>OU452228.1:19227223-19649188 GCA_911728455.2 Marthasterias glacialis
GAGTACCGTATTTTCCTGCATATATGATGCGGCTTATCAGACTTTCAAAGTTACGAAAATGGCACTGCGTCTTATCTACCGATGCGCCTTATCTGGTAATTGTCTGTCGTTTTCTGACTATGCCTACGAGCTTTGTTATAATGCGGATCACATTAAACAAAGCGGCTGTGCTTTCTAATAAAGGTCGTTAGCGCAAGATGTTCATGTATTCATTTACCTTAACGGCCATGGCCGTGGTTTCTGACAATGGCTATAACAACCTTTGTTGGTACAGACTTACCGTACTTTCAGTTCACCTTACTGCGGTGCCTTGCTTTCCGACAAAGACGCCCAAGTGTTGTTGGCACATGCTTATCATGCATTCAATTCACCTTACTGTGTGGCCGCTTACCGACAAGGCCGTACACTTGGCACTCTCATCATGCAATGATCTTACCTTACTGTGTGGCCGTACTTTCCGACAAAGCCGGATCACAACCTTTGTGGGCACATGATTCTCATGCATTCTATTCATCTCACACAGTTCCCGTCGATCACAAAATATATGTGTACTTTTAAAGTATTTTATTCATACATGTAGTCTGTTTGTACACTTCAGTCATCAACAAAATTATATTGTAAACTTTAAGGACAAAGAGTTTTTTCTCTAGTAATTGTTGATGGACTTGCGGGGAAACTCTTTACTTTTGATAAATGTATCTTGCAGTAATAGTGTATTGCAATTTAATAGTTTTTTTTACCAGTATTGAGGGAAATTACTATTTTCGGGAAACTTGTTTACTATAGACTTTCTCAGGAAATCATATCTTTGTTATAGACCATGGAAAATTATTTTAAACAATTGGACTTTTTAGAGGATTTTATTTATATCATTTTTTCTTGATTAAACATTATTAAGACAACGTCATGTTAATCTCTTCTTCGAATGTGTGGTGGCTCTGAAAAGAGGCATTGAGTTCAATTCATGTCACGTGTGCCTCCTGCACGTCTGTGAAGCCGTCAAAGTCCTCATCCTCGCTGTCGCTCTTGATAAAGTTCATTTTAAACAAATTTATTGGAAATGATACAGATTAATATTATTGAGGTTTTGATTAATTCTCAAAGAACAACAAAATAGTTGAAAAACAATTTAATACTCAAACCCCACCCTTCTGTGTGAATACACATTCACGATGTCTTCGAGATCTATTCATTTGGGCATTGTGTGGCAAGCCTTTCCGGGCAACTGATTGGACCGCACTGAATTATGATGTCATCATCGTCCACGTGTCCCTGCAGGTTGTGACCGAGCTCGTCCCCATGGGTCTTCAATCTACATTAGAGACCTTCAGGGTTGAACTTTGGGAACAAGGTTTTCTGGGAGCGTTGCACATTGAGGGGAAATTCCTTGCTGAGTAATGGGGAGAAGCACATACACGTAACCTGTTGCATGCTTATTGCACATTGAGGGGAAATTCCGGTATTGGCACTGTGCCATTATAGCATGAAAGCACATCCTCTTTTTCTGATTATCGTAACTCTCTGGTCTCTACGACGAGAGTAGGATCATCACAACTATACATTTACCCACATGCTGTGACTGTGAGTTTTTTGAGTATCCTACAGCGACAAGTTTATTTTCAGTGTTTTTCTTACATTTACATCTTAGATGCTGCAGTGAAGATCGTTCATCGGCATCACATCAGCGACAATGTCTTCTATCGAGAAACTCAGCATTCGAGGTATAAGGAGCTTTGGTCATGAGGACCGCGAACGCCAAGTTATTGAATTCTTTCATCCGCTCACACTTATAACCGGTCAAAATGGGGCTGGCAAAACGGTAAGAAATCATGCTGCAAATTGGGTCCATCAATCATTGAGTCAAATCAGTCCAGGTTTGATACACAAGAAATGTGTTTGAAAACCAAGAATCTGCAAAACTGAGTGTTTTTCATACAATAAGCACTTTTGCGGTAATGCGCAATCTTGTTCGAGGGGCAGATTTGTTGTTGTGAATCCCCGCTGCTGTCTGCGAGTCGGCATTCAAACTTCACGCACTTGTCGGGAAGGTGTGTGGAAGTTCGAGCACCAACTCACAGACAGTCAGAGGGTGGTCCATTTAACAGAATTTGCCCTCGAACAAGATGGTGCATACTACCTTAAAAGTGATCATTCACAATCACTGTTAAGTTTCATCAATAAATGGCATCCGTTTTCAAGGAAGTCTATTTGACACTGTAAACAAATCTTATTTGAAAATTATCATTGAAGATGAAAAGGTCATTGTCTGATATTTCAAATGTGTTTGCATTAGCACGTAACTGTTGATTAGTAACTGAGTGTTGCTTATGTTTGACCCGTTAACCAGACCGTCATTGAATGTCTCAAGTATGTGTGTACTGGTGATATGCCGCCTGGAGCTAAAGGGTCTGCCTTCATCCATGACCCAAAGGTAAACAAAAATAATCACGATGATATCGATAGGAATTATTTTCAAAACTGACCATTCTTCATCATCTTCCTCAGGCCTACAGTTTGTCGTACAGGCCGCTGCTAAGAAGTCAACAACTTTTTTATCTGAAAGATATGAATGATAAACTATTGAAAAAGTAAAATTAGCTGTTGCAAACTGCTTACCAACCAAAAGGACCTGTTGTATAAATGCAAAAAACTGTTAATGGCCTCGTGTTTCGACCCTAGCAGAGTCTTTCTCGAAGGCTAAAATAAAGCCTTTTTTTAGCATTTGAGAAAGACTCTGTTAGAGACGAAGTGTGAGGGCATTACAAAAATGTGTGCATGATAAATTTTTGAAAGCTTTTATTATGCACTTTTAGACAAATTACCAAAGTGCTTAAAGGGACACACTGGCTTACTGTTTACCTAATTTAGTGATGTGGAATGACAGACAATAATTTTTAAATGGTTGTTCTTAAAAAAAATCATCAAAATATCACGTAATTAACGAAAAATGTGAAAAAAAACAAACACGGTCAAAGGTCAGCTTATACGCTTTTCCAGCCGTTGCAACTGTCAAGTTTACGTGACAATGTTACGCAATGTTGTAAGTAGACTGGTGCTCTGTTTATGTATGAATTATTACAATGACGAGGCATGAGGATCCAGACTTCATATCCATTCAGCACAAATTCACGTGTAAATAAAAACAGACATAAACGGACAGTGTATTCTATGTACGACGAACTGATCGAACTTACTTGCAAGGGAGAACGTTTCTTCATTATATCGCAAGTAGGCCCTATGTTGTAAAAAAATACTAGGACGAATGCCAGGTGGGTCCAGGATTGATCTGTGTTGTCAGGTCGTGTTCAAATGTAGAAACGGAGAGAATAAGCTTGGCATAATGTGGACATCACAGACATGATGGACCATAAATGTTGTCAAAATGTGAGTCTTCATGAATTAAAATATACGCAGGCATATTCACAATACAGTTCTATCACACAAACCTGTCCATCAAAATTATGGCAAAGACCACATCCTTAATGTTCTCATCGTGACCAGCCTTGCTGCAGTCTAAAAACTAATGGTAGTGTCCCTAATCTTGGACCATCTTTTCACATTTTCTTGGCCAATAACAGTTATGTGCCAAGCGAGCCTCCCGCTTTCGCTGCAAACGGATTGCCAATCCTGGCAGCTTTATCGAAGGCATTTTCCCGTTTTTCGGGTGATGACTTCACTGGCCGGCCGCGGCCACCGCCACCGTTTTTTTGTTGTGGCGATTGGGGAAGTGGACATTATGCAGCTATCATAGAAGTAGATAGATCAGCTGTATGGGATAAACATTCCCCGTCGTCGTCCCGCGTGTGCGTAGCGCAGGCAACACATTACAGAAGTTAGGGGATAATAGCTAGGGGTACAGACTAAAACCCTCGTAAAAAACCTTAATTGTTGGTCTGGCTCCCTACTCCTCCGACAAGCTCCCACACCGACCGGCAAGCTGGGGAGTTCATGCCCCGGGGTTTGTCTCTCTGGCCCCACGAGACACGGCACAGGCTGTACGGGATATGCCCAAGGTTTATGTTCCGCTAGCTCCTACGCTGGTGCTCCGTAAGACACGCTTCGGTTGCACGGACTCTCTGAATGCGAATATTAGGTTCGATTTTTCATTATTACTTACAAATTGTATCAATAATCTGAATACATAAGTCTTTTTTGTCAAAGACTCATGAATAATTGTAAAAAAAAAAGATTTAAATTTGGTTCAGTAATTTACTTTTTATACGGCTGGAAGTAAAACTAACTCCGAAGATCACGTGATTTATCCAAACCACTTTTTTGGTTCGGATAAATCGTTTTTTGAAAAATGCTCGAAAACGGCCAAATTTGATGATTTCTTTTAGGAACCGTTCTTCTCCATTCCTGAAAGACGTTTGAAATCATATGTTAGCCTATTTTGTAGCCCAAATAGCCCAACGAAGCCGGTGTGCGCCTTTAACTTGAACTCTATAACCACCCATGTTCATTGGGCTCTGAGTATTCCTGCAGCTAATTTTCTCAACTCCTTAGGAGTATGCAGCACCAGCAGCCAAATGGGCACACACGTTTCTGATCATTCACAACAACAATTCTCTACCTTCGCAGTTGCCCATTTACTCCTGCGTAACGATAAGCAATCATGGTCGAGGGAAGCACTTGTAATCGAGGGGGGGGGGGGGGTCGAGGGGGATTCGAACCCACAATGCGATGACCCAGACAACAGAGTCTCACAATCCAGCCTGAGGGTGACCAATATGTGGAGTTATACCATTCATCTTCCACCCTTTACACCAGTTTGACAACCTATCCAAAAGTTATTATCATCAGCTGTTCAGGCGACCACAAGTTTTGTCCATGCTGCTCTAACTTGAGCTATGTTAACATCCCTTCTGTGTCTCCAAGCAGCTTTTGGATGTAGCTAGAAAGGTTTTTGGCTGGCGACCTCTATGAGATGGAAGTGAACAGGCAACATGTTCTTGTAGGTTCGGCTTTTCTCAGGACATGTCCAATGAATTGCAGTTGTTGTTGAAGTAGATGAAGAAGTAGTTTGGTGCCTGTTTTTTCACAGATTGTCCTGTTAGGGATGTGCACTGGATGCCCAGCATGACGCAATTTAAACAACCTTAACAGTCAAATGTGTATGAATTATTCAATAGTTTGCTGTACTTTTGTCTTTGTAGGTTGCTCATGAGACAGAGGTCAAAGCTCAGGTCAAGCTGAAGTTCAATGATGTCACGGGCAAAACGGTTGTCATCACAAGAAATTGCGTTGTCACTCAGAAGGTTGGAAGAGTTACGAACTAGCAATATGTAATCACTTAAAGTCGACACTTGTGTCCTTCACCCTTTAGCACTTGCCCACAATTAAGAGTCATTTACTCCTTGAACGCACCATGGATACTCACAAGATTTTCTACTGTGCATAGAAATCCTTAGATAACTTTTATTGTGATTATTTTCTTGTGTTGCAAGTTTAGTGTAGAGGATGAAATTACCTTTCAAATGATTTGCACAGTTGTTTTGTTTGCTTTTGCCAAATCAAAGCTTTGAGGTTTGAAACATAAGATAGATCAACTAAAATTTGGAAACTGTGTAAGGTTAAGTAAACGTCTGTTACATCGAAAAATGTGAACGAAAGTTTGCTCAGCAGCTGTTAAATGTCAAAACAATTTGATAACGAGAGGATTAAATCTGAGAATTTCTTGTTTGTCATTACTAGTTGAAGAAGGCAGAGTTTAAATCTATGGAAGGTGTGGTCCTTAGAACTAATGATCTTGGTGAGGTAAGATGGGATTTCTTTGATCATATATTTTACCAAGTAAATTAACCCTAGTGGTACCAAATTCATCAAAATCAATCGGCTGGTTTTGCTTGATTTCAATTGATCCAGTACACCAACAGATTGAAACATTTAGTTGAATTTGATGGATTTGCATCTTTCAGCATATGAAATCCTGGTTGCTTTTGATGGAGTTGGTCTTTTACCCCTTTAGAACATTTTGAACTGATTTTTTAGTGTTTAGTGCACTGGTTGATTATGATTGATTCGGTACAGTTGCATATGGACTGTCGAACAGTCGATTGAGGGTTAATCACATAAATTCATGAAATTTAAATGCAAAATCAAAATCAAAATCTGCTCAAAGATGACTGCGTTTCAAACCAAACTATTTCATGGTTTCATAAAAGTTTACCAAACCTTTCAAAGTAGGAGTATTTTATAAGATAAAAGGAAGGTACCAGAGATAGACCGGAAACTGTATTATTACATTTCTGAAAGAATTCCGAGACTTTCGGATTTGTTTCATGCTTGTGTTTTGTTGTTTTAATTTTCCCTTTTCAGAAAGTCAGCCTGAGCTCCAAATGTGCCGAGTTAGATCGTGAGGTAAATACATCTTGAAACTCATCAACTTTTGGTTCCTGTATTTATTTATTTATTGTTTAATGCTCTTACTGTCTGACCATTCAGTATCATCCACTTTGGTTTTGAATAACAGATAAACTATGCCAGCCTGGAGTATGATAACATGTGGTGAATGCATCCACAC
This sequence comes from Marthasterias glacialis, assembly GCA_911728455.2. Lineage (NCBI taxonomy): Eukaryota > Metazoa > Echinodermata > Asteroidea > Forcipulatida > Asteriidae > Marthasterias > Marthasterias glacialis. Next base: position 19,233,747 of record OU452228.1, read on the forward strand.
AGTACACAGTCAACCCTCCTACTGTCTGACCATTCAATCTTATCCACTGTGGTTTTGAATAACAGATAAACTAGGCCAGCCTGGAGTATGATAACATGTGGTGAATGCATCCAAACAGTACACAGTCAACCCTCCTACTGTTTGACCATCCAATCTTATCCACTGTGGTTTTGAATGATAGATAACTGCTGGCCTGCATTGTGATATCATGTGGTGAATGCATCGACACGGTACACAGTCAACCCTCCTACAGTCTGACCATCCAATCTCATCCACTGTGGTTTTGAATGATTGATAAACTATGACAGCCTGCAATATAATATCATGCGATGAATGCATCGACACAGTCCATACATGTACACAGTTAGTTCTGTGCACAGTTGTGCCACCATTCACAAACCATGCAGTTAATGGTTTCAGTCAGTTGGTCAACTCACTGGAAAATGGTACCAAGAGTAGGAGGGTTAACCTTGGAAGATATTTCAGAAGCACTTGGTCGCTTTTGTCTTGCAATGAGAATAAGAGGGACGAACAACTCTGTGTTTCAACACCATGACCTACTTTATGTATTTTAGAAATTATCCCCCATGTTAAAGTTTCTCTGAATATTTTTCCTTACGTTCGTCTTATTTATTGACAGATGGTGGCATCTTTAGGAGTCTCCAAACCTGTCTTAAATAACGTAATTTTTTGTCATCAAGAAGAAGCATGTTGGTAGGTGAATCTTGACTCATTAAGACATTGCAATTCCTATGACAGTCCGTTTTTTCTAAATTCTCCACTCACACCTTTTTATTTAACCGGTTGCCGCAGGGATTCTTTTTTTTTTTAAACTAATGTGTCATTTCAAAGCCACCGTAAGATAAAACTAATATGTCATTTCAGAGCCACTGTAAGATAAAACTAATATATTGTGATCTGTGGTCATTGGGTGAACCTGATCTTGTTCCATTATATAAATGAGTTAAATGAATTACAAAAGAGTTCAATTCAATAATTGCGATCAAAATATGAATAATGAACCTCGCCTTCTATTTTACAGGCCTCTGAGTGAAGGCAAGCATCTGAAAGGCAAGTTTGATGAGATATTCGCAGCAACAAGGTGAACTATTCTTCTTTAACTATCAGAGCTTTACACACCCACACAAATTTTCGTGTCGGCCCAAAGACAAAGCGAACTAAATTGCTATGTTTGTGATAGATCGATCCATTAAGCCCCATCCACTGTGCACGTGCGTCATATGCACCAGCGTGTTTGTCGGACTTTTATCAGACTTTTGGCTGTGCATTCACGTCTGTGATTGGTCAATACAGCAAGGGCGGGGCTTAATGGATCAGTCTATTGTGGTTGAAGTGTTTGCCCTAATTTACATAGATTAAGATGAAACCACGGTATGCTCATTACTTTTCAAGTTGAGCAGAAAGCAATGAGAAAGGACTTGGAAAGCACCCAGAATTCGGACATAAATCTTTCCAAGGTATTAATCCTTATCCTTGATAAAAAGAATCACTCAGGGCTACAAATGGGTACCTGCGAGGGTAGAGGTTGTTATTGTGTTGAAAAGCCTTTGGAGCGCCATGGCAGCTTGGGGCTGTATACTCCCCAGGGAGCTGAGAAAGATTACAGGAATGTTATTGGCCCAATGACCAGGGCATTAATGTAAAGTGCATTGAGACGTTGTTGTGAAACGGGCTATATAAGAACTAGTTATTATTGTTTTATTATTATCATTTACATGCAAACTATTTCTGGGTAGATATACGATTGACGTTTATAGATACAACTTAAGGGCGCCCTCTTTTGGTTGCTGTCAGTCAACCATATGACTTGTATACACGCCTCTGGACAATCCATTGTTTAGCGTGTGCAGGCATTTACCTATCGTGCTGCACTATGGTTCCCTGCGTACAAAGAGGGACAAAGGGTACTGGAATTCATTCTCGAAATCTCCTTTTTCTGGCAGTTAGTTGTGCGATTCCCGATTCCAGACCTTCATCCTTTTGTTGTACAAACAAGGATTATGAGAGATCAATAAGCTGAAAGCGAACTGAAAAATTCCAGTGCATTCTATGAGAACGGTTGTTGTCTTCAATTTATTTAGTCAGGGCTTCATTGTGACAATGATCTTCTCAAAACAACTAATTACCTCAGAAATTCTGCAAAGTTCCAAAAAATAATACTGCGCAGAGGAATGGCAAAGACTTTTTAATACCATCGTAAAGTGGTTAAGTTTCAATTTCTGTTTTTAAGATGTACACCAATATCTTGGTAAGGGAGCTGCAATATTCCATATTTTGATAAATTCTCATATTTATTCGGGCAGATACATCAAAGCATTAGAAGTCATCAGGAAGTTGAGATCAGAGCAGGTGAGTTTTTGTGGAAACGGAGAAAAAGAAGGGGAATATATAACTCACAACCCCACCCCTACTTCATGAAGTATACCGATTACCACTTTAGGAAGTTGTTCTCTCATACTGTAGCCATCCTTTGTCTGTTCTGCAGGTATTTCTGTGGCAGATGTTCTGACAGTCTGTCTCCCTTTGGAATTCACTACCTATATCCTGCTTTCCTGCCTTTTATAACCTGTCCCATTATAAACACAATATCAATGGTCATCTTTCTACTTATTGATTTCCTCGTTTCATCTCCTTTCCCCTTGTTAGCCCTCGCCCTGAGTGGCCTGTTTTAGGGCCTTGTGATTGGCAACTTCCTGTAAAAAAAAGTTAATCTAAGTCTAACCAACTTGTCCTCCTAACAACGTGTTTGAGAGTGAACCTAGGGTTTCTGCCTGTTCTCACCCGTACACTGAAGCTGTGCCGGGAAGTAAAATAAACGAAGAGCCATTCTGATATCTTTTTTGTCCATGTACTGCATCTCTTTGGGACTCCTTGCCTGGTGCATGATTCCATCCATCCTACAATCTGAACTGTTTTAAGAGGAACATCAATTCATGCCTTCAGCTGCCCTAAAATATCTTAATTGATTTTCCTTCTTGTAGCCCCTTAGCAAGATTGGCTTTTAGCCCCGTTTGGGAAGAATTTACATAAAAAAAAAAGACAAATTACCTCCCGTGGGAGTCGAAAACATCCTCTCAGATTTTGAGGAGAACGGTTTTGAATTGTGTCCATCCAGTAATCCAGTATTTGAGGGATGTGCCTTTGGATCTGTGCGTTCTATATACATGGTTGTTGACGTTTGACATTTGTTTCTATCCTGACAGAGTACCAGCATTCGTGAGTTCAAAACTGATGTGAAATATCTGAAGGAGCGGAAAGACAAGGCCAAGGAGGTCAGTAGCCAACTTCTTAAAAGTGACTTGGATCTAAACCCCCTTTTTTTATATATGCGGCCTCATTGCATATGGGATGCAGAAGTGCTATATTTTTCCGTATTCAACGAGTGGCGTGTGATAACGAATAATATTATATCACACGATTCATTTGGCTCTGATTATTATTAATGACAGCTAACTACGGAGCTGGAGTCGAAGAAAAAGACGCTGGGCGCAGCTAAGGAGTCGGTCAACCACATCATGAAAGAGCTACAACCGTTAGTGGTAGGTAAACATGAGTTTTTATTTGAAAGCACACAGTGTAAAGTCGGCTATTTTTGTTTTGTTTTTTGTGTTTGTTTGTTTGTTTTTTCTTGAAGGGGGCAATTTTTTTAAAGTATTTGTTATGCGAGAATACCAAGCGTGGCACGTGGGAGTTTTATCAAATTCCTCTAATGATTGGTCAGTGAACCATTTGCGTGGAAAAATTAGAGCCCTCGATGCGTCTGAAATCCCAAACCCAAGTTGCGTGTAAAGGTGGCTTCTATCGGGAACTATCTATAGCTTTGTTTTTCACACGTCTTTTTGTAAAGCATTGCATGCTCAGGTGCTTTCTGAACCCAGTGGGGAAAACAAGTAAACAGAAACATCTGGTGGGATTTGAACTCAGGACCCTCTGCATTGTAGAGCAGATGTCTGAGCTAGCATTGTATTATGGTAATGCAGTCTTTATTATCAAGATGCACTTCTTTTTGATGGGAGACTTTTGAGACGATAGCGGGCGTCCCACAGACCGGTCCTTTTCCATTGTTTTCATCGCTGAGAACAATGGAAAAGGACCGGTCTGTGGGACGCCCGCTATCGTCTCAAAAGTTTCCCATTCACCACAATTTGGAAACCGACAATTTTGTAGTCTACTAACAATTCTTTTCTCTTTTCCTGAAAACAGAAAAGGATTTATGAGATTGAGGATCGAGAAGAAGAAATTAATCTCCTGAGCACTGAAGTTGGTAAGAAAAAATATCCCCGGCTACATTTGATTGGAAAGGGAAGCATGCCTCGACCCAAACTATCCCCAAACTCTGAAATGTGTCCTCTGGTTTCGCCTGGGTTTGATTTGAGTATTTAGCCAGAGCGTTAATCTTTGGTTTGGGTGTTAGCTTACTGTTTGTGGGGTGTTTTTGTAAAATTTGACAGAACTGATTCGGAAGTCATCTTTGAATTATTGGTAGAAACTGAGAGAATTGTAACATCATCTTAGGATGACGTTGTTTTTTATTGTTTAATGTAAAATCCATTTTTAGTTTGATTAAAGTTGGATTGAAACACTGAAAAATCAATGGAAATTAAAGTTTTCCTGACGGCCTTATCTCTTGGTGAGGGTTTTTGTATTTCAATCTTGCTTGTCTCTTTCCAGCCAAACGCAAAGCTGAGAAAAGTCAGATGGATAAGAACAAGAAAGAAATCGAAGATAAATTGGAGTTCATCTTCCAAGGTTTGTACAACAATGTTAAGATTTAATCTGTGATGTGTAGAACTTTGAATCGGAAACCATTCCTCAAGTGTCAGTTTGCAGAATGATAAATGTGTTCAAAGCTACCATGTTAATTATATTTGCCATTTACTCATGTGACTCCTCTCTCATTAGGTATTTATATGTGTTTTATGTACTTTGGTTTATATTTCTTTGTTGTAAATACAAAAGCGCCATGAACGCCTTTTTGTCGGATACCGTCGCTATATAAATTGCCATTATTATTATTATTATCATATTTAAATAGGAAGAACTTTTGGATTCCTTTAAAATCAAGTTTGTTGCCTTATATAAAAAAAAAGTTTCTTTTTTTATTCATTCAAATCTTAATGTCAAAGTTACAAAAGGCCTTTTTACATTATCAAGCCCCCATCCGTGCCGAAAGCTACATGTTTCCAATCCAAGTTGACTTCATAAAATTTCAACACAGCTCTGCTTTCACACTGCCCGACGTGAAATCAGCTTTTTTTACCACACATGTAATTCTTTACCAACCCTTGACCCACCCCCCAAGCTTGGTTTGTTTTGTCACGGATTGAGCGCTCTACATGGGTCAATGCTGGATTGAGATGTTGTGTTGTGCAAAGGTCAGTCAAACTTACACAGGTCGGACCCGTGTCCAACATGGAGATTTTTTTGTAGTGTGAAAAGGCCTTTTGTTAAAGCCCCAGCTCAACATTGGTAAGAAGAAAAACAAATGTTCACAGATTTACATTTACCTTGCATGGTACGAAGATAATGATGGTAGAAAACTGTCCTTGAAAATATTTCTGCCTGAAGTGTTTATTGTTCTTTATATAATAAATGAAATAAGATAATTTATGAAATAAGATCAAAAATGAAAACTCTATAGGAATGCGTACAAAAATGCTGAATGAATGTTTACCATTTTCTCGCAAATGGAACATCGAAATGAGCTAAAATGTTCACAGGTTGGTTTTATTACAAATATCTTGATTTGTGCAAAGAATGGAAGTATTTACAGTCAGTTTACCAATGTTGAGCTGGGGCTTTAAATAGATTTATTTCTTTTAGTTTCTATCTATTTTGTTTATCTTTCTCATGTTATATATTTTAATTCTGTTAGTATATCCATTTTGTATTTATGTGTCTATGAATTACTGGTGATGTTGTCTAGGCTTTGCCCAATATGCTGCGAGGACAGAAGCACCATAATGCTTAGAAACGTACTGTTAAGTGTGGTATTAAAATAATTTTTATTATTATTGCAGTTTCCTGCAAGAATTTACTAATATTTTTAAATAAAAAAAAAATCTAAAAAGTTGAAGTCCTGGACAAAAATGGCATATCTTCAAATCCTCAACTTAAGCACTGCAAATTTATCTTATCTTATTATTATTTGTCACTTTAATATCCATTTTTCCAGGTTCTAATGACGAGCTTCGTACAATTTATCAGGAGCACCAGGCAAAGATTGAAGAGAAAGAAAAACTTTACACTCAGGTATACACAGCTTCTCATGTTTGGAAGAAAATTAATACAACTGAACAAAGATATTGACAAAATAGGGAGACCGCCAACATTAGGGCTGGATAGCTCAGTCGATAGAGCGTCGGTACGTATAGCCGGTGGTGGTAGGTGCAAATCCGATTCCAGGCAATTTCGCCTTTGTTCAGCCCAAAATTAAATACAACTATGTCAACGAGAAATCCAAGCTATCATTTCTGCAGATTTAATTGTTGAGTGCTATTTGGAACGGTAAAGTTTACAGTACAGTAAAGTTTACAGGGGGACTTGTGATTTGTCCGCTTTTTCCCTGTAATCAGGATTTTTTCATTAATTTCCAATTGCCTTCAAATCTTTTTTGAAAAGGTAAACTTGACTTCAGGAGGGCACAAAATAAATAAATAGCCCTTGTGTTAAAAAAGAAAAATTGACTGGAGCGGGATTTGAACCTGTGACCACCGGCTAAACGTTATTTGAAACAAAAAATGACGGAAATCAGATTTCTAAAAAATAATAATAACTAAGTTTAATAAAGTGCACAACTCCCTATTACATGCAGGCGAGGAATTTGCAGATTTGTTATTTTCTCAAAAATCTCCTTGAACCTTCAAATTTTCTTGAAAAAAAGTAAAGAAGTCACCAAAGGGAGAAAGAAATAGTCTGCATTGTGAGAGAAAAAAAATGTAATTTTGTACTTCTGGTGAGTCTGTAAACCTCCTGAGTAGAAACGTCAGAGGTTCCGGGTCTAAAATAAGAGAAATTCCAGTCCCACAAGACAGTTTTTCAGGAATTTTCACAATCATAAATCTCATCCCTGCACACGATCAAAGGTGCTAAATACAAATTTTTACGACTTAAGTCTCACACAGAAGCAAAGCTTTGTAATGTGTCAAGCAAGTTTGTGTTGCTGACTTCTCTTTGAAATTCGACTCTCTAGTGAGAATTTTGATTTTAAATCTTTTTGTTTTTTGCCTTCTTGTGTATAAAATACTTTGTGTCTAGACTGAGAAGAAGGTAATCAAACTTGAAAAGAGTCTACAGCAGGGAAATGACAAGAAATCACAACTTCTCATAAAACAAGGAATGCTGGAACAAGAGCATGAGGTAAGAGGATTTATGCCTTGGGTCTTGGGGCCCCTCTTGTTTTGGATCTTGTTGCACCCTGTCTTGGGCTCGAAGTCCACAAGGCTGCACGGCTTGTAGCTCACAATTTTTACAAGGCCAGAAATAAACGTGAACAAATATCTGTACAGTTTACCCAGTTGTTGCCGGGATTCTTCCCTTTTTCCTGTCCAGCCTGATGGGATTATTTTCTCGGAGTTTGAGAGTTCCGCTGACACTAAGAAACCTGGACTTGACAAAGCCAAGAGAATAAAGATTCTCTTTGTTGCACCATGATTTTTGTTTTTTCTATCGAGAAAGTGTCATATATATACCAGGAGGATTGCAAAACCTTGACGATTGGTACTAAATCCAGAACCAAGGCTGGATCCCCTGTTCACTCTGCCTTGCCTCCATTGAGCCGAAATACAATGAATGAACAAATGTGGAAGCCTCGCTGTGTCTCGTAATCCTCTTGGAACAAAACGACAAAGGTCTGGAATTGGGTATTACACAATAACGCTTGCAAAATAACCAAACTTTTGCAATAAACTGAGCGCCATCTGTCCTCGGGCGTGTGCGTGATCTGTGCATGCTTGACAGTGGAATGTCTGGGCGACTTTTGTTCAGATCTTCCGATTTTACACAATGACATAAAGTCATCTGTTTGCTGGCTCGATAAACATTTTTTGGGGTACACCACTGCTGGGGCCAACTGGCTTACTGTTTTCATTGGAACAAGTGCCGAGATGATGTAGCTAATTTTCATTAAATGACAGCAGATGTCCATTAAAATGAATAGGCTAAATTTCTTTTCGTTGTGTGCTGAAACTTGTTTTTGTTGTTTGAGTTCATAGGGTGTGTTTATTCTTTAATTGAAAATTGAACTTGCTGCATTAACACTTCTACTCGACTCAAAATACACACAAGATGTCAGGGCAGCAGTGTGGTCTGGTTATGCACAAGGCAGAAGCTTTCGACATTACGTCGCAAGTTTGCTTATGTTTATGCAAATTAATGCTCCCACTGGAGGGGCGGGGTCGGTACTTCAAAATCTTCACAATCAATTTTTAAATATTTATAAGAAAGATTGTCTATGAAAAAAGGTGTATTTACACTTCAAAAATACATTCTTAATTTGTAATGAATGAAAAGTCCATTTTACATGGCCTTTAATGAAATAGTTGATTTTTTTTTAGAAGAAACCTTTTAATGTTTCTTTTGTTTGATTTACAGCAACATCTTGAAACGATAAAGAATCGTGTTAAAAGGATTAAAAGGTTTGCCTCGGAAATGCAGTTTGTTGGTGAGTCAGAAGAATCAACAACCATACCTTCGGACAGTTTGATTTGTCAGTCAGTTAAAATATGTCTGTTCGGCTGATTTGTTCAATAGGTATTAGTTATTTATAAACCCCCCCCCCCCCAAAAAAAAAAATGGAGAAAAAAAAAAAAAATAAATAAATAAAACCAACCGAACACTTCATTGTTGAGTTCCTTGTATCCTGGTATATATCTGCAGCTGGTTATCATTATAAAACATGGCTGTACTGCACCAGCACCAGCCTATTTTCAAACACTGTTTAATATTTTTTGCTTTCTATTTAAAGATGAAATAATAGGATTGGTAAAGCTAATGGTGCAGTATTCTTACTCTGTGTGATTCAATATATACATGAAGAAAAAAAAATGTGTGAAAATTTTGGACTCGATCTGTTGATCGAGTCAGGAGAAAATCGTGCACACTTTTTTAGCATGTGAACATATTCTTTATTTTCTCAACTTTGACAGTATCTCGGACAAATATTTCTATAAATGATTGCTACTGGCATGAAGTTCATAATCAGTAAGCTTTCAGACCGATGTTTTTTGGATGGACACCAATCCTGTATTCTACCTTAAAATAGATGTTAAATTTGCATCGGGTATAAAGAAAACTTTTTGTGTTTTACCCATATACTGATGTGTGTTAAGCACTGTACACTCGGTACTTTCCCGAGTCCTGTGAAAAAAAACCCCACAGGCATATTACTCGAGTGGGATTTTTCAAAGTATTCAAGGAAAGTACTGAATAAACTGTGCTTAACACACATGGCAGGCCTTGATCTCAACCGAGGCCACCAAGGCCATTGGCCTCATGCCCTGTTGAGTTGGCCAGTATGCCCTTCAGAAAAATTGCACTGTCACTACCAACTTGGCCAGCATGCCCTTGTACAATTTCTCTGATTTGGCCAGCAAAGGCCTGCCCCCGTTTTTCTTAAGATCGAGGCCTGACATGTGTGTATAGGTAAAACATGAATAATAATCTGTCTATTAATAAAAGAAATATTAAAATATGCAAAAGATTATGTCTCTTGTGTTGGTGTATCGCAAATCAGTCAAGATTGTGTATATTTTAGGAAAGGAGTGATTCTATTTGTCATCAAAGTGTTTTTTTAGTCCACAATTTGTTGTCTTTTTATACTTAGGATTTACCAGCACTGTCTTCTCTGATGACAAGGTGGATGAATTTGTTGAGTTGATGGATCAGGAGTTGAAGAAAATGGACGCAGAGGCCAAGGAGTCATTGGTAACTTGGATTAGTAACAATTGAACTGCAACTAGCTAACTAAAACTACACTATAACTAGCAACTTTCATTGGAGTAGTTGAGAAAATCTGGAGTCATGTGTTTGGGAGTAAGCAACACAGAGGTTGTGAGAAATTGGGTTTTCTTGCCAACACTGTGTGTGGATTCATATCTAGTTGCTATTAAATCCTATAGACCTTTATCATGGTGTGGCCATCTTGATTTTCTCCCATTCAAACCAATGTAACCAAACCGAGGCTGGAAGGGCAAATAGTCTGGTTCCTTTTTGTGCAATGAATATTAGAATCTATTACTGTTATTGGATACAGGGAACATGACCAAGATGGTGGCAGCATGATAAAGGTCTATAGACTGTGCAGGGGTTGTCCTTAACTTTTTTTAGAGTGACTGGCCAGCAGGACCAGTTAGCTTGTCATTTGACGAGTCCGTCAGTTTTATCACTGGGCCATATTTCAAATGAAATAGAGATGCTTTTCAACACTGACCTAGCCAGCCGGGCCACTTGGAGGGAATTCTGACTGGTCAGCAGGTGTTTTGAACTAGTATTTGGCCAGTGGACCACTGTTAAGGGAGAATGCTGCTGTATAATCCTTGCCGCTGAATGCTGAGTCGTGTTAAAAAGTGGGTTTTTTGTTTTGTTTCCCTTTCATTTTGAAGCAATGTACATGGGAGCCTCAGGTTCAGAAATAAATTGTTTGTACATTACTTGACTCGCACAGTATATTACAAGGATGAGATTCCTCCAGATTTCTGGATTTTTTTCTAAATTATTGTTGTGGATTTTTTTGTTTTTTTGTAATGTCATTTACATACATCCAGGCCCTTGTAAAGCCTTCACACAGTACTTTGAATACACCAAGGTGCTTGCCCATCTATATTTAAGCACAGAATGCTGCCATTGGTATGGGTTATGGTGTGGTTATTAGCCACGGAACCCTCCGTCGGTGTTTCGTGGATTTTTCATTTTCATCCACTCTCATCCCTAATATTATTTTGTTCCCCTCTATTACACTAGCTATCCCCAGGCATTGCCTTGTCACCATGAGATATTGTTTATTGTATTTTGTTATTATTAATATGATTGAAATTTGTCAACATTTTTCTTATTTTGGTTAGGCTCAATACAAAAGTAAAGAGGAAATTTTAGAAACTCAGCTTCAGGAGTTCCGTGACACAAAGACTAAGCTGCAACATACTGTACAGATGAAGAACGATATGACGGTGAGTGTAGAGACAAAGAGAAAGAGTTCTATTGAATCATCTTGGGGCTGCATCTTTGGCTTGGTGTGGGGGGATATATTATATATGTTAAAGATGCTAAAGTCTGCTAAATTTTTGGCCGATTTAGATGTTTAAATTTCGAATAACTAGTTTTGTAGATTTGAGAAAGTTGTAAGCTTTCATTTAAAAAGATATAGCACGAAAAAATCCGCCAATGATAAGTGGCAGTTAATAGCCATGTACAGACAATTTTGCGTGTTGCTTATTTTGTGCTTTGTCCATGGCATACATGTATATGTAAGATTTTTGTTTGGAAACAGCATTCCCTGTCAAAATTCGTTCAGAGAAAAAAAAAAATAATAACATTTCTTTTGGCCATGCAACTTTAAGAGTGTGCTTATATGAGCTTCTGCTTGTGTCTGTTGTTTGACCTCGGCGAATTTGAGGAGTCTGTCAATCTGTTTAGTTTAATATTTAAAAGTAACGTTGGATTTCCATTTTGTGCTCCAGACAAAGAACAAGGATGAGTTGAAGCGCATCAATCAACAGTTGAGTCGGGTAGAAGCCAGCGCTCATCGACTTCGAGAGCTGGAGGACGAACTCAAGAGAGCCGTAAGAAACTCGAACAGGAGTAGTTGTTATAATTATCAAGTATTCAAGACTCAAATAAAAAGTAGACCGCCAACATTAGGGCTAGAGCAACTGATTCGCCTAGCCATTGTAGGTTATAAGAGAGCCTCGAAGCGTGACCGCTTCGCTTATAAACCTCCCATGATAATATCGTGGTATCATGATAGAGCATCCACTCTTTAAGTGAGGCTGAGTTCGTTATCGTGATACAAGACTGCCTCGCTTATAAGCTACATTGGCTATCATGATACATGACTGCCTCGCTTATAAGCTACAGTGGCTATCATGATACGTTACCACCTCGCTTATAAGCTACAGTGGCTATCATGATACGTGACCACCTCGCTTATAAGCTACAGTGGATATCATGATACATGACTGCCTCGCTTATAAGCTACAGTGGCTATCATGATACATGACTGCCTCGCTTATAAGCTACAGTGGCTATCGTGATACATGACTGCCTCGCTTATTAAGCTACAGTGGCTATCATGATACGTGACTGCCTCGCTTATAAGCTACAGTGGCTATCATGATACGTGACCACCTCGCTTATAAGCTACAGTGGCTATCATGATACATGACTGCCTCGCTTATAAGCTACAGTGGCTATCATGATACAAGACCACCTCACTTATAAGCTACAGTGGCTATCATGATACAAGACTGCCTCGCTTATAAGCTACAGTGGCTATCATGATACATGACTGCCTCACTTATAAGCTACAGTGGCTATCATGATACATGACTGCCTCGCTTATAAGCTACAGTGGCTATCATGATACATGACCACCTCGCTTATAAGCTACAGTGGCTATCATGATACATGACCACCTCACTTATAAGCTACAGTGGCTATCATGATACGTGACTGCCTCGCTTATAAGCTACAGTGGCTATCATGATACACTGCCTCACTTATAAGTTACAGTGGATATCATGATACATGACCACCTCGCTTATAAGCTACAGTGGCTATCATGATACAAGACTGCCTCGCTTATATGCTACAGTGGCTATCATGATACATGACTGCCTCGCTTATAAGTTACAGTGGATATCATGATACATGACCACCTCGCTTATAAGCTACAGTGGCTATCATGATACGTGACAGCCTCGCTTATAAGCTACAGTGGCTATCATGATACAAGACTGCCTCGCTTATAAGCTACAGTGGCTATCATGATACATGACTGCCTCACTTATAAGCTACAGTGGCTATCATGATACGTGACAGCCTCGCTTATAAGCTACAGTGGCTATCATGATACAAGACTGCCTCGCTTATAAGCTACAGTGGCTATCATGATACATGACTGCCTCACTTATAAGCTACAGTGGCTATCATGATACATGACTGCCTCGCTTATAAGCTACAGTGGCTATCATGATACAAGACTGCCTCGCTTATAAGCTACAGTGGCTATCATGATACAAGACTGCCTCGCTTATAAGCTACAGTGGCTATCATGATACATGACCACCTCACTTATAAGCTACAGTGGCTATCATGATACAAGACTGCCTCGCTTATAAGCTACAGTGGCTATCATGATACATGACTGCCTCACTTATAAGCTACAGTGGCTATCATGATACATGACCACCTCGCTTATAAGCTACAGTGGCTATCATGATACATGACCACCTCGCTTATAAGCTACAGTGGCTATCATGATACATGACTGCCTCACTTATAAGCTACAGTGGCTATCATGATACATGACCACCTTGCTTGTAAGTTACAGTGGCTATCATGATACATGACCACCTCGCTTATAAGCTACAGTGGCTATCATGATACATGACCACCTCACTTATAAGCTACAGTGGCTATCATGATACGTGACTGCCTCGCTTATAAGCTACAGTGGCTATCATGATACATGACTGCCTCGCTTATAAGCTACAGTGGCTATCATGATACATGACCGTTCGGTTTATAAGTTACAGTGGCTAGTGGAATCAGGTGGCTAGATAGCTCAGTTTGGTAGAGCGACGGAAGTTAATCCGGCTATCATGATACATGACTGCCTCACTTATAAGCTACAGTGGCTATCATGATACATGACCACCTCGCTTATAAGCTACAGTGGCTATCATGATACGTGACAGCCTCGCTTATAAGCTACAGTGGCTATCATGATACAAGACTGCCTCGCTTATAAGCTACAGTGGCTATCATGATACATGACTGCCTCACTTATAAGCTACAGTGGCTATCATGATACGTGACAGCCTCGCTTATAAGCTACAGTGGCTATCATGATACAAGACTGCCTCGCTTATAAGCTACAGTGGCTATCATGATACATGACTGCCTCACTTATAAGCTACAGTGGCTATCATGATACATGACTGCCTCGCTTATAAGCTACAGTGGCTATCATGATACAAGACTGCCTCGCTTATAAGCTACAGTGGCTATCATGATACAAGACTGCCTCGCTTATAAGCTACAGTGGCTATCATGATACATGACCACCTCACTTATAAGCTACAGTGGCTATCATGATACAAGACTGCCTCGCTTATAAGCTACAGTGGCTATCATGATACATGACTGCCTCACTTATAAGCTACAGTGGCTATCATGATACATGACCACCTCGCTTATAAGCTACAGTGGCTATCATGATACATGACCACCTCGCTTATAAGCTACAGTGGCTATCATGATACATGACTGCCTCACTTATAAGCTACAGTGGCTATCATGATACATGACCACCTTGCTTGTAAGTTACAGTGGCTATCATGATACATGACCACCTCGCTTATAAGCTACAGTGGCTATCATGATACATGACCACCTCACTTATAAGCTACAGTGGCTATCATGATACGTGACTGCCTCGCTTATAAGCTACAGTGGCTATCATGATACATGACTGCCTCGCTTATAAGCTACAGTGGCTATCATGATACATGACCGTTCGGTTTATAAGTTACAGTGGCTAGTGGAATCAGGTGGCTAGATAGCTCAGTTTGGTAGAGCGACGGAAGTTAATCCGGAGGTCGCAGGTTCAAATCCCGTTCTTGTCAATTTTTCTTTGTTCACCCTTAAACTGTATCAAGACTCATAACTCAAGACTCACTTTTGAAGGGATAATACATTGTTGTTGGTTTTTTGGAAGAGTGAATTCATTTCAACCTGTTCAGAAATTAAAATGGTGATCATGCTGTAGTAAAAAATAAAGAAAATGGGGTTTTGTTTCGTCATGGATTTTACTATGCATGCACAATACCCTTATTTTGATCACTGCAATTGAACATTTTAAGCGATGGTGATTTTTGCTGGTCATCGAAAGCTATTTTCTCGACTTGGACACTATTTCTAATGAAACTTTTTCTCTGGAGGATTGGCCCTGTGACTAACTTTATAATCAGTCAGTGTCTAGATTAAAACTAATCTGTTTTTCCTCTAGATAGTTTCCTGTCATGTATGCTACCTTTAAATATCTGTTTACACCAGGGACCAATTTCATCGAGCTGCTTAAGCACAAAAAGTAGCTAAGCACAATAAAACCATGGTTACCAGAATAAGGTTACCAGCCAAAATACCATGTCGAATGTGCCATACGTGACTGGTATCCTGCTTATTTTTGCTCAGCAGAAAATTGTTCAGCAGTATTGTCTGCTTCAGGAGCTCTGTGAGATTGTACTCATATTTTCAACTTTCTGTGTGATTTTTTTTTTGATGATGTTTAAGGAGAGTGAGTTGAAGGAAGCTGAAGATGCCATGGACTTGGATAAACTCCGACAGGAAGTGCAGAAACTTCAGACTGAGAAACAAAAACACGATGCTGAAATGAGTCAACTAAGGTACGAATTACAAACTTATATATTAATAATAATATTGGGTGTTTATATAATGTGGGTTGTGCGCCAGTTTTGACGCTCAGGGACCATGAACACTATTTCCCAAAGTTACTGTGGGCCATTTGTTTCATTCCTTTAGACTGTAAACCATCTCGGTTCCCTTGGGTGTATACAGCCTGTGCTGCCAAGTATGTAACGCACCAAGCTAAATCAATCACAAGAACCATCTCTGCCCTCACAGGTCACAGGTTACCCATTTACACCTGGATGAAGAGAAGCAATTACAGTTAATTGTCTTGCTCAAGGACACCAAGTGTCATGATCAGGATTTGAACCCACACTCAGATGATGTTGAGGCCAGTGTGCTTAGACCATTCAGTCACGCCATGCCACTCATTTATCTCTGACCAAAAAACACCTTAAACTCGTCCAAATCAAATTGCTGGTTTTGTTGAACCTGGCCGGACTGAATGCTGCATTGCTTGGATGTTAGTTTATCTTTGAGGGTTTACTTAAGAAGTTGCACTTCCTTGGACTTGCCTTTCTCATGTGTTTTGGAAAGACTTGAGGCACTATATTCACAAAAGAGATTGTTGAGAGCAGGATTAACTCGGCTAATGTTTGTCTTCTTGTTTGGCAGTAAGGAGATGTCATCAATTTCATTGCAATCCAAGGCACGAGCTCAGCTGGAGATTCTTCAGAAAGATAAGAACGCCAAGGAAGATCAGATCAGAAAGATGTGAGAAAGTCAGAAGCAACTTACAAACTTCAATGTTTGGGTTATAGGTTTCAAATATTTTAAGATATTTTTTATTCTAATAACCAAAAGCAAAATTTATGGTGACTAAAGAAGACAAAGAAGTCAAAGGAACAAAAAGAAAAAAAACTGGATTGGCTATTTTTCAAGCCATCACTTCTAAGAGATGGATGGGAACCATCTCCAACCTCGAACAGGCCGGATACTTCACGGCGGCAACGGAGGCAATTGTCTCCATTGCCCCTGGTCATTGCCTTAGTGCCCTGAAATGTTCCAACATAAATTTACAATTTTCTCATAGAGGTGCCCTTCATCACAAAGAAAAATACATTGGTGCCCTTTTCCTCCGAAGAACATAGCAATCAGACCTGCGGTCAAGGATGAGAATATTCAGACTTTCATCTGATTTTAGAACCTCGGTGCAAAAAGTAGCTTTGTCAGATATAAAGAATTCTTGCTCTTTGATTTACTTCTCTAGTGCTGAGGATATTGTTCCCAGAAGTCTGTACCTCCAGGGGTTACCAAAAGGTGGAAATATCATTTCAAACATGCTCGCTAAAATTCGACTCGCACCCTGGAATATTAGACTCTAATAAGAGATGCTAGTGAAGATCCTTAACTTGACTTTTATTGTTTGAAGCCCCAGCTCAACATTGGTACACTGACTGTAAATGCTTCCATTCTTTGCACAAATCAAGATATATATTTGTAATAAAACCAACCTGTGAAAATGTCAGCTCATTTGTTGTTTCATTTGCTATAGGCAGAGTTTTGGTCTCACTGAGAAAAACTAATTTTGGATCTTATTTCATTTTTTATTCAAAAACGATATCACTTCAGGCAAAAATATTTCAAGGAAAGTTTTCTACCATCATTATCTATATACCACGTAAGGTATATGTAAATCTGTTAACATTTCTAATTTTCTTACCAATGTTGAGTTTGGGGTTTAAGTGATGTCATATCTTGTTAAACTTCACCATGAGAACCAATTGTTGTAATGAGCCATAAGTACAGGATCCATAGAAATAATGTCTGTATGGATAATTGCTTACTGAGACTTGTGTTTTTCTTTTCCAGTCGGGGTCGTCATGAGGAAGATGTGAATCGCCTCTTGGGTCACTTCCCTACCGATGATATCAGAAACAAGCTTGCCGATTTTCTCCTGTAAGAAATCTCAGCTTTTCCTCTTTTTCTAATCCTTTATTACTGACTGGGATAGTTCCCACTTGACGTCCACACAGTCTAAAGTCAGCCATCTTTACGGGCAATGATAAATCATTTTTAAGTGCACAACGATGCATTATGTGTAAATACTGCGTACCGTACTTGGAAGTTTTATCAAACTTCTTGACGTCAACACAGTCTAAAGTCAGCCATCTTGACGGGCAATGATAAATCATTTATTAAGCGCACAACGATGTGTTATCTGAAATACTGCGTGCCACACTTGGAAGTTTTATCAAATTTCTTGCATGATTGGTCGGTGAGCCAAGTTTAGAACACTTGACGCATCTCAAAGCCAAAGCCGAAGTTGTCCGTAAAGATGGTGTTTATCAGGGAACTGTCTGTAGACTAATCCGAGCAGCTTGTTCATGTGCTTTTACAACACCGCAGCTGTGGTCGCCGTGCGCGCACATTGATGCACACAAACTTTGAATCCTCCATGCTGATTGGTACATATGCGTGCTGACGCGCATTTGTCATGTCGCGTTGGCGCGCTTTTGTCATGTCGCATGCGCATGCAGCGGCCTTAGCTGTAGTGGTGTAAAACACCATAAACGAGCGCTGCCATTATATACTGCCATTCCATCGAGATCACATCAGTTGAAAGCACTGCAAACAAACAAAATAGGAAAACGAAAATGCATTTCTGTTTCAACATAAAACATTTTTAGTCTTTTTTTTTTTATTTTTGAAATGACGCAAAAGATCGGAACGATACAGGAAGACTACTCCAGCGCTTTGGTGCTTGATTGTTTTTAGTCGAATTCTGCCCAATATACATTATGTCACAAAGCCATTCAATAAACTGGGAAACAGATCATAAAATTTTTGGTTGCCATGGAGATATATGCTTTTTGTATGCAGAATAAAAATATTTTATTAGCAACATCATTGTTGACACTGTTCTCTCTATGTTTTATTTCTGATAAAGCATACAACTTCATATGTACAAAATAATGTACACAAATAATCAACGTTTTCAAAATTGTCAAAAAAGAAAAAAAAAGCTGTAGATTGATAAATAGACCAATAAACTTTACAACCTTGCCCACACTATTAAACTCGATGATTCACATTCTTGAGAAGGTGCAACATTTTTACAGACGTTTACCCTTTATTTGATGTTGAATGTCAAAGGTCAAAGGACACCGAGGTAAAGAATTCTTCGTCGGCTGTGCAGAGAATCCGAGGTCAGTTATCAACCAAGGAAGCAAACCGGAAAATGATCAGGTAAGTCACGAATGCAGCTTCACTGAGCAGATCACTGAGCTGATTTCCTCTTTTTTTTCCCTTTGGTTTTTGTGCCACTGAATACCACTGAACAAAAATGTGTGTATTATTTGTGTTTTTACCCATACACCGATGTGTGGTAAGCACTGTATACTCAGTTTATTTTGGAGTGTTCTGGCCGAGTGGTTAAGATCACCGGACTCAAGTTCTGGTGTTGTCAGCAGAAGAGTATGGGTTCAAATCCCGGTCGTGGCACTTGTGTCCTTGAGCAAGATACTTTACCATAATTGCTTTGTCCTTCAGAATGGGACATTAAGCCGTAGGACCCGTGTTCTAGGATAGGTAGTGCACGTAAAAGAGCCCAGAACACTTATCGTGGAAGAGTAGGGGTTTACCCTGGTGTTTCTGGTTCACATGGCAAGCACCCTTATCTACAGGTTTCCTCAGGCTTGAGAGCTACAGTGATTAAGTTCACTTATGAGGCATCCTTGGTTTCACTACCAGAAATATATAATAATAATAATAAAAATAGTACTTTCCCGAGTCCTTTCCCATGAGTACTTTCCCACATGAGGATTATGCGTGTGGATTTTTTTTCACAGGACTCGGGGAAAGTACTGAGTATACAGTGCTTACCACACGTCGGTGTATGGGTAAAAAACAAAAATAATATTCTTTATCCCGATGCAAAAATTAACATCTATTATAAACATTTGTGTCTGAGACAGTCGCCTCTTTTTTTTATAGAAAATTACCAGTTGAGTGTCTCGACTTATACAATGGAACAATGCTACCCCACAAGTTTTTTTTCTAGTGGTAGACTACCCAACAGGGGCTTTCTTCAGAGAAGGGAATAATCGACCAACAACTTACACAGTGGAACAATGCTACCCCACAAGTTTTTTGTTGTTCTAGTGGTAGGCTACCCAACAGGGGAATTTTTTCAGAAAAGGGAATAGTAGAACAAGAATAAGAGGACCCCGTAACTGCCATTTGTAAGGGTACGTGTGTGTTGGTTAGATACAGTACATCCCCCAAGATTCTTCTCTCACCTTCCTTGTGGAATAAGATGAAGGACATGAAATAAGAGGAAATGTTCAGTTTTAGATAAGAGGTGGGATGGGTTAAGGAAAAGCAGATGGGGATCACCTGAGATGAAAGAAGTCCGAGATGGAAAACCCTGTCCTTATTTCAGGATGCCGTCTTGAAGTAGGATATGAACCAGGGTTAAAAAGAATTGAGAAACGGGAAGAGACCACGATGACCAGCCGTCTGACAGATATGTAACTTTTCAGCGGATAATAATAAAAATAATTAAAAAAAAAAAAAAAATCATAAAAAAAAAATTAATTAATAACAAATCTTCTATAGAAACAGAACATTGGGCTGGGTGGGCAGATCCACACATTTTGGAGAAACAAGTGAAGGTGAAAAAAAATTGATAACTCTGAAATGCATCTTGCCATGATTTCCATGATAATTCTAGTTGCTAATTTGTTCCACTTTTAAGTGATTTTGATCATTGTAAACGGAATTGTTTTTGGTCCTTAGACTTTTTGTTTGGTGAATAAAAAACCAAAATGAAATGAAAATGATAATTCCAGGGATGAATTGAAGAAGAAAGAGGAGGAATTACGAGGATATGAAGATCGACTCTTGCAGGAATGTGGAAGCCAAGATGTCGCTGCAACACTGCAGCAGTATCAACAGTCCATCAATAACCTACAGAGGTACATTTAGTATAATAACTTACACTTGTCACATTTTGAAAAAATAAAAATTAGCTGTTGCAAACTGCTTACCAACCAAAAGGACCTGTTGTATAAATGCAAAAGATTGTTAATGGCCTCACGTTTCGACCCTAGCAGAGTCTTTCTCGAAGGCTAGATGACAACACAACACGCACACATACAAGTAAACTGGAGAAACGGTTACACCATTTATTCAAAGCTGTTTATGGATGTTCGCCGCCTCTTATGTAACTACGCAAAAGCTTGCCCCGAACCATGCGACAAAGCAACTGTCCTCTTTAGTCTGAGGAATTCAAGTTTAAGCAGTAACTTGTGACTAAGCAAGTCATTGTACCAGACATTATTCAAATCGAACTCAACAAATGCTTCTGACTTTCTTTTTGGCAACCAGTGAGAAGGGTGCCTTGACTGGTAGCTCACATCTCTTTGAGCGTTACATCCGCTCGCTGCAGAGAGCTGAAGCACAGTGCCCTCTATGTCATAGAGGATTTGATGGACAGACCGAAGTAGATGAACTCGTACAAGAGGTATTATGGGTACTCTAGTTCAATTTATTAACAAACTGACAGATAGACGGGATGGATGGACAAACAGACAAATAGAGGGCTCAGGTACAGTTTTTATTGTCATATAGAGGACGGACAGACTGAAGTAGATGAACTTGAATGGTACTCTAGTTCACTTTATTAACAAACTGACAGATAGACGGGATGGATGGACAAACAGACAAATAGAGCGCTCAGTTACAGTTTTTATTGTCATAGAGGACGGACAGACTGAAGTAGATGAACTCCAATGGTACTCTAGTTCACTTTATTAACAAACTGACAGATAGACGGGATGGATGGACAAACAGACATATAGAGCGCTCAGGTACAGTTTTTATTGTCATAGAGGACGGACAGACTGAAGTAGATGAACTCAAATGGTACTCTAGTTCACTTTATTAACAAACTGACAGATAGACGGAATGGATGGACAAACAGACAAATAGAGGGCTCAGGTACAGTTTTTATTGTCATAGAGGACGGACAGACTGAAGTAGATGAACTCGAATGGTACTCTAGTTCACTTTATTAACAAACTGACAGATACTCTAGATGGATGGACAAACAGACAGTTAAACAAATAGAGAGCTCAGGTACAGTTTGTTTTGTTGTCATAGAGGAAAGACTGAAGTAGATGAACTCGTATAAGAAGTAACAAAGAAGATGGGTATATGGGTGTGTTAGTTTGCTAACTGATTGACAGATACATTGGGTAGATAGACAAAACAGAGAGCCTAGGCACAATTTTCATATTGACGGACAGGCTGAAGTAGATGAACTCGTACAAGAGGTGCTGAAAACGATTGGTTTATGGGCGTGTTAGTTTACTTTGTTAACAAACTGATAGAGAGCCAAGGCACAACTTTTGTGTTGTCATAGAGGATGGACAGACTGAGGTAGATGAACTCATACAAGAGGCATAGAAATGATGGGTGTATATGGGACAAACAGACTACGCATGCACAGTCTCCGTAGGAGGAGAATTACACATTGTTTAAGATTGTTAAATTTAGTTGAATAACACCCTGCGCTCTATTAGGAGACTTTTGAGGATGCTAGGTGGCAGCAGACACACCAGGTATAGAGAGATTGCGTGACTGCGGGAAAAGTTCATTTCGCAGCCATGTTGGATCCAGCCATGTACAAACTCAATAGCGTCGCCTGCTGAATGCTGTCTAGCATCTGTTTGTGCACGCAGCATTAGAAAAAGGTCTCGGGTGATGTCACGTGAAACCTCTCTATATCCATTGTTCTTGAAAATGTGCGCATGCTCAGAACTACGTAAACAATGACAATTTACCCGTTAAGTCTGCTGCCACCTATTGTTCCAAAGTCTCCCATTGTTATCCCTGGCATTGTAAGGACTCCTTCTGGTTCGTTTCCTTTAGCTCCAAGACAAGTTGAGATTGGCTCCGAGTAAGATGGCGGAGAAAGATCGAGCAATCAAACAGAACAGAGCCAAATATGACAAGCTGATTGAGCTGAAACCCGTCAAGGACTTTGTAAGTCGAGAATTGTTGATTTTAATTTATGATTACTGTCGCTGCATCTATGTAGACCGCACTCAAGAGTGTTGAGCAAGTTGAACTTAAACAGCAGGGATTGATTTCACAAAACTAGTCCTAACTTAGGACTAGTCCTGTAAGTTAGGACTAGTAACTCGTCCTAACTCGAGATGAGACTAGTCGTAGCACTTTGTGAAATCCACACCTGGTTCCTTCTAGGTCTGGGTTTAGTCGCTTGTTTAGTCTGTTACTTAAATTAGTATACTTCATTATATAATTCACACACAGATCCTTGTCATTTGATTGGTGGAACTTACATCACATGACATTTACTGTTACTCCCCTCTGCATCGGCTATCAAAAATGGGGAATAGTATTTCCCATTCAACAGTTAGTTTTTCTTTGAGGGTACCGCTGGCACATTGACTTGACAATGCCAAGAGAACAAAATTATTGGATCGTCTGTTTTGTTTCTCCTGAGAAAATGTTGAATTCACTCAGCGTTAAATGCAAAACATCTGCTGTTCCTTACGGCATAGGAGTGGTACTAAACAGGAACCAAGGCTCGATTCCCGGCTAACTCAGTCTTATCTCCATTGAGCCGAAATACAATGAAAGAACAAGGGTGGAAGTCTCTTGTAATCCCCTTCTTGGAACAAAAGGACAAAGGTCTATAATTGGGGATTACACAAAAACCGCTTCTCGATGGCCACAAACTGAAATATATTCAAGGCTTTTTTGTCCCTGTGTGGGTGAAACGAAGCGTAAGACAGCGTGTGTGTGGTCTGTGCCTGCTCAGCAGTCGAATGTTCGGGCGACCTTCGGTCTGGTGGTCAGAAATGACATTATTGCGTCTTAAGAAGGCTTCCGTTTCCAGGCAGGGGGAAACATTTGCATGCATTCGTGTCGACTGGTTAAAGCAGCTGGATAACATTGGTAATTTTTAAAGACAAGTATCTGCACCTTGTGAGACCTAATACATATACATAGAGGAAACCTGTGAGAGTTTAAGCTCATTTGGTCATTGGAGTCACAAGAAATTAGTAGAAAAAACCCTTATATGTTTTCACTGTTTTCAAACATCAAGTTTTGGACTCGCGAGATCAAAACTAGTATACCTTGCCCGATATGTAGCAGAGGAAGTCCCCCCCCAAAAAAAAAAAAGAAAAAAAAGAAAATTGTTCCCATACTCTAACACACTCTTCCCCTCTTGTACAGAAGTACAACCCTAAAATCCTCAAAAGAATTCCAGAGATTTCCAAGACACAATAGGACGAGGGTACACCCTGCCACATATCAAGCACCAAATGAAAACTAGTTGTTTTGGTCATTCCTTAAAAACTAAAGCATTTCAAGCAAAAACCATTTTAAGGGAAATTTGCCACCATGGCTATTTTTTAAAATTTTTTTATGGAAGTCGCCAGACACACAAGGCCAGTAAGCCACTCGAGGTGTGGGCTACAAATCAACTGTTTTATCCAGAGGTCGTTGCCACCTACTCCTGGGGCTGAAACAGGGTAACCCCCCCCCCTTTACAGTTTGTAAGGATGTAGGCTTAGGTATCATCTATCAGAAGCCTGGCTGGTAGAGCAGAAGGCTCTACCTCCCCAACGTTTACGGAGCAATTATGGTTAAGTGCCTTGCTCAAGGACACAAGTGTCATGACCGGGACTCAAACCCACACTCCGATGACTCAGCCACCCGAGCTTGAGTCCGACGCACTAACCACCCGGCCACGACACGCCACTCCATGTTTTAATCTTGTAAGTTATGTGCAAATCTATGAACATTTCTGCTTTTGCCCTTAACCAATGTTGAGCATACCCTTTAGACGTTAATTACAAGACGGAGTGATTTAACAGAGATGTTTTTCTTTAACGTGTGTTTGTAGGTGACCAAGCTATCAGACACTGAGATTCCTGGGCTTCGATCCAAGCTATCTGTCATCAATGCCGACATTGAGAAGCTGAAATCGTCACTTACAGATGTAAGAATCTAGACAGTAATCCTTCATTAATCTTAAGACGTTATAAAACAAGGAAAATGAGAGTCCACCTAGAGGATATCATAAACTTCAACCAATCAGGAATTTTAATTTTCTAAACCCCTAAATTACAACAGTTTTGTGCATGGTTTCGAAGTCTAACAAAATCGAACAAATCTTTCTCAAGGATCAAGCATCACAATTAAAAGACTTATTCAAGTTTGTTATGTTTGTTTTTTGCTTGTGTTTTACCCATACACCGATGTGTGTTTAACACTGTATACTCAGTACTTTACGGAGTTCTGTAAACAAAGATCCGCAAACATATTACTCGGGTGGGATTCGAACCCATGACCTTTGCCATTTTAGAGCAGATGTCTTACCACTAGATTACCACTAGCTTTCCCGGTAGCTAGAGGTGGTTCAAATCCTATATTTTAGCAGCAAGTACCCAAACAATTTTAAAAGATGTTCAATTTGCAAGAATATTATTTGTGGTTTACCCATACATTGATGTGTGTTAAAGCACTGTATGTATAAATGTACTGATTGTTTGACAAATGATTTTGTAAGCTCAGCAACATCACCTGGATGAGTGAGTGTCTGTTTGTTCCTGACAAAAAAATTTGCTCAGTGTCTTCACTTCAGAAGGTGATAGATGGATAGTAGCTACCCTTAAATGACTGACAGTAGCTACCCTTATCAACAACACACCCCTTGCATATGACCTCACAAGCTCGAACAGCACCCTCACTGAGGTGAAAGGAAGACCTATCATCGGCTGAGAGTTGTGCGTGGCGCGTACACCAAGCATGTTTCCATTGTTTGACCTCAGCGATGTCGGCCTATGTGACAGGTCTCTTATATAATCAACAGAACTTACAAAGTGCCTTGCATCTAAAAGATAAGACTACAAAAGCTCGACGCAGGCATGGTTCACCGTTCTTGTGAGGGCGAGGGACGTTTGTACTTAGTTAAGGGCACCTCTATGATGGAAACAAACATTTGTAATGGAGTATTTCATGGGGCACCAAGGCAATGACAAGGGCCGTCTGCCTTCGTTGCCTCTGAAGTATCAGCAGCCGATTTCATGAAACTTTACGCAACTGCGTAATTCCACTTTCGCATCATTTAGTGCGTAAGTTGGGCAATAAAATGTGCTGCAAGTGGACTTACGCTGTTGCGTAAAGTTTCATGAAATCGGCTGCAGGCCTCTTAACATAGAATGCATAACATGAAAACCGCAGGGTTTGAAATACCAAAGGGTTAAAAACTAAAGGAAATACCCTTCCTAGCTATCCACATCAGAAATAGCAACTAGACCGATTGATCAAGCCTTACAATGCCCATATTAGTAACGGTAACTGTGCTCGTCCAATATGCCACTGTATGCTTTGACGCATCACAAGGTCAACAGACTTTTTTGCTGAGCAATATTGGAAGTGATTGGTCAATTCATCAATGGGCGGGACTTAACGTGTACTTCTGTATTATTCTTGCAGGAGGAAGATTCTTTGTGTATCGTTCAAGTTGATGTCAGCTTGGCCAACGAGATGAAGCCAGACATATGGCAGATGGATAGATGCTTGGGAGAACTCAAAGAGTTGGAGAAGAGACTAGCTGTACAATCACAACAGCTATCTGGAGCAGGTAAAGGTCAAAGGTTATCTGATATAAGAGAGAAAGTTCGATCAAAGACCAGTGGTTAACTAGTGGTTGGTTAGTGGCGTACATAGTGTGTGCACACTGAAGTTGAAGTGCGATTGAGTCATGTGTGATCAAGTCATGTCCATGCGACCATGAGAAAACAACAAAATCAACGTTGATCACTTTTCTGAGAACTGGTCCCCTCTGCACTGTGCATATGAAACGGCTAGTGGTAACCAGTGTCATCACCTTGTTTCCACAATAAATAGTTCTATTAGATGATGACCCCGGGTGAATTTCAAAGTTAAACACATTGACAACTGAATAAAGGACAAGTAGGAGACTAAGTATAACTTGTTAAGATTCTATATTTACAATGATATTTACAAATATTTACAGGAGTAATGGACGGAATTTCATTACAAATTAAAGTCAGATAAAAGCTTTCTGATTTAAGTTTTACAATTCCAAGTTAATTTATCGATCATTTACAATAATTACACCCGTTTCATTGAAGGCACTTCTGCCCAAACTAAACTGAGTGAGAATAACAATGCATAAAAGAAACGATACTATAACTGGACTTAAGCATTATGATGATGGCTAGTAGCCCGTCTCCAGTGTGATCTGGTGAAATTAACCTGCTGTAGTCTCCGCCTCAAGGAGTCTTTAATTCGTCAAGGTTCACCAATCGTCAAGGACGGGGTTAGATTATGCCTAAGGATGTGTGGCCATGGTTATTGCATATACGTGTAGTGAGAAGCGTCGTGAGGCTGAGTGTTGCGGGGTTGGACCGGTGAAGAAGAATCAAGAGTTTGGCTCTAATTTTGCCAAAAATTGATTGGAACGTACCGGGACTGGATTTCTCCGGTCGATCACCACTCCTGCTGCTTCAGGGGCTTCTATAGGAATTGGTAGTCACTTGCCCGCCAAAAATAATAGCAATCTCACTCTCTCTCTCTCTGGTGTTTGTGGATCGCTGATCAAAATCGCTCTGATCAAACTATGATAAAAATCTCTCTCACAATCTCACACACTCATTTACATGGAATTTGACAACAATTGAACCACAATAACAAAGCACAGTAAACAACAACAACAATAATGACTACACAACAACAATATCAGGGGTGGGGTTTGAACAATAACCACGGCCGGTGTCCTTACGTAATTCGCTGTCACTACTGAAAGCGCGTCCTAGGATACGAAAATAAAAAGCTCTGGAAAAATACTAGCGGCTGCGGCAATCTTCGCGGGAAAAAATAAACGCGCGCGATTGGCTTGTGGCTACATCAGTCAAGAAGGCTAATGATGTAATGCTGTCAGGTGATTTGGTTTGCGGGAAAAGAATACTAAAAAAATATAATAAAGTAAACGCTGCGCGATCCTGACAATTTACTCCCCTTTTAAGGGAAATGTATCACATTTCTCAGGCTATTATATATTGACTTTTTACACACTACGACTCAAAAAGTCCGCTCCTACATTGTCGGACCCTTTAATGGCTCGGAGATGAATGCGAAAAGGCTGTAGTGCCAGCGCCCATCTCATGATACGAGCATTTGCGACCTTCGACTTATTCATGTAGATAAGTGGCTGGTGATCGGTTTCAAGGACAAATGGCTGCCCATACAAGTACTGTTGGAACTTTTGCACACCATACAGTAATGCGAGGCATTCTCTTTCCATGACTGAGTATGCGCGTTCGCGATTTAGCAATTTGCGGCTTGCGTATGAAATTGGGAACTTAAAGCCGTCACGCTCTTGCATCAGTACTGCACCAATGCCTACGTCAGATGCATCTGTTCTAAGCACAAATGGCTGTTCGCAATTGGGCAAGTGAAGAATGGGTGGATTGGTGAGAGTCGTTTTGAGTGAGTTGAATGCTTGTTTTGCGCTCTGGTCCCAGACGATGTAATTTGGCAGCGCGTTCTTGGTTTTATCAGTAAGTGGGGCTGCGATCGCGGCATAATTTGGAATAAACCGCCGATAGTATCCGCTAAGCCCAAGGAATGACCGTAACTGCTTTTTCGTTTTGGGAAGTGGTGCCGATTGGATTTGTTTGACTTTGTCTTGCTGCGGCGCGAGTTGTCCCTTTCCGACTACGTGCCCTAGAAATTCGATGTTTTCCATACCGATGAAACATTTGCTAGGTTTTGCGGTTAAGCGTGCCTTACGAAGTCGAAGTAGCAACTCTTTCAATATTTCAATGTGCTTCTCCCAAGTCTGTGTGTGGATTAATATATCATCTATGAAGTTGTCGACGTTTTCTAGTCCATGCAATAGAGATCGCATGATTCTAGTGAAGGTTGCTGGAGCGTTTACAAGCCCAAATGGCATGACTTTGAATTGGAATAATCCGTTCGGTATTAGGAAAGCTGTTTTGGCCTTATCGTCGCTGTTGAGTGGGATTTGCCAATATCCTTTACTTAAGTCAAGTTTTGAAAAGTACTGGTCTTTGGACAACTTGCTGAAGATTTCATCAGGATTTGGCAGTGGCTCTGCGTCAAAAATTGTCAATTTGTTGACCTTTCTAAAGTCTATGCAAAATCGATTCGTGCCGTCTTTTTTCTTGACTAGAACAACTGGAGATGCGTACGGTGAATTGGATGGCTCAACAATGTTCATTTTCAACATGTCTTCTACCTCTTTATCTGCTGCTTGTCTAAGCGCATATGGTAAAGGGTATGGTTTGGTTCTGACTGGTTCTGGAGTGGTTAAAGTAATGCTATGTTGACCGAGGTTTGTTTCACCTGGTAGATCGGTCATAACATCACTAAAGCTACCTAAGATGCGTTTCACTTGGGATGCTTGTTCAGGTTCAAGATTTTCATCAATTTGAACGTCTGTAACGCTTTCGGTGGAATTCAAAGCGGGTAGCATTATGACATCTTCGTTGTCGGTTCTGATGTGATCGTTAATTATTTCTGATTCGGTTATTGGCTCTTCGCATTCAAGGATTGATGCGTTCGCGCATTCGATTAGACTTCCGGAAGTCTCTTCAGTGGAATTGTTCTTGATCGCTGAATTTTCTCCTGGTCTAGTTAGATACCTTTTCAGGAGATTTGCGTGGAAAGTTTTAGGCTTGCCGTTCAAATCTATTCGGTAATCTACACTTCCAATTTTCTCAAGTACGCGAAATGGACCTTTCCATTGTAGTAAGAGCTTGTTTCTGTCGGTTGGTAACAGGAGAAGCACGTGATCGTCTACCTTAAATGATCTAGGGCGAGCCGTGCGGTTGTAGTAGTGTTTCGCAGTTTCTGCGGCTTTAGCAAGTTCTTTATGTGCTAGCTCACATGTGCTCTCAAGACGTTCGCGTAGTTCTAGAACAAATTGGTAAGTGGTCTTGGTTTCAGGATTGTCTACCTTGCCTGTCCAAAGTTCTTTGAGTATTGCCATAGGGCCACGAACTGATCTACCATAAATTAACTCAAACGGTGAAAAACCCAAACTGGTTTGCGGAGTTTCGCGGTAGGCGAATAAAAGTGGCGCAAGATATCTATCCCAATCGCTTGGCCTATCAGCACAAAGGCGTTTCAACATTTGCTTGAGTGTGCCATTGAAGCGTTCCACTAAACCGTTACAACTGGGGTGGTATGGAGTGGTGGTTAATTGTCTAATTGACAATAGCCTACTGATTTCTCTCATGAGTTCAGAAGTGAACTGTGACCCTTGATCAGTGAGGATCTCACTAGGGACACCAACTCTAGAGAAGACATCTACCATCGCTTCTGCTACTCTGGTTGTGTCAATGTGTGGTAATGCGATGGCTTCAGGATACCTTGTTGCATAGTCCACAAGAGTGAGAATATAGCGGTTCCCATTTCCAGTTTTTGGATGGATTGGACCCACTATGTCGATTGCAATCCGCTTAAATGGTGTATCAATGATCGGCATTTTGCCTAAAGGAACTTTTGCAACTCTGCCTTTTGTGATGGTCCTTTGGCAAATGTCACATGATCTGCAGTATCTTAAAATTTCGGAATGGATACCCGGCCAGAAAAAATTGCTCAAAACCTTGTCACTCGTCTTTTTGGCGCCTTGATGGCCGCCTAGTATAGACTCGTGAGCCAGTTTCATCACATGTGATCTAAATTTGTGTGGAACAATCAGTTGGAGGATTGTTTCACCGTGGTCATATTTTGGAGACTGGAATTCACGATAAATAAGACCATGTTGAGCTAGGAAACGAGAGGTTCCGATGTGACCAACCTCAATAGGCTGGTTGCGAATATTAGACTAGACTAGTCCAACCATCGTCAACTAGTGTGGGCTCGATCAGAGTTAGTCGAACTATGGTTAACTATGGTCCTTGATAAAACTTGCTCAGAGCTGACAGACGCTTTTTAAATGACAGGGCGGTTGTTGGCATAGTTTTCATTTCAAATGCTTTTTGTAAGTAAAGCAAAAAGCACGCTTACCGGCTGAAAGGTCTTGAAAGCAGATGAGTGATTTTATCATTTTTTGAATTTTGTTTATTACCCATCCAACAGCACAGTTAGCGCCAATAACAGGATAAATTGGAAATGAGAAGAAATTTTCAATTTTAGATCAGGTAGAGGACTGAAAACCCAAATCCACATGCAAGGCTCCGGTCTGATGTGGGATTCGAACCGGGGTCCACAGAGGTGAAAGGCAGGGAAAGAAACCACTAAACCAGCCTCATCCCCGAACTATGCAAGCAATTCAAATCCATCAGGAATGTGTCCACACGCTGTGGAATCTTCTTGATTGTATGTGAAATACCCTTTTGCTTACGTACATTTTTCCGCTATAGTTTGCAGAAAAAAAAAGTGCTTATCAGTAGACAGCTTTTTGAAATTAGGCCCAGCCTAACACTTGAATCCATGCTTTTTGTAAATAATGACAGCTGCAGGAAGGACTATTCAACAAGTAGATGCAGAGAGACAAGATCTTGAGATTAAACTGTAAGTAAAACCAATCATGACTTCAGCTTAAGAAAAAACAATTTGTAAAATTTGCGGGTACAACCATGTAAAAATCTCTTTAGGGAGGAGTGGTGGCTCTGAAAAGGGCCAGTGTTCTCTCGGACGTTTCAAACAGTATACTCTGCTCCTCTTCAGGAGAAAGTTTGTACAGATAACTTGTTATACAGATTGCCGTGTCTTGAGGCAAAATGAAGGCCCTCTATAGACGGGCAACTTATCGCCGGAAGATATGTAATACAAGCAAAATATTTACTGACACACAAACGGAAGTCTGATAGACGGCGTTTTAAAAAAAGTGTCCAGGGATGGCCGTGCCAGACTTGTGAACAGGCCTGGACATTTCATTGTGTGGTGTGAACAATGGATGTGCTCGCCGTGTTATGCTTCATTGCCTGGTAACAAAGAGGGACAAAGGGTACTGGAATGTCATTCTCCAAATCTCCCTTTATCTGGGGGTTTATTGTGGAATCTCCAGTTCCAAACCTTCGTCCTTTAGTTGGACAAACCTATGAAAGGTCGTTAGGCTGCTACCATTGTATTCGATGAGGAAAGTAAGTCTGAGATTCCAGCTTGCCATGGCTGATAATCGGCCGTGGCTTACGTCCAAGGTTTGGCCGATTCACGATGAACAAAAGCCATATTTCTCAAAAGAAAAAAGAAATACCGGAACATTTTATGAGAATGCTCGTTGTCTTTACTTGGTTTTCTTTGTGACAATAATATTATTCCGGAAAATTCTGAAAATTATTCCCATGAAAGGAATTTTTTTTAGAATTTCTGGTGTGATGTGGTTTACTTTGATATTGCTATAGTGTAAGGCTGAAGGCCCTTGAAGGTGTTTTAAGAACCGACTAGGTTTGTAGTTCCCAACCATGTGAATAGTAGTGGCCGGGCGGTCTAGATTACTGGACTCAAGTTCTGGAGTTGTTGGCAGCAGAATGTGGGTTCGTATCCCGGTCGCGGCACTTGTGTCCTTGAGCAAAATACCATAATTGCTTTGGGCAGTGCGCGTAAAAGGACCCAGAACACTTATCGTGGAAGAGTAGGGGAATTACCCCGGTGTTTCTGGTTCACAAAGCAACCCTTGTTTACATGTTTCCTCAGGCTTAGGAGCTACAGTGATTAAGTTCACTTATAAGGCATCCTTGGTTTCATTACCAGAAATTGATAATAATAATAATAATAATATCTCTATTTTGGGGAATTGTTGGTTCTGAGAAGAACGTGTTATATAATTAAGATTGAGAATAGTCTTAGTGTTTTGAACTTTGGCCTCTGGCCCCTCGGCCCAATTTCATAGAGCTGCTTAAAGCACGAAACAATTATGCTTACCAGAAATAGGTTACCAGCCAGAATACCATGTCACCTGTTTCTGTTGTAACTGGTTTCCAGCAGAAATTGGTTAAGCATTATTTTTTCTGCTGAAGCAGTTCTCTAAAATTTGACCCTGGTATCAATAAATTTGAAACTATTATATTGAGTTAATAATTTGAGGTTGACGCTGAAGTTGCATTTGACTTTTTTAGCGACACCGTCAACCGGACCCTGGATCATAAACAGCAACGGATTAACCAACAGAGTAAGACACTTCAACAGCTGGGCACCAATGTCAACAGCATTACCAGTGAGAAGTTGCGTCTGAGCGGCGAGCTGCAACAACAGGAGAGGCTTCAGAGTCAGAAAGCCGAGTTGACCTCAGCCAATCAGAGCTATGCTAGGGAAATCACTGTAAGTCTGTGTGTCTGTCGTATGACCGAGGCCTAGTTTCATAGCGACGCTCCTCAGTAAGTTTTTAGTGACGATTTATTCTTATCTCATTGAACTTGTCCCTTTTTACTTCCCTACAGGATGCAAACAAGCAACTTAGACCAATTGAGGTACGTATTTTTTCATCGTCTTGTTTACTTTGCGTGTCTTATTTCAGTGCAACAAGGCTGTACAACCTTATTCTTAACACAGCTTTCCGGAGTGCAGCAAAGTTGAAGCTTTGTTTAAAACTCCTGGATGTAAGCATTAAACCGTTGGAGTGAACTTACGACCTTGTTGCCAAGTACCGCCTTGTTGCGTTGAGCAAACTCTGTATCTAAAATTGTGCAAGAAATGACCTTGTGACCAAACTGAGCGTTCTCAAAAACTACAAAATCTGCACAATGAGGTAGAAAATGTGAATCTCCTGCAACTAGTTTAATGCTCACAATATAAAGTGGCAGTACACAAAGTTATAATAGCACAGTAAATTATAATGCAAAAAATTGTTACTGGCCTCATGTTTTGACCCTAGCAGAGTCTTTCTCAAAGGCTAAATGACAGCACAACCCACCCACACAAGTATACTGGAGTAACGGAAGCAGTCAAGTGGAAAGAAGTGAAAAGAGAGAGGCAGAAAGCAGTCAGAATATGCTTTTTGGGCGATGAATTTGCAATTGGCCTTGTGAAGTTATGGAATATTAAAGCTGTGAAGTAGTAGCTGAAAGCTCAGTTATAAAACAAAAGGAATGTTTTTATACGAAATGTCACCATGTATCACACTTTTTTTTTATTTGACCTCCAAAATATATTGCACAGGCTAGCAAGGTCATATGATTACGATTTGAAATAAAAAACATGACTTTTTTTTCTTCTTTAGAGCAAACTGAATAAACTGATGAATGATAAAGAAAAACTTCAGGGGGAGAAAGAAGAGAAGATGGAAGAGCATAAATCCCAGTATGACCTCATTTATCAGAAGCAACGTGATGTCAACATATCCACAAAGAATATCAAAAGGTGACATACTTTTTCTTTGTCACTTTGTCATTGTCACTTTGTCTATGCCACTTTAAGGTTGCCACTTTTGTCGCTGAAAAGTGTTTGCGTAGACTTTGTCACTGTCAGTATACTTGTCCTTTGAAATTTGGTCAATTGATTAATTAATTATAATTAACTATAATTGAAATTGATTTATCGATTGATTTCTTGATTGATTACCAATTTACTTGTAGCTATGAGGCCTCTGGCAAGGAAGATAAGTTGATGAAAGGGCGTAGCGAGATCAAGTCCATTGAAGAAAGTATGGCCGAAGTTAGCCTCAACCAGAAGGATCTAACAAAAACAATCAATCAATTAAACGATGACATTGCTAACCAACAGGTGTGTTATTGGATTCGTAGATATTGATACTTTAAGATAAGTTACTATTGGTATACACCAGTAAGTCACTCAAGAGCAAGGCCTTGATCAGGTTAAGTGAGGAGCGTGAATCACTCGCTCAGTTTTTTATCACCTTACCGCTTAATGTAGCGACACTCTATAACTGAGCTATCCAGCCCTATGTTGGCCGTCTCTCTAATTATGTCAATATCTTCATTCGGGGGGGGGGGGGGGGGTGCTAGTCAGAAGCCATTCAACCGGTTACTGCCGTGTAGCCAGGGATCACACCCCATTAAACAATACAACCATAGAGCTAGCTCTATGGATATAACCTGGGAAGGGGCAGTGTAGGAGTCATCATAAGGGTGATGCAACTTTTTTATTATGTGGTTTATTGCTTGATATAATACCTCTAGTGAATACTTCTAATGAATACCTCTAGTGAAAATCTCTAATGAAAATCTCTAGTGAATACCTCCAGTGAAAATCTCTAATGAAAATCTCTAGTGAATACCTCCAGTGAATGCCTCTAGTGAATTCCTTTAGTGAATACCTCCAGTGAATACATTAAGTAAACACCTCTAGTGAATACC
This sequence comes from Marthasterias glacialis, assembly GCA_911728455.2. Classification (NCBI taxonomy): domain Eukaryota; kingdom Metazoa; phylum Echinodermata; class Asteroidea; order Forcipulatida; family Asteriidae; genus Marthasterias; species Marthasterias glacialis. The sequence continues at coordinate 19,268,708 of OU452228.1, forward strand.
TTAAGTAAACACCTCTAGTGAATACCTCTGGTGAATACCTTCAGTGAATACATTAAGTAAACACCTCTAGTGAATACCTCTAGTAAATACCTCTAGTGAAAATCTCTTATGAAAATCTCTAGTGAATACCTCCAGTGAAAATCTCTAATGAAAATCTCTAGTGAGTACCTCCAGTGAATGCCTCTAGTGAATACCTTTAGTGAATACCTTTAGTGAATACCTCCAGTGAATACATTAAGTAAACACCTCTAGTGAATACCTTAAGTAAACACCTCTAGTGAATACCTCTGGTGAATACCTTCAGTGAATACCTCCAGTGAAAATCTCTAGTGAGCACCTCCTTTGAATACCTCTAGTAAATACCTCTAGTGAATACCTCCTTCACATTCGTCATATCTCAACTCTGGAACTTTTTTTCAAATTTTACTTTCTTTTGTTTACATCTAAGAGGCTGTTTCTGCTTCTAATTAATTTAAGCATCTTACGAGGGGAAACCTCGGTTTGCCTCTAGTGTATGCCGCAAATAAAAAAATTTATTGTCTATGGAACATTCTTATTTAAGGTCAGGGAGCGAGAGTTATCGGACAACATTCAGCTACGGAAGAAAGATGCGGAGATCTCAAAGGTTGAAGAGGAACTGAACAAGCTGAAGGAGCAGCTCGGAGGGATTGATCAGGAACATATGAAGGGAGAGAAGAGGGAACTACATACCAAGTACAGTAACTTGTCTAAAGAGGTTAGATATTCAGACTCTTCGGAATGACTACATGATGTATTAGGGGGCTTGAGTTTGCCTTCTTGAGTCTAATATTCCTTATTTTTGACTGCAAGAGGGCGCCCTTTGGGGGTAGATTGGGGGTCAAACCATAGAAATAGTGTGGTAACCCAGACTCAATTAGGATTCCAGTAAAGCAGTTGATATACAACTTTGAGTTTTTTTTTTATTGACAGTTTTAAAATGTCATCAGTGTAAGATAGTTGCTTGGAAAACTTTTTTGTTTAATGTTTTGAAATATTTGTATACTTTCAAAATGGAATTAATATTGCGCCCTCTTGCTGTCAAAAGTATGGCCTATTGCAAGCTCCTCTCATCTCTTCAAGATGATGAAAACAAAGTGATCAATTTCACGCAACTACCCAGTAAGCCAAAAACATTAGGCAAGTCTTTATCAAGCAATAAACCACAAGGGAAACTGACTGGGTAAATTTTAAAATCAATTTTGGGGTGAACAAAGATAAATTGACTGGTGCGGGATCTGAACTTACGATCACCAGCTAAATGTACGGATGCTCAACCAATTGATGATCCCCGTGCTGCTACTTTCCAGGTTGTATCCATACAGTGGTTGGGGTGTGATCCCTGGCTACACGGCAATATCTGGTTGAATGGTTTGTGACTGCCCCCCCCCAACAATGATATTGACAAATTAGGGAGACCGCCAACATTAGGGCTGGATAGCTCAGTTAGTAGAGTGTCGGTTCGTTTAGCCGGTGGTTGCAGGTTCAGATCCTGCTCCAGTCAATTTTTTCTTTGTTCACCACAAAAGTTTTTATCCTAAGTTTCTAAGCACAATTGTTTGTTTATTTATTGAGTCTTTGTTTTATTTTTTGCGGGAAAATGAGTCACAAAAAGTAACAAGCACGAGACAAATTTCCTGAGAAAACTTCAAGGAAAGTTTGGATGACCATTTCACACTTGAATTGCAAACCCTGGCAAGTTCCAAGGAAATTGCCAATTCCTGAGTAAAAAAGCTACCCCCGTCTGGCAGTAGCGTTTAGCGAGATAACCTTGGGTTTACATGAGTGTCATTTTTCCCCGGAAAATTGCATCAAGTCTAAAACATGGGATGGCGATGACGCTCAAATTTAACAAGAATTTCCTGAGTTTTAATTTTCAAGGATTTGGCTCTGCAGTATGAAAAGGATTATATTATTGTTTTGGCTTGCAACCTATTCTGGTAAGCAGGAATTTTCTGTGCTCAGCCAGACGTCCAGGCTTTTAGACTGTCTTTGAGTTGCACTGTTTATGTATTTTATCTTGACTGAAGAAAAACCAAGCTGATGGTCGGCAAGCAGTCTTAAAGGAAGAGGTCAAGAAAGCTGAGAAGGAGTTATCCTCGGACATGTATAGCAACGCTGATGACAAGTACAATAACATGATGATAAAACTACGGGTGGGTAAACTTAAGAAAGATAATATGACAATAATAATTTGGGAGGCTAATCATCCTTACTGGCAGCTGAGAAGCTGAATTGTGAAGGACGCGGCTACAGGTGTTCGAGCTGCAGGCATTCAAGGGTGCCTTTGGCAGCCAGCCACATCAACCCATAAATGACCACGGAGCACAGCCTGAGATCCAAAGTGTTTGGTTTTTCCAGAGGGTGGAAAACTGGATGGCCTGGAGAAAAACCCTCGTGGCACAGGAGAGAACCAACGCACAACTCTACTCACCTAGCCAGGAATCGAACCAGGGACACATTGGTGAGAGGCGAGCTCTTTACGCACACGCCACCCATGCCAACCATAATATATGTTTTATCTTTCTTGAAAGTTAATTCTTTTCCTTTCCAGAATTATCTCATCCTCCCAGAAGTATCAGGGAGTGTGGAGGTCTGTTGAATGTCTAACACAAGTTCCAATGATAAAACAAATAAAAAAACCCATACCTGGGTTGCATGGGTGGCATGTGTGTAAAGCGCTTGCCTCTCACCACTGTGGCCCTGGTTCGATTCCCGGCTAGGGCCATATGTGAGTAGAGTTGTGCAGTGGTTCTCTTCTATGCCACAAGGTTTTTCTCTGGGCCCTCAAGTTCTCCTCCCTCCGGAAAAATCAAAGACTTTCAATCTCTGCCTGTGCTCCTTGGTCATATGGGGCCTATGGGTCGATACGGCTGGCTGCCAAATGTGGGTAGGCACACGCACTGTTGTGGAAACAAAGGTCTCCACAACATTTGTCTTTGTCAAACCCTGGCCCCACAAAGTATTTCAATAGAAAAGGGAATAATAGAACAACAATAGGGAGTCCCCACAACTAGGTGTTAAAAAGAATGTGTGCCCCTGAATGCCTGTGGCTCTAAAACTGCAGCGTCGTTCTTTCGCAATTCAGCTTCTCAGCTGCAAGTAAGGATGAGTAGCCTCCCAAATTATTATAATCATCACTTTCAGCCCTTATGGGCACTCCTAGGTGTAGAGAAGCATTTAAAGTTGAGAGTCTATGTCAGTGATTGAGAATGAATAAAATGCTGGTATTTAGATTAATAATAATACTACTAATAATACTAATAATAATAATAATACTTATATCGCGCATTTTCCATACAAAAATGATCAAGTGCGCCTTACAATTAAAATACATGAGATGAACTAAACAAGGTTTCGAGTCACGAAAGCCAGTATTCAGTCAGTAACCTGAATTAAGGCTCTTTCTTTTAAAATGGTAGACTGAGCTCAGGCTTTTTTTTGGTATAATGAGGTGTGATTATCAGGTTCTTTACAAAAGCCTGACTGCCATCCCTGATGAGACATTTTTTATATTTAAAACCAATGAAAAAAAGCTTAAAAAAAAAAACCCCTTATATGATATTTTGAGGATGAATTGTGGTTTTGCAGAGTAGCGAACAGGTAATCTTACCGTCAGTAAGTAAGATTTATTGGATAAACTTCTTTCAAGAATGAAAACAACCTCTCAGTCCTGGTCAGTGAACTATCGTGCTCTAATCCTCCTCCCACCAGATGAGATAATCCAAGGGATTACCATTAATCTCTTGATCCTGTATTTCAAGACAGAAATACTCGTTTGTGTGAATATTTTATCTCTTATCACAACAAATTGCTTCAATGTGTTGTCATGACTGGGAACGAATAAAATAGAATGTATTAAGATGAAAGCTCACGTTTGATAACTTGATATCAATCCTGAGAAATATTTTGTCGTCTGAAATACTGTGGGAGTACCTTGGGCCCAAATGGCCCCCATTGGTGGGGGCCGGAGCTTTGCAGAGCCTCCGGGCAATCTCCAGAAGACCCACGCTACCACTCTGGCGGAACTGGCTTAACGGCCGTATTTTCCAAAATCAAAGCGAACTCACTGATACATGTTTACAAAAACAAAATCCTATTCAAAACACAAACTGTTATAATTTGTATGTCTATCTGGTAATGAAACCAAGGGACCCTCAAAAGTGACTAGCACTGTGACCCGTAGGCCTGAAGATACCTGTGTAGAGAAGATGATGAAGAAACGTCAGTTTTAGATGTGGGAGGAAAACCCCAAACAGGGAAAACCCACGCAATCAGGTAGGGACTGAAAACCCAATCCACATGCAAGGCTCCAGTCCGGTATTCGAACCAGGGTCACAGAGGTGAAAGGCGGGGTACAGAAATAAATCATTGAGAGCTAATCTTGATGTTTCTGAAAACAAAAGTGACCATCTATTTTGATTTTTTAGAAGCTGGTTGTGTAGAGTATTTATTGGAAATAAGAGAATGGGAATGAATGTACTCTTCCAAAAACCAATACTGTATCGTACTTTGAGTTTCTTGATTGTTTTTTTTTTCAGACAACTGAGATTGCAAACAGCGATCTGGATAAATACTCCAAGGCTTTGGATAGGTCGGTATTTTATAAAATTCTTTGAAAATCTTCTAAGGAATGAGAAGTTGACTTTACAACAAAATATTAAATCAGTTTAATTTAAAAAAAAAATTGTATTTTTTAATTCTTTGGAAGGTGAGTTGTTTTTCTATAAATGCAATCTGAATAATGAACCAAAGTAAATCTGATAATTCAAAGTGACCATTTATAAAGTAATTATATTTCAGTTTTGGGATGAACAAAGAAAAAAGTTACTGGAGCAGGATTTGAACCTGTGACCACTGGCTAAACGTACTTACGCTCTACCGACTGAGCTACTCAGCCCTCCCTATTTTCTTTTTTTTTTTGTCAATATCTTTGTTGTGGGGTTGCCAGTCAGAAGCCATTGATCCGGATACTGCCGTGTAGCCAGGGATCCCACTCCATTAAAGGATACAACCATCGAGTTAGCTCTATGGATACAACCTGACAAGCGACAACAGGGGGATCACCATAATTTGTCACCTTTCCACAGATATTTTTATGAAATGTATTACAAATCAAGCTTGAAGTGAAACAAACTCTGCAGGTAGCAAAAACAAACAAATCCCTGACAACTGGGTTTAAATTTGTAACAGCCCACAGCTGTAAGCCTCCATTACACCATCTTTCTCTTGATATTGTCCAGTTCCTTCCTTGACCGATTTTCTTCTCATTTTGATATCCTTCAAAATTTAATGAAAACAAACTGAAAGACGATGACACAAGTAACAACCCATGATCAAGGCTCAAATTTTTTGGGGGGGGGGCAGAAATCCACAAGACTTCAGGGCTTGTAGCTCAACATTTTTACCAGACCACAATTTTGTTTACAAGAATAGAATCAAAATGTGAACTCAGTTTTATCATTATCAGCTGTTCTTATTTGAACAAACACTAAGAGAAGAATTATCTGTTAGGTCTGGTGGGAAAGTAAACTTTAATACTCAGTAGAATTGAAAGATATTTATCCGACTCAAACTGGACATCTGAACATATTGAATTGAAGATATTGAATTGAGAAAAAAACCCAAAACTGCCGGACTTGTCTGGTCGTGAGTTTACTGGCTCGAAGCAAAAAACACTGGCCTCGGGCCTGCGGTCCAGTGTAAATTTGGAACCCTGATGATTAAGAAAATTGGGGTTATTGTCCCCTTTTTCCCTTTCTCATTTGTCTTTTTATTATTGTTTTTATTTCAGAGCCGTCATGAACTATCATCACATGAAGATGTCCGAGATTAACAAGATTATCCGGGATTTGTGGCGAGTGACCTATAAAGGACAAGGTGACATTTCAAGACTTCTCCAGATTATTTCTCTTGGGATTTTCTGACGTCGCTTCTTCTTCATATCGGATTGGGGATTTGAAAAATTTGCATAGTAGAGACCTAACAAGTAGGAGGGTTTGTGTTTGGATCATGAAAGCACCTTGAGGGCTCGGACATTCGGATTGTTTTCTTGGACACCTTACTTAAATTTTTACAAACATCGGTGAAAATTGTTTTTATTTGCAAACATTAGCAATTTTGCTAGTGGTTTATGTTGTAGAATTTATAAATAACAGATTCAACAAATTGTTTATGATAAAAATTTATGCTGAATTCTTTTTTTTTTTTGAAGTGTTTTTAACCATTGTTTAGTTTTCACTCCTTGCATCGCCTAAAGATATATTTTTAATTGTTTTTTTTTTTTTTAATTGTTCCAACAACTACATGTAAATGCAGACATTGACTATGTGGAGATTCGTTCAGATGAGGAGACTGGAGGAACACAGCAACGTAAAAATTACAACTACAGGGTGAGTCATGGTCGTGGTTTACATACAACCCTAAACAGGTATCTTATCGTGGTGTTTAACACGGACACCTACTTGTACATCATGTCTATCAGTGTAATCTAGTTAAGAAAAAATATTCTTTAAACCATTGCCATTTCTTCAGAAATTGTGTTGAGACCGTTTTTTGGGGGGGGGGGGGGGGGGGGGCGGGGGGGGGGGGGCTGTGGGGATCTCTTAAAATATAGTCTAGTTTTGGGGTGAACAAAGAAAAAGTGACCAGAATAGGATTTGAACCTGCGACCTCTGGATTAACGTGCCGGCGCTCTACCAAACTGCGCTATCTAGCCCTATTCTTGGGGGGTCTTCCTAATTTGTCAATATCTTTGTTCGGGGGTGGCAGTCAGAAGCCATTCAACCTTTAATTAGACTGCTGTATAACCGGGGTTCACACCAACGTCTTTGATACTACCTGGGAAGTGACAGTACACGGATCACCTTGAGGGATGCAAGTTTTTAGAACAGGGAGACCGTCGACATTAGGGCCAGAAAGATCAGTTGGTAGAGCGCCGGTACATTAATCCGGAGGTGGCAGGTTCAATTCCTGTTTTAGTCAATTTTTCTTGATTTAGGATGTAATCTACTTCAGTTAGAGACAGACAACCAAACGGAAGAAAATCCATCCCTCAAATATTTTCCAATTCATTATTGGTCGTGTGTAAGTAGTCCACTCCTCAGAATGTCTCAAGATCCTGCATTGTGTGGAAATCATTTAGTCTCAAGTCCAACTTTATATCGTAACACTTGGCCCCAATCCCTGACCATGTTGGTCTCAAAGATGTATTTACTGGCTTGAATTGTGCATCATGTAAAGTGGGGGCCGTGATCAAAAGCACGTTGTTGTTGTTGTTGAAGAATGTTTTTAACCCTTTCAGCCCCACATTGTTTAATGGCACGCAGCCTGTAGCGCCCTCATTGTTTGACCGCTCAAGCATGAAGAACGCATTCTCACAAAACACAAACACAAGGCTTTTGTTCAGAGGCCACTTTTACAAACTCTATTATTACCTTGAAGATTTCATTTTAGAGTAACGAAAGTGTCAACCAATGTCTTGCGTATACAAATTCCTTTCATATAATCTCAAAGTCGTTGAGATTGGCCAATAAATGTTCAAGTTCTTGGTCTTTGTTTCCTTGGTGCGATCTGTAATCTCAATTTTGTGCTGTACACAACCATATGGCGCTTCGTAAGTGTTTAGCATTTCGGATGTTTCCATTCCAATTTGACGAGATTGCATAATAGCAATCTTATTTTACTTTACCACCATGAAAAAGATCCGATCTTTCTCTTTCCAACCATAGTAAGCTTGGGTATGGAGGGTGAACATGGACAAAACTACAGCTTTTTAACAAATGGCCCTTGCACTCTGGCTTGAGTGCTTTTTTGTGTGTAATTTTGGTCAAATAAAGTCGCCATTGTGGCTGAAGCAGGGTATAGTGCACAGTTGACTTAAGTCGCCATTGGGGCTGAAAGGGTTAAAATAGTCGGGGAAAATCTTACTAAGCATTCATGACGGCCAATGAACTAGTACTACGGAGTATCCAGATACATGCTTTTGAAGTTGTTACACCCCCCAATCAAAAACTGCAGCCAGGGACCTCCGGGCAGTCTACAGTATTCTCATTCCTTTCTTATCCGTTTATAAACTCCCACCCCCCCCCACCCCTTGTCTCTATCCTGACGTAAAGATCGTGTTTCATGTCTTAATTCCTTTTCCATGTAGGAGATTACTTGTTTTATGATGTCTCCTTAGGGAATACTTTCCCTGAGACTTTCGCCTAATCCGAGTCTCGGATTTCTTTTAATAATTTCATTCGCACGTTGATGACTTCTTACTTTGGTCAGGTTGTCATGGTGAAGGGAGATACCGCGTTGGATATGAGAGGTCGTTGCAGTGCAGGTCAAAAGGTCAGGTCAATAACCTTGTAAAGTGTAGCCTTTTATTTCCGTCACTGTTTTCCCCAAGCCTACCTTCAGTCGATATTTGATTTGTTGTTTAATCAAAGCTCAATAACCTACACAATCACACCAATTTGACGACATCAGGTTGGCCCCGTACAGGCAATGCAGTCGAAACCCATTTTGCATTTCTAAAGTATTGTGCTTCATTTTATGCCTTTTTTAGATTCTTTTGTGCAATGAAAGGCTAATTTTATCAGGATTTTTCTTCGTGTTTTTAAACAGTTTGTGTCATGTTACTGGGACCCATTGGAGATCAGTGCTTTGTAACCACTGAACGGGACACCCAGTATAACGAAGAAAATACTAATAATAGTAATAATAACCCCTTTTGTTACTTTTCATTGTTTGATTGTTTACCATGAGATACATTTATTTATTTTCCATTATGTAAAGCAAGTAGTTAACAATTTCTTGAAGTAATTTCTTGCTTGCCTACGGGGTAAGAAACCAGAGATAAACACTCTTTTTGCGAGAAAATTCTCTGGAAAACCCCTCAAAGCAATGAATTTCAATGAATATAGCATAGTATTAATTAACTTCCCCCCCTTTTTTCCCCCACCTTTGATTTTGTCTTTTGTGTTTCCAACCTCTTGTGGTTAAACCAGACTCTTCCCCCAACTCCCCCCTCCCTTGTCTCCCTCTCTCTTGCTTCTTCTGACTGCCTTCTCTCCCTCTCTCTTTTCACTTCTTTCTACTTGACTGCTTCTGTTACTCCGGTATACTTGTATGCGTGTGTTGTGTTATTTAGCCTTTGCGAAAGACTCTGCTAGGGTCAAAACATGAGGCCAGTAACAATTGTTTGCATTTATACAACAGGTCCTTGTGGTTGGTCAGCAGTTTGCAATAGCTAATTTTATTTTTTCATAATATTATTGATATAGATAATATTTAAATTTAAGTCTTGCCCGTCGGTGTGCAAATAGCTCCTGCCAGCTTGGCACCACCTTATATACTCCCTTTTCACCTGGTACAGTATCACTCAGCTCGCAGTGGAGTGACTGAGGCATAATCTTAGCAGCTTATCCCATCGAAGAAATGTTGCATCAGTCTCCTGTTTATATAGGATGCAGTGCAGCATGTGCCCCAACTTGCTGAAATCGATTGTCCCGCCTGTAAGGCAACCTGCTGCTCGACAAACCAGGCAATCTCTGCTACTCAACAGATTTGCTCTACAGTCCCCGGTCCCTCAGGGTATGACGACTGCAGCAAGAACTTTGCGAAGTTTTGATAGGGCTTTCCCTTCCTGCAACTGTAAAGATGCGGAACAGCCTACCATCATCAGTTATTTCAGACATTACTTACCAGGGCATGCAGTCCTTCAAATGTAGAGTAAATAAATACATTAAGTAAGAACCATCTTAGGGCTAAGAGGACTGCAGTGTGATGATAATGGTCATGTCTCTCATCACTTTCTAGTGAGCGAGGCATAGTCCAATAACCATTGTTTCTTTTCTTATTTTCTTGATTTTTATTGTGGGGTGGTCTGTTGAAACAAGCACGTAGCTATCCCTATGGGATATTTGATGGGGTGCTCCTTAACGAGCAGTTCATAAAAAAAAAAAAAAAAAAAAAAAAAAAAATGATGGCTACCCTTATTGTGAGCTACATTTCGATGTAATTCAGCCTGTTCAATGGAATGAAATGCAATATGTTTTTCCCTGGTCCAGAATACAAATACATTTTGTTGTTTAAGTTTCCAGTTTCCTCAATCATTTGTCAAGGTTTGTCAGGGATTCTCTTGGTAGTCTTTCATTACGTTTTATCATTTTCAATTCTTGGCTTTCCTTTTCTTTGCTCATCTGTCTAACTTTAGTAAGGACTTCTTTTAAAGCGTTGCTATCTGTTTCTTCTGTCTAGGTCCTAGCCTCCTTGATCATCCGTCTCGCATTAGCAGAGACATTCTGCCTTAGCTGTGGAATTCTGGCGTTAGACGAACCAACTACCAATCTAGACAAGGAGAATATTGAGAGCTTGGCGCAGGCATTAGTTGAGTAAGTATTTTTTGTTCTGTTTTTTTTTTCTCGAGTTCCTCTCAAAATACTGCAGGGATCAGATTCCTCCGGATTTTTTAATTATTGTTGTGGAATTTTTTTTTTTACTAAGAAACCCCCCCCCCAAAAAAAACCACTGAATTAAATAAATGTCATTTACATACATCCAGGCCCTTGTAAAGCCTTAACACAGTACTTGTACTGTATTTTGACTACACCAAGGTGCTTGCCCCATCTACATTAAAGCACAGAATGCTGCCATTGATACAGGTTATGGCATGGTTGGTAGCCACCAAACCCTTCATCGGTGTTTCGTGGATTTTTTTCATTTCTATCCACTCTCATCTCGCCTGATACTGAAAAGTCCCAGTTCCGTCTGACTTTGCAAGAACAGGGCCCATTCTCACACAGCACAAAAGAGTAGCTATGCACATCAAAATTCTGCTTACCAGAAAATAGTTACCAGCCAAAATACCTTCTCACATATACAATCTGTTACCGGTGCCCTGCTAATTTTTGCTGAGCAAAATTGTCTGTTTAAGCAGCGCTATGAAATTGGGTCACAAATCAATCAACTGACAAGTAATGAAAATGGAGAAACGTCTACGGTCAATATTCAACTTCATGCTGGTGTATTCCTGGTTGAATTAAACTTATACTGCCTCCTTATTGTCCCCTTTATTCCCTTTTACCACAAAATTTACTGCTTTTACAAATGATCAGAAACTGAATTCTGCTGACAGATTTAAGTAAGTGGAGGTATTTTTTAACTACTGAACTGCTTTTTTTCCATGGTATAACACAGTATCATCAAGAGTCGGGAGCAACAGCGTAACTTTCAGCTGATTGTCATCACCCACGATGAAGACTTCGTCGAGCTTCTTGGACACTCAGACTACACTGATTACTTCTACCGCATCACCAAGAATCAAGAGTAAGTGATTGGATTGAAGGCTTTGCATGGCGGAGACGAGAGTCTCCTGACAAGGACTAGAGGACACTAGTCAAAACATTTGAGTGCAAGCTGGTCCTTTTTCAGAGCCCACCAGTGCTGTAGGTATCAAGACCGGTCTCAGTTTTGAGACCGGCTTCAAGACCCAGTCTGTTGAGGTCTCGGCTGTTTCCAGGTCTCGATTTTGAAGACTCGGGTCTCGGAGCAAAGGTCTCGTGTTGAGATCTTTCAAGAGGTAAATTTCATAATTGCCAAAAAGAAAAATAAAAATAGAAAAAGGAAACCGAAAGAATAACAGTCCTCAACAGTGTAATTTTGAAGCTGGCCCTATGGTGTGTTTGCAGCCGAATCAAACTTGTTTACCATACAACATAGTTGCTATGTGACACACATAGTGAAGGCTGAGCCAAGTTATCGTATGGCCGGGGGAAAGCAGTGGTTAAGCATTAAAAATCCATTAAAAATAAAGAAAGATGGCTTTGAACACGGCTTTTGTTGTTTACAGTACAGATTTGTCCGAAGTCTCGGTCTGGGTCTCAGTCTTAGAGGTCTCGGTCTCAATCTCAGTCTCAGAGCAAAGGTCTCGGTCTCAGTCACGGACTTTGTGGTCTCGACTGCAACACTGGAGCTGACTCTTCTTCCTAGAAGAGATCCCCCAAACCGAAAGAACTTAAAATAACGAGTATTAGTCTTTCAAGATGGAACCTTAAACTTGGTCATCATTTCTCAGTTGTTCAAATCTGATTTTAATGGTCTGTGAACGGTTTCTTAATCCTAGATGGATAAGGCATAAAATGTGTTTGACTGTGCCTATTTCACTACCCTTGTGTGATCATTTACAATGTACAGCATTGGTGATGTTATCGTGAAAAAACTTGATAAGTTACAGTCTGAAAGCTGGCCGATTGTAAAGTTCATACCAGTGTCAGTCCTGCTGCTAATAGGATTCAAACTGCCTCTAGCTGCCGGGCAATCTCGGTAGTCTAGTTGGTAAGACATATGCTCTAGAATTGGCGGGGGTCGTGGGTTCAAATCCCATCCGAGTGATATGCCTGTGGAAAGTATTGAATATACAGTGCTTAACACACATCGGTGTATGGGTAAAAGACACAAATACTAAGTGCCGCACTTCAAATCAGACAAAACACAAATTTCGTTTTTGCTTGCCTCTAAATGTGACTTTTTTGGCGTCATTTGTATAGTGTGGTTATTGAACACCAGAGGATGAAAATCAATTTAATTTGCACCCCCCCCCCCGACAATAAATCATGTCCTTTCTGTTTTACTCCTAATTTCAAACATTGCTCAAAAGGTTTTTAACTTAACTGGACAAGAAAAGACACTAACTTTGTCTCGTCATCTTAAGTCCTCATCCTAGATTTACATCATTCGAATACTAATCTGGTTCAGAAGTGTTTCTTAATACCTTAATCGGATTTAATCAGTTAAAAGAGGAAATAGATAATCTCATCTTGATAACAAAATGGCAACAGTTTTTGGAGATTTAAATAAAGTTTAGATCGTGACTGCATTTCATTTTCAAGAAACTGTTCATATAGAAGATGGTATAATTGAGATTTTTGGTTTTACCCATTAACCTTTGTGTGACAAGCGCCGTATAATCGGTGCGGTACAAGTCCTATCGGGGAAAAAATCTACAAGCTACTCTGGATTCGAACCCACGACCCTCACATCATACAGCATAAATATTTCGGGTGCCAATGTGGCCCTGGTTCGATTCCCAGCAAAGGCCATATGTGAGTGGAGTTGTATGTTGGTTCGCTCCTGTGCCACGAGGGCTTTTTCTCCAGGCCATCCGGTTTCCCTCCCTCCAGAAAAATCAAACACTTTCGATCTCAGGCTGTGCTCCGTGGTCATATATGGGTTGATGTGGCTGGCTGCCGAAGGCGCCCTTGAATGCCTGCAGCTCGAACACGCTGTAGCTGCGTCCTTTGCAATTCAGCTTCACAGCTGCCAGCAAGGATGATTAGCCGCCCAAATTATTATTAATATAGTTCATGTACAGATGACATATTTGGCGAGTGAAGCGGCTTTGTAGTTGGTTATCTCAATGGCCTCCCATAACTCATCAGCTTCCGGCAGTTTGGCAGAGATTCAAAACAAACAAAAAGAAATAAACACACAGGCATTGCTTTCCTCCTCCGAAGGATGACGGTAATAATAAACACCCTCTACGACGATGAATCATGACTACACCAGTAGAACTGATGTTTTTCTTTCTTTCTCTCTGACGAATCTTTGCAGATACAAATCAACGGTTTCCAGGCGTGAGATAGGAACGCTTCAGGCTGTGGCTTGATTTTCCGAAATTCTCAGCGCAGCGTCCATCGGCCGTCTTTTTAATAAAGGTGATGTGCGGTAAATTGTTGTGTTTTTTAATCTGCCTGGTTTGTGGTTGGATTGCGATCTGGTAATTCATGTGGAAGAAACTACAGAAGGCGGAATGGAGTTATTGGCTTTTTACATCGGGGGGTTATAATTGCCTTTCAGTTTACATTCATCCTGTTTAGGATAACGCCATGTGATAATATCTGCTTTGCTTGTGATTATTCTTCATAAGAGGTTGTCCTGCTATTTTGTACTGCCTCGGAGTAGAATGGGAATTCACAGTTCTCCCTTCGTTAGTTGTTTGCCTTCTGCAAATGTTAATATGAGTAAGGTCTTCATCTTCATAAATATTTGTTTTTAGAACAATTTTCTTGTGGTTGAACCAGCCGCTCACCCCGATCTCCCCCTTGTCTCCCTTTCCGTTGTACACCCCTGCACACCTGGGTGAAGAGAAGGAATAGTCAAGTGTCTTGCTCAAGGGCACAGGTGTCACGACCTGGATTCGAACCCTCACCCCGGTGACTTTCCACAAGAGGGCCCAATTTCATAAAGCTGCTTAAGCACAAAAAGTAGCTAAGCATAATAAAAAATATGGTTACCAGCCCTAACCAGAAGGTTACCAGCCAAATACAATGTCACATGTACAATATGGGACTGGTATCTTGCTTATTTTTGCTCAACAGTAACTTATTAAGCCCTATTCTATGCTTAAGCAGGTCCACGAAACTGGGGCAAGAACTCGAGTCCGATGTACTAAACTGCTCGACAATCATCCATGACATGCCACATAAAAAAGTTTTGATTTTGTTTTATTGGTTTTTGGATGATTACATTAATTGCCGTCTCAATAGAAACACTATCCAACCAAACTGTGAACATTTCATCAAAATGATTGGTCGCGTTTAAGAGAACTAAAAAAATCCCCCAAACCGAGGTATATGTTTTTGACACGGATTTAGAGCATATTCTCATCTGGCTTGTTTCGATTGCGGAATTGAAATAAGCAACTTTGCTGGGTGGGGTCTTTCAAATTCTATTGTATGGTTTTGGCAGTTTTTAAAAGTATTTTTTACTGCCTAATGTTTTATCACTTCATGCAAAAACAAAATGTTAAAATTAATCAACAGCAGGTTATCAGTTTCATATTTTGATGTGTACAAATTAGCTTCACAAATATATATGTTTATATTTGTTCCCTTTTTTCAAAAGCTTTGACTCTTGTGTACATTCCCATCAATTTGTGGTTATCATCGGTTGTTGTGCAAACTAGCAATAGTATGTGACAAATTAGATTGAAGGAAAAGTAATAAAGAAAAGAAAAGAAAAAGCAGGGCAGGCGTTTTTTTAAGTAATGGTCATCACACTCATTCCAAGTTTGTTCAAATAAAAATTTAACATTTGTCATTTTTTAGTTTACATAAATTTGTTTTTATTTAGTTGAACTCATTTCGAAACAAATTTTTTACTCTATGCGTCATTACTTAACTCTTTTGCTCCGTTGAGTCCATTTATGGCTGCACGCGCACAACTCAATTGGACGGCAAAGCCATTTATAGCCTCGATTTTGTACAACATGAAATGATAAACAAAAACAATTCCGTCCATATGGGTGCAGAATATCCGGAGTAAAAGAGTTAATTTTAAATTGATATAAAACTGTGATTTTACAGAGACTGCCAAATAAACATTAACTTACACATCATATATACATGTACACAGAATCTTTGTTACTATTCGTAGAGGGCGTACGAAAGAATTGAGGAAGAAATATTAAATAAAAGATGTTTACCAAACCCATGTTCCTATGTTCTCAAATACTGTCAGGTTTTGTCTTTATTTTAAGGGAAATTGAGTCTCCCTCAACTTTAGGCCAGAGCCGAATTGGCGGCTACGGCTACGATTGTTGGTAAAGGGGTAAAGACATCCTATGGCCCTTTTCGAATCCACGGCTTTGGCTTTGGATTCGGCTTCAGTCCGTCCTCTCGTCTGAAGCCCTGAGCGCGTCCGCAAAGCACGCGCAATTGTCATAACAACCGCGGGGCCAAGCTAGCCTGAGCCGAATCCGGAGCCGAAGCCGTGGTTTCGAAAAGGGCCTATGCATGATGACGTTGCTGTAGCCACTAGCCGTAGCCGACAATTCGGAGTACTCTTAATTAAGGGTTAGGGTGGAGGATGATCAGTTTTGGATATATTATGGGTTTTGATGAGAGGTTGGGTTGGGGTTAGGTCTAGACAAAGCTTTGGAAACCATGATGGTAAGGGTTACGGTTTGCTATCGGTTTTGAGCAAGTGTTGCGTTATGGTTAAAGTTATGGTTGGAGTGAGTGTTATGGTTGGGGTTAGAGTAAGGATCTTGTAAAGGGTTATAAATGGTGGGGGTTAGTTTTAGAGTATTATAATGGGGGTTAAGTGTAGAGCCAGTGTTGTAAAGGTGGGGTTAGGGTTAGAGTGAGGGATGTTTTGATAAGAGTGAGCTTTCTATGGTTGGGGGTTCGGGTTAGAGTCAGTGTTATAATGGTGGGGGTTAGTGTTAGATCGAGCGTTAGAATGGTGGGGGTTATGGTTGGAGTGAGTGTTAAATCGGTTGGTGTTAGGGTTTAGGGTAAATATTGGTAAGGGATATCACTACTCTAATCCACTAAACAACTTTAATCCTAACCCCTACTCCCTCTAACCCTAACCCCACTATTATAACACTCTAACCCTAACCCCACCATTATAACACTCTAACACTAACCCCCACCATTATAACTCACTCTAACACTAACCCCACCATTATAACACTCACTCTAACACTAACCCCACCATTATAACACTCACTCTAACACTAACCCCACCATTATAACACTCACTCTTACCCTAACCCACCATTATAACACTCACTCTTACCCTAACCCCCACCATTTTAACACTCTAACCCTAACCCCCACCCACCCACTCACTCTAACCCAACCACCACCAGTACTCTAACGCTAACCCAATTCTAACCCTAACCCCAACACCAACCATTACCAATACCTTTTCACAACTATTACGCTGAAACACATTTCACTTATCCTTACTAACGTAAGCATAACCAAGCATAACCATTACCTTAACCGAACTCTATAACCACAATCCTAACCATTAACCACAACCACAACATTACCAATACATCATACATAACACTTACCATTACCACTGTCTCATGAAGTCTTATCCGTACCTTAACCCTTACCATTATCTCAATCTTTGCCCTTTACTCGACTTAACCCAACTCTAACCCTTACCATTACTTTTATCCAAACGTAACCGCACCCCTTAACAATTCCCCCATCCCAGCCCTGAACTTTACCACAACACTTTATAGTAACACTTACTCTTACCACACCCCAATCTAACCATTTCCTTTTACCCAAACCTGCTACTTGTCTTACCCTGAACACTGATACAAACCTTAACAGCACCTAGTTTTGACCCTAACTCTTGGCCTAATCTCAAGCGTGAACTTAACCAAATTAACAACACCATATCATTAACTAATGCTCATGATGTGATAGAAGAAATCTGCTTACTCTAACAAAAATGTAGAAGATAATTTAAAATGTGCAAAAATACATCACTTTGAAATACAAGACTGAACCACCTACAGATGATATTATAACCAGTTAGGCTATATAGACTCTAAGACTCTAAGAAGAGACGTGTTGACGCTGGATTGATGATTGAAGATACTTTTTAATATACGTTTGATGGTGGAGGCTCTCACTGTCCTCAACTCGAGATTACAAGGGTTTATATAGGATACAGGAACATACTTTCTTGCACAACGTATAACCATATAAGGAATTGTTTCTTACTTCATTAATAGGGCATTTGAATAATTATACCATGCAGGAATATGTTTGGATGAATTATAGAAGGGGGTTGTATTAAACAAATTAGTGTGGGCAGTTGCCCCTTATTTGGACATGCTTGTGCCCTGTCCACTATCTTCGGTCATTGCTTAGGAATGTGCAAGGTGGTAGAGATAGCCCTTGTGGACTTGCCTCACACACAGCTCCATTGTATGACACAGAACAATGAACTGCTTATAAGGTATATAGAATATTGAAAACTACAAATAATAGTAATTTACATTAATTTTATATTATGGCACCCGGTGATAATATTGTAATCACGTTCGGGGCAGCATAAGCGGGGAATTTGTTTTGTCAGATCTAGAAGAGCAAAAAGATTGGTCTAAAGATGAACATGTCAACAAACAAAGGTCATGTTCAATGCACACGCAGACAACAAGGAAATCAAAATTGCAAAAACTGAAAGATTGGAAACGTTAGCAAAACACACGAATAGGACAAGACATTTGGCCAGAACGTAACCGGACTCAAGACATCAAAAGGAGAATGAAAGCCGGGATTGGCAGCCTTCAGCATACATAGAGATACTCTGACTGAGAGGACAATACCAACGTGTCTAATAAAGACACTCCTGGCGCCAAATTATTAAATCTGGTGGAGTGGAGATTGTTACGAATGATTTTATGAGACGACGCAACCATAATACAACACCTTGAAAGGGATATAAGGTGAGGTGGCGCATACTGCTGCCAGACCATGCCAGAAACACCGGGGCAAACCCCTTCTCTTTACGATCGGGACCAACGGCTTTACGTCCCATCCTAAGGACGAAGCAATAATGGTTAAGTGTCTTGGTTAAGGACATAAGTGTCAAGAGCGG
Organism: Marthasterias glacialis; assembly: GCA_911728455.2. Taxonomy (NCBI): domain Eukaryota; kingdom Metazoa; phylum Echinodermata; class Asteroidea; order Forcipulatida; family Asteriidae; genus Marthasterias; species Marthasterias glacialis. Next base: position 19,287,128 of record OU452228.1, read on the forward strand.
GACTCGAACCCACACTCTGCTGATCAAAAACACCAGAGCTTGAGTGCGGTGCTCTTAACCGCTCAGCCAAACACGGTATTCGAGTAAAGGAAATGCAAAGAGTAATTCAAACGGGCCATAGAAGTATGGAACATGATGTTGTAATACACAAGGAGAGACCGCAAATGATCGGATCATGGATCATACAAAAATCAATTAGTAACAGCAAAAAGGATAAAATGGAGATGGGCTGGACACCTAGGCAAAACAAAGACGGCAGAGGGGGCAAAATCACAACAGAATGGCAACTTCTCTCCAGGAAAAGAAAACGTGACAGACCTCGAGCAAGATGGAGAGACGAGATAGTCAGCCACATGGGATCAACAGCCTGGCAAAGACGTACACAGAACATAAATATTTGGCACAGTTTGGGAGAGGCCTTCGCCCAGCAGTGGGATAACATAGGCTGCTGCTGATGATGATACGACTGGTACCAAAGATTATAGAGCGCCGAAGGCGCAATATGGGGAACCCTGGCTGAAATGTGAAATCACACTGGACGCCATTTCAGCAAGTATTAAACTCTTGATATAACAATAGATCAGTGCCGGTCAGTGCAGACAATGACTATTGTTGTCAATGGGAAACAAAACATTCACTTGCTGAAATGGTGCCCACGGGTATTTCACGTTCCAGCAATAGATAAAGCTCAAGTTCCCCACCTTGCGCCTTCAGCGCTCTATAACCTTTGGTGGTACGTAAGTAACTTGTTATACCTGATTGGACGTCTATTATGTTGCCCTTGAAGACATCTCTAACCCTGTCGACTTGTATGTTTCTTTCGCATGATCGACATTTACTACATACTTGAATTAAAACTGATAATAAACACAGTCATAGTTTTCAACCAAATTGACCTTGCTGATCCCTTCACTACCAACAAAATTCAGCTCACAGCGACCCTCATTAGTGAGATAATTAAAGGACTTGCAACCAGAGTTACGTTTGCAAGTAAAAGCGCATGCGACGAGATTGCGGGAGAAAAACGTGTATATGGCTTGATTCTGGAGACAAGCTCCCGCCAGGTGCCCAGATGAGAACTGAGATGCGGAGTTTTTCTTTGTCTTGGTTGAGCACGTGTCCCCTTGAAACAATAGAGAGATCAAAATCACTTAGCGCTCATACTTCACCACTCAAAGTGGTTTCAAACAAGACAGCATCAACCATACACAAAACAGGCGACGTTGAAACACACTGGCAAGCGCAATGTGGTATATTCTACATAGTTAAAGCAATAACGTCAACGGTCTCTTGTGGCGCATAGAATTAGTGTCAGATCCTGAACTTAAACTTTGAGAAAACACAAGAAGGATTTATCTTTACAGAAATACTACCTTTTCCACAGGTCTTGCATGTGCACACATTTGGTGACGTACACACTCCGCCATGTTGGCAAGGTGGATCACAGAGCGCTGGTGAAATAATTGGACAAACAAATCTCGTGTTATATGAAAAACCGGCCAGGAAACGCTCTGTAGTGCATTATTTGAATGATTTTGGTTTGACCCTACGCAGTGATAAGCACTGTAAACTGAGTGCTCCCCAAGTTCAGCCGGGAAAAAAAAATCCACGGGCATGCTATCGGGTGGGATTCGAACTCACGCCTCTCGCACTCCAAAGCAGATCTGCTGGACTCGGGGAAATATTGAGTAAACAGTGCTTTAAACACACCGGTGTAGGGTACAAGCCTTGATGGGCTGTCTGTGCTTTCTCTCAGCCCTGAGTTATCCATGCACGGAGTCCGTCAGGACGAAACGCAGTCACACAATAAACACAGAGTCCATTATGCCCGGATGCACGGAGTCCGTCAGGACGACACACACACGCCCATACGCACGGAGTCCGTCAGGACGACCATAATGTGCCCGGTGAAAGGACGCAAGGGAAAGTTCCCGGTAAAAGGACGTAAGCAATTTATGTTAAAATGTTGTGTTTCAAGAATTATGAGCGGGAAAGTTTGGTAAATTTGTTGCCATGCATTCTAGAAAGGTTAAATTCTGCATGGGGAATGGGGAAACATGTCTTCAGGGTAATTCTAGCAAAAAACTAACTAAAAAAAATGACATACTTTTTATATTTTATTGTCCAAACCAACAGCGGAAGAACCGCCAATTACAGGAAAGGGTAAATAAAGATAACTTAATCTGGATAATTAATAATACATATAAATATAAAAATGTTAAGAATTGAAATTCATAATGATATTAAATAAATAAATAAATAGATTCGTAAATGAATAAATACATAAGTAAAAAGATAAATAAAGATTGTAAATAAATAAATAACAAAAAAAAAAAAATAATAATAAAAAAACAAAAAACAAAAACAATAATAATAATAATAATATTAATAATAATAATAATAACAATAATAATAAAAATAATAATAATATTAACAACAATAACAATAACAATAACAATAAAATAAAAAAGAAACAAGTAGATAAATACAATTGTGAGAACAACAACACAAAAGCAAAAATATAAATATAAATACACAGATCTACATAAATAAACAAGTAACTAAAATAAAAACATCAGGTATTGGTAAAGGCTAAAGCATGTGAAATCTGATTACGAAATGAGTTGAGCGAAGGTGCCCCAAAAACATCACAAGTTCCATGGAACCCGTTATAGGTGGATGAAATCCTGGATATAAATCCACGCTTTGTCACCTCAACGCGATTCCATGGAACATGTAAAATGTGTTTGTTGGCTAGTCTTGTACGTCGATTTGGAACATGCAAACTAAATGGGTTGAAGTCAGTGGTCTGGTAACGATTGTGAAAAAATTTATAGACAAATAAACAGTCATTAATAATTCTTCTATGTCTGAGGGTCGGAAGCCGGTACATTTCACATAAATCAAGATAATCCAAATTACAATTATACGCAGTGTCATTATTAAGCGTCCTGTAAATAAATTTGAGAAAACGATACTGAACTCCTTCTATCCTTTGTGCCTGATGAGTAGAGATTGAATTAAAAGCAACTGTACAATACTCTAAATTGGGTCTAATAAGTGAACAAAACAAGGTGCGCAAAACGTGTTTATCTTTGAATGAGCGAAAATTCCTCCAAACCAGACCACTCATGCGGTTTGCCTTTTTAATAATAGAATTGACATGAGGGACAAAGGTGAGTTTACTGTCAATAAAAATACCAAGATCTTTCTGCACATCGACCCTATTAAGAATACTATCACAAAGGGTGTAATCAAATTTGAAAGGCTTCTTCTTAAGAGTTACAGTTAAAACACTACATTTATTAATATTTAGAGATAGACGCCACAATTTAGACCAACTCAAAATTCTGTCCAAGTCAGCCTGCAAAGAGAAATTATCGGCAGTACAACAAATCTGACGGAAAACCTTCAGATCATCAGCATATAATAAACAATTATTATCTAAACAACTAGGGAGATCATTGACAAATAAAGTGAAAAGGAGAGGTCCTAGAATGGAACCCTGTAGAACTCCAGAGGGCACAGTTTTCCAATCAGATGAAAATCCATTAACAATAACTCTATGTTTTCTACCGGTAAGATAACTTTGCAATAAGATTAACACATTAGGATGGATATGATATGACTTAAGTTTATATATCAGGTAATTATGGTTAACTCGATCAAAGGCCTTTGAGAAATCGGTGTAAATAACATCCAACTGCTCTTTCTGATCAACAGCATGGTATGCCTCCTGTAATAATGATGTGAGGTTTGTGGAACAATCCCTACCAGAGACAAAGCCGTGTTGTTGCTCAGAAAGAGCAGGCCGTACATGAGACAAAATCTGATCAGAAATAATCCTTTCAAAAACTTTTGCTACCTGAGGGAGAAGAGAAATTGGTCTGTAATTAGAAACACTACGTTTTTTACCAGATTTATGTATGGGAACAACATTAGCTGATTTCCAGGTTGAAGGAAAGCAACCCTCCTTTGAGGCCTTTCTAAAAATATAAGTTAAGGGACCACAAAGAGCCTTAGCACAGGACTTAAAAATAAAACCTGATATATTCTCTGAACCAATTGCTTTAGAAGAATCAATGTCATTTAACTTTCGTAAGACCTCTGATTCAGAAATAAAAATATCAGGCATGGCATCTAGATTTAAATTCTTAATCATAGGTAATGTGGTAGTTGTATCATGATCATTGGATGTTGGAAAGTAAATAGACTGGAAAAAATCCATAAAAAGAGTGGCTTTACCAGCTGAGTCGGTAACTTCAATTCCAGAGTTTTCATTGCAGAGAACAGAAGGCAGTGAATGATGATGTGATTTAGCCTTAATAAAACTCCAAAAACGTTTAGAATTATTGCAAATGTCCCTAGTTATTGACTTTAAATAATTGGAGTACTTGTTCCTCACTAGGTTCTTGAACTCATGTCTTGCTTGCCTGAAATATGCTATGTTCTCAGGAGTAGGTTTAGCTTTCTTCCGGTGAAATGCTCGTTCCTTGGCCTTCAGTGCAACATGAACATGTCCATCAAACCAAGGAGGAGATGGCCGACGTGGACGAACAACAGGAACAACATCGATGATGGCAGCTTCTACAAGATCATAAAAGAGTGATGTTGCTTCATCACAATTATCTGTTGCTTCGAGCAGATTCCAAGGAATACACTCAAATGTTCTGCTCAAGTCATTTAAATCAGCTTTGCAGAAGTTGAAGATTCGACGACTAGGAGGTTGTAAACGTGGCTTTGATGGATTAATGAGAAGAAAGTTCAGACTTAATGAGCTATGATCGGATTGAAAAAGGTCTTCACCAGTTGTAGTAGAAACCTGTAGATCACTTGAGGATAGGACAAGATTAAGAATGTTGTCCCCTCTGGTTGGGAAAAGTTTGCTTGCTGCAAACTGTTAGCAGACATAACAGCATCAACAAAAATATCATCAATAGTTGAACCGCTAGAGATGGCAATCTTACTTTCTGAGTTCCAATGTAATGTAGGGAGATTAAAATCTCCAACAATACATATGTTCTTGCAGTGGCCAGATGCAGCTGCTAGTGCATCAGCAAGAGCCTCTAAAGTCTCAACTCCAGTGTTTGGTGGTCTGTAAAATACACCTAGAAGCATCTTGTTGCGACTAGACAGACGCACCTCAACAAATAAAAGTTCTAATGTGTCACGCTCTAAGTCAGTCCGTCTGCGGCATACAAAGTCATTGTGGCAACCCAGAAGGACACCACCACCACGTCTGTTATCTCTGTCATTCCTGAATATGGTATAGTTGGGAATTGCTAATTCAGAATCCAACACATCAGTGGTGAGCCAGGTTTCAGTGAAGGCAAAGAAATTGTAAATGCCAGCAGGTTGCAGACATGCTGTCAAAGAACTGTGATACACATACAGCTTATTCTTCAAACTCCTTACATTTTGTAGATATAGCTGGCAAGGTGCTCTTGGACGATTTGTAGGAAAGTTAGATAAATCAGATGAAGAATCAGGTCCTGGGTTGACCTCAATGTCCCCAGAAAGAATTATGTTGAAACAAGCTGTGGTGTTTGCATAGTAAAGAGTTCTGTTCCTGGCAAGCTTTATCTTGTACTTTACCCATTGATGAGTGGAGATAGGTAACACAAAGCAGGGTTGACACAAAGAAAGTGGCTTGGTAATACTCACTATACCTTCATGACAATGTGGTTGCTCGGGCGTGAATACCAGCTTGTTGAGTGTAGCATCATTTTCTAGGGGAAGCTGATATAAAACTGACTGAAAAACACTTAAAAACTTGAAGGTGTTGTTAGGTACTTGACGACCGGAAACATCAAAAGAGTCAGCAAGCAAAACTCCATCACATGGTGTAAAATGTAAACAGGTCTGAAGGCTCAGAGCAACAAAAAAGAGCATAAGAGTGAGAGCACTTCCTGAAGCATGTTGACAAGTCGCCATCTTCTATCTAATTGTCACTAGCCATTTTGTTGCTTACGTTCTTTTGTTACTGGGACGAACTACTTTATGTTCCCAGTAAAAGGGCGTAGGCCTCACGCCCTTATACCGGGCATACGACGCATTATACACAAACGGTACTGTATAAGTGCTGCATATCGTTTGCTGGAGTTTTGGGCACAGCATACTCTATTGGGCACAGGCATAAAAAACTATTCCAAAATCATTACTCATTATAAATGCCAGATGCAAGTTACTAAAAACATCCGTTATTACTAAAAGCATTATTATAGCACTCTTGTATTTCATAAATCACCTGTGAGGCAGAGCCCTTCGGTGTTTTTCGTCCACCCCGGGCAGCATGGTTGTATTGTTTCTACAACCACCATTTGGTATATCACGTAATACCTAAATGCAAAAAACAAATAATAATGAAGGAAATCGTGCAAGAAATCATCCATGACAAGAGACGGTGAAGGGAAGGTATCATTGGTTTTCGGAAAAGTAAATAAATGCGCATCCTCTTGTTTTCAATTAGCCATATTTTTGACAGCAAGAGGGCGCAATACTAATTCCATTTAAAAATACACAAACATTTCACAACACTAAAAATAGAAATTTTCCAAGCAAATTTCTTACACTGATTGCATTGTAAAACTGTCAATAAAAACCCTCAAAAGTTTTAAATTAACTGTTTTTTTAGAAGTTTACCACACTATTTCTATGGTTTGACCCCCAATCTACCCCATAGGGCGCCCTCTTGCAGTAAACAAAGGCCTATTAATACACCATACAAACACACGACAATCTCACCCTCATTAGTGGTCACGTTTTGGAGGGGATGACCCCCCCTAAAAAAAAGACAAAACAACAACAACAACAACAACAACAACAACAACAACCCCAAAACCAAAATAACGAACTCCACCCTATTATAAAAAAGAAACCAAAACATTTCAAACCTAAATAGTTCGCTGAATTATTGTACTGAGATAAACTCAGTGAGGTTGCAGACTGACACTAATCGATGTTTTCAATTTTTTACCAATCCTAAAACACAAATAAATATACTTTTAATTGAACGGATTTTGTTTGATTCAACTTTAAATTGAAGGTCTACAAACCCGTGATTTTGACAGTCGTCTATCAAATTGTTTGCCTATTAATGACTCAGAGTTAAGTTTCGAAAATCGTTTTCTACACATTTCTGTGTGATACAGGAATGAGGTTTTAAAGTCGAAGGCGAGGTACAGTTTAGTGTAGAACAGTGCCAGTATATACCATTACCTCACATCAATTCATCTCACCTCACTTCACTTAATACCTCAGCTCACCTTACTATACCTCACCTCACCACAAACCACCTCACCGCACCTAATACCTCATGCACCTCATCTCATCCAACTTCAACATATCTCAGCTTAACTCACTGTGCCTCACCTCACAACGATTCACCTCACCGTAACCTTATACCTCATGCACCTCATTTAACCTCACCTAAAAATATCTCACCTTAACTCACTGTAGCTCATGTCTCCTCACCTCAACTAATGCCGGTACTTCAGCTCACCGGCAATACCTCACATCGCCTCACTCCTAACCTCACCGCACCTCACCTTACTTCACCTCAGCTCACCTCACCTCATCTCACCTTACCTCACTTTATTTCACAATACTTTGGTTAAATTTACTTACCTGTATCGCGTGCATGAATCCAACCAAAGAAAGCCGCAACTTTCGTAATATAGTTGTTGTTGTTGGAATGATTTTCTCTCCAGAATATTTTCCGGGCAGATATTTCTATTTTAAAGTATTGACAAGAAATACAAATTACATGTACGCGGTAAAACCTACAAACAAGTCATTCAATAAATACACAAACGGACAATACGTTTGTCGACCACGTATACCGACGACCTCTCTTTGTTCTCGCATTGTTTTTGTTTTTGTTTGTTTTGTTTTTTTATTTTTTTAATTGACGTTATTTGCGTATTTCGAAAACGAAACTATCTACTTATTATGGAGTTAACTAGTCTAGTTACGAATTATGCATCTTGCCAGTATCATCCACAGAGCGATAAAATGAACGAAATGCAACAGAACAAAAGCGTAGCTATATGGGTGGTGGACAGAACCCCAACCCTACCCTACGACCCCCAAAATTGGTGATGGCGAGATAAAAACGGAATTCCAGCGTAGTTGGAGTGGAAAATATCAAACCAAACATATTCCATGCAAGCTATTTACATGCTTTAAACAATAGGCACACGCCTCTACACACCTGTGCCATGTGGGCACATAATTATACCATATATTTTTTGCAATTTGTAGTAAACTTGTTCGATTATTTTTGTTATATTTTATCATTTTTATTGCAATTCTTTATGTTTAGTTTTATGTTAAGTTAGTGTGTGTTGGGGTGTCTACCCGTTCAAACCGAGGACTTTAACAAAAGGGACCCTGGTGTTTTGACAGAGCGTGAGGACGTCCTCGCTCTTCGCTTTAGCGTGCAAAACTATAATGGTGACGTCTCTTAAGTAAGAGACTTACTGTGCGTTGAAGTTCTCAGCGAATAGAACACAGGCTGTAATGTGAAGAAGTATGAGTCGCAGCACACAGCTCAAGAAGGCCATAGTTCTGAGGAATTAGAAAGTAAATTTCAACACAATCAGACTCTTCAAGATAGTCTAAGAAATCGACTCCAATCACAGAACTGGGTATCAAAATAAATCTTGGGGTTTGCGGTGGTGTACCATTGTAGTCTGGTCGACTTCCACTTCCACTGTTCCTTCCACTGGCCTAGACAACTAAGAGATAATTCTTGTATTTCAACTACTCAAATTCTTTATGAAGTTAATATTAGAATACTTTTAAAGAACTCACCACATTGACCAATCTGATCTACCAAGCACCGATTTAGATATCCACCCTTTGATTAAAATTGCCTTGGTAATCCGAAAAGGACCGGCGAATCTCAGAGAAATTAACCCTGTAAAGGAAACCTTGACTTGAGCAGCTTCATTTGTTTTCCAGAATTTGTATTGCGAAGATATTGGGGATATCTGATATCTATTTAAAAATTTTTTTCGTATTGTTTGTAGGTAGCCACATCAGTCGTCAAAAAACTGTGACCCGCGATACACCATATTATAGCAAGACAAAAATACAAAATCAGATGAAGCAATAACTTTCCCACAAAAATGTAAAATTTGCATCTGGGGTAAAGAATCCCACCCGAGGAATATGCCTGTGGATTGTTTTCACAGGACCCGGGAAAGTACTGAGTTCACGGTGCTTAACACACATCGGTATATGGGTAAAATAATGCATAAAAATGTTATACATATTTTTACCAAAATATTAACAAAATACAAATCCAATTACAATTAAAAAGATAATCATAGGGTGAGATGAAAAGCAAGATAAAAACAAACGTGTGCTCTGATCGTCGAGAGGAGAACTCTCTGATCGTCGAGAGGAGAACCATAACAACCTTACTGAAAACAATTCAAAAATACAACCATAACAACCAATCTGAATTTGGAGACCAAAAAGTACATTATAATAAAAATATAATACAGTTATTTATATAGCGCCAAATCCATAAACTGTGCTCTTTACGCTTTACAGAAACAGTTTAAGAAGATATATAATGTTTGCTTTGGTCTTAAATTCACATATTTGTCATCTTCTGTATTCGTTAATGTTAAGACCTTGCAAATTAAACCCTCTCGAATGCTTCAATCAGCATTCCTCTGTCTACATTGCTCACTCTTCTGTAATGACCACGGGCAGTCATTTTTGATTCAGATTCGTATATTGAGTGAGAACTCGGCAACAGTGTAGAAATGAATTCCCCTCATAATATCCTATCGTTGTATAGGCAAATACGAACCAGAAAGCGCATACCAAAGAAACGAATTTGAATGCAAACATTTCTGAAATGTTTGCCAGTTGACGAACATGAATAGTCGACCAGCCCGTTGCTGCTGGCTTTGACGAAATTGAATGAACTAAGTGACCGTTTTAAATTGAATGGTTTTATTTGTCGAATGAATGCTCAAGAGTCGAAACTAAATGAATCTTGTTGAATGCTAATGTACCGGAGGGTTTTATTTTCAAGCGAAATTGAATGACCCGGGCATTAAGTTGAATAGATTTTTGTTGAAATTGGCCGGGTAAACCTATATTAAGAAATTCACACATTATAATCGAGGACATTTTATAGGCTTTTTTGATTTCGGCTTCCTCAACATTTGGTCAAAGCTTATAATTATTGCTGCACGACTGAAGGTAAGAAATAAAGCAAGAGATTGATCAGGTGGTTTACTTGTGAACCAGTTCCATTATTTCTTTGTGCAAGCATGATTACACTTTAAGGGACTCGCTATTGTGCTCTCATGAACGCGGGAGGGACCAAGGCCTTCTTCCATTAAGCTCACGAATTATACGAGAAGTCTTTCCTGCAAGACTTAAAGTAGTATTTGGCCTTCATCAGTTTTTTTAAGAGAAAAATTAGACACATCAACAGTTTTCGCTGACGGTCCATATTTTTACGCACTTTACAGGCGCCTTAGGCACGTAATTGTTTTTGATAACCAGCGCCGTGAAATTGGGCCCAGACTGTCACATTCCTTGCCATAGAGGCATTTTCCCATACGATACCGTACATGCAGTCGTTGTGATACAACACAACACTTCTATATGAGAATTTGAAACTGTTCGTAGTAGGAAAGTGCCAATCTAGCAAGATTTACGGCAACACCAGGGAGTAGTTCCCACTTGACGTCACAAAGTGTAAAGTCGGCCATCTTGAAGGGCGTGGTATCTCGTTTTTTGAACGCACAACTAAACTGCGTGCAGCTCGTGGGAGTTTTATCAAATTTCTTCCAATATTGGTCGATTTGGCTTTGTAGAAAAAAAAGAACGCTTAACGCATCTCAAAGGCACAACCCAAGTTGCTCATGATAAAGATGGCGTTGATATGGAACTAACTAAAGTACTAATCTTTCTCTTATATGGATTGTGGGTGTTCTGGAAAGGACCGTATAGCAGCGGCGAAACTAAGGTTAAGTTTTAGGGGGCACGAGGGGTGCAACATTTTTTTTTAGGGGGGCACTTTTGTCCAATGAAAAATGTTCACTTTTCCTAAACAAGCCCCTTTTCAGCCCTCTTGTTATGCCGTTTACTATTTTTTATAAGATAATCTGACATGGAGGTAAAATCAAATACAGTGTCTGGGTGTAGATAGAAAATATAGTTTATAAACAAATTAAATTACTACATAAAAGCTTACAAAAAGTAACATTTACAAGATAATAAGTTGCGGCCGCAAGATATAAAGTGGCGGTGCTGTGAAATACATAACATAAGATGACACATACATGCACTAGTCAAGTGGCAAGAATGGGGCTTCATAGAAAGGGCTTGTTTAAGGAAAAATACAGACAAATCTACAGTTTTAATTGGCCAAAAGTTCCCTCTAGAAAAAATGGTGCACCCCTTTGTGCCCCTCTAAAATTTACCCTAGTTACGCCGCTGAATGTCTAACGTTTCAATCAGTATGCTCGGATTGTCTTCAGGAGAAAATCTGACACGTTCAAATGAACTGCAAACTATAGCAATTGCCGTTCTAAAGTGCTTGCTGCGACTAGTTCATCGATTTGAGGCGAAAGTTGTTGAGCTTCAAATAATTTCTTTTACCACCATAGACAATACCGGTGGAGCTGGTAAGAGATTCACGTAATAGCACCTTACCTGTGCCCGGCGGAAGAATGTGCCGGTAAAAAAGTCGCCATTCATAAGCCCTGTTTGTAGGAAAACTATAGTCCGCATGGGTGTGGACAAAAAAGTCTGCGCAGCAGCTCTAGCAACAAGCCTTTGAAGTTATGCACCATTTTAAAAAATGCACCCGATAGTTACAAGGCGATCTAGTAAAATGTAGTAAGCATCGATTCTTGGTGATTATCATGACTTACTTCCCTCTCAAAGTAGGAACATATCTTGAGGAAGTATAAGCCTAAGAGTTTTTGCCCCCCCCCCAAAAAAAAATATATATAAAATAATGGCCTCACGTGTCGACCCTAGCAGAGTCTTTCTCAAACCCTAAATGAGTTTTTGTGTTACTTAATAAGAGAACGTAGAAATTTAATATGAGCAAACACTCTACCGAAGAAGGTTGTGTTTCTCTTGGGGGAAAGTAGCTCAACGCACAAAAACACGACAAATAGTGTATCTGGAAACAGAAACTCACAATAGGATGCACAAACATAATTATTCTTGAAGAAATGATGTAGAAAACCACCTTACCATGACATAGTTGTTTACTCCCGTTGGAATGAGCTCTAAAAATTGTTTCAATGTGTTCATCCACGACTTCCAACTGCGACACTAATTTAAAGGATGAAAAAAAACCCATAGTTATGGTAGCCATGGAAACGGATAGGCCAATTTCAAAGCTGTTTTAATTAAGCGGAACTGGTGTCGTTATTGAGGCTCAGAGCTTGCCGACAATTTGGAGTGCAGTCGAACGTTAAACTCCCGTGCCACTGGCTGCCTAATTAGTGTAATAATTGTATTTTGATTGCACAGGCAATTTGCGTTGCAGATATTGACCCCAATAAAAATTAAATTTCGTCACCTCTCCAGCGAAAGCACGCACTGGTTATTTCAAATTAATTGCAAGCTAAACAGTTCCCATTTGAAGAAAATATGATAAACATCTATGTATACGATTCGCGCTGATTTGACAACGAGCAACACAACAGTACCAACGCAACTACGAATCTTTGCGTATTGATAACGTAAGAGCTTACCCGTCATGAGGACATCATCAGTAATTAATCTGCTTTCCAACCTATTTACCAGCCATTCGCTCTACCTATAGTCGTGCGTGCAATTAGGATAGTGTGTAGTAATGTTTGCAAGTTGCATGAGTGCAAGACAAGCTGAATCCAATGCCCCACTTTTACAATCTTTGCATGTAAAAAGGCAAACGCATGTGCCATTCACTCTCTTCTAATTTCGAAATAGGAGTAAGTATTCGAGGTGCTTTTAAAAAAGATGAGCGCTTTTGTTTTTTTTGCTCAAGTGAGAGAAAAGACACAGTGAGCGATACGTGGGTATTTCTAGAAGCACGAACAATCCACATCAGACACCAGCTACGGGCAAATTGGCAGGGGATTAATTCACTTCGTAATTTGATCGGCGCCTATTTTCCAAAGAGTAGCTTTATTGAAAGATAGTTTCTACTTTTAGAAGTCCCTTTTTATCATTCTGAATCTATGTCAACTGGAAACTTCACATTCCGAAGGTCCTCTATGAATCTCAGGTTCTTAGATGACGTCACATTTTACGCTCGACATGACAGATTAACGGGAGACTTTTTAAGACGTTAGCGGGCGCCCCAGTAAACGGCCCTTTTCTATTATGAGAACAATAGAACATTCTTTTGCAACGTCACAGCCCGAGTTTTTGCCAACCAAGATGGAGAAACTACGGGGAGCCATTAATGCAAATCAAAAAAAGAAAATCACAAATTGCACAAAAATGTTACAGAAATATTCAAAAGTTGTTTAAAACTTGTTGGAAACCAACCAACCAATTAATAGAAAGTTTGCGAAAAAAAATTGAATTTGGTCACAACGTCTGTCGGTAAGACTTGAATATTTTGCTACATTTGGCCGTCCATGCCAACCGGTGCGGTTTGTTTATCAGCAATAGAAGGGTCTACAGAGAGGTTTCACGTGACGTCACCAGAGACCTTTTTCTAATGCTGCATGCACAAACAGTCGCTGGAAATCATTCAGCAGACGACGCGTCAGTTTGTACATGGTTGGACCCAACATGGCTGCGAAACTAACTTTTTCCAGGGTCACACAACCTCTCTATAGAAAAGGACCGCTTAATACTGGGGCGCCCGCTAACGTCTCAAAAGTATTCCATTACACGCGCACGACACATACACGTACACACGTTACTTTCCTTTTGGTAAAGTGATGACGTTTTGGAGCCGGAAGAGCGGTGTTACGAATGTTCATGTAGATGTATGTGTATCATTCGTTGACACTGCACTTCCGGCTCCAAAACGTCATCACTTACCAACAGGATAGAACTGCGCCGAATTACATTTGATTTGATTTGAAATGGTTTATTGATATTCGAACATCGCAGCCAACAACTAAATTGCGGTCAGATTACATAAAAATTGAATTTTTTTTAAAAAGCTCTTAAAAGGCATAAAATCAAAGCAAAATAAACATTAAGCAAAAACAGTCAGATATCAATCTACTCAATTATATAATAAACACTGGATGGCACTTATCTTACATGAGCACAGTAGCATGTCAGACCTACAGAAATGTGACATTAATGAAAAGAGTATACAGTAAAGTGTAAACAAACATGTAAATATCAATAAATATGATTTGAATACTATTTTGTGACGTATCGTGGCCGAGCGGTTAAGAACACTGGACTCAAGCTCTCATGTTTCTGATCAGCAGAGTGTGGGTTCGAGTCCCGGTCGGACACTTAACCATTATTGGGACGTACAGCCGTAGGTCCCGTGTGTTGTGTAATTCACGTAAAAGAACCCAGTGACACTTATCGCAAAGAAAAGGGGTTTGCCCCAGTGTTCCTGGTTTGATCGGCTGCAGATTGCGCCACAGCACCTTGTAAAACCGTTACATGGTGCTATGTAAAGGAATAGGCCTCATACTCCTAAATGTAACTCCGCATACATTGCAGGAAAAAATACTGAGTGCTTTGAGACGCCCATTGGGTGTGATAAAGCGCCGTATAAGAACTGCGTATTAATAATTATTATTATTAATATTTTGTTATTCCGTGGTACTGCTTTAAAAAAAATTAAGAAAAAATCAAATCATCGGTTGAAGGGTAAAACGTGACAAACTAAACTGTAACAGTATCGAGACTTTGTGTTTTACCCGCTCAAACTTTACACTGAATAACGCAAGGCTTTGTCTAGCTTTCTGAGTTCATAGTTTGAGCCAATCACTAACAAATACACTAGTGCTGGCAGTTGATAATGTTGAATTACTGATAAGTTTTCTCGACTGCATAAACAATGGAATTGACAACTTGGCTTGACCTTCAAATTGCACCCAAAACCAGAACCTAAAAAGAGACACAATTTAAATTTAGATTCTTGTTTTGGTTTGTTTGTCTGCACCCTGCCGTCTTAAAAAAAACCCAATCTATATATGAACAAAAGAAAATATTAAAAATAAAAACTTTCAAAATAATGTTTGTAAACAATTGTTATGTGAGGGATCCTGATAATTATCGTTACAACGGGTTAGTAATACTTGCAACAAAATGTAAAGGAAATTTGAAACAAATAATCACGTATAAATTTACTTCAATTTTTCTCCGTGAAAAAAAAAACCGTACACAGTGTAACATATTCCTAAATATAAACAATTATAGATCAATAAATTTGAAATGACGATCAATTATCAAGAACCAGGAATGCAAGTGCATGTTATGAAAGTAAATATGTGCGAATGACCACATTTTGTCAACATTATAACATTGCGAAAAAGGCGGATTGTTAAAAGATGCTAGGTCCAATTTCTGGCCGATTTGACACAACAAATTTAGATTAAAAATTTAAACAGCTGTTTTTATAGATTTGAGAAAGTTATAAACTTTCATTCAATGTACTCACGAACCAATTTGCCAATGATAAGTGGTACCTAATTATAAAGTACATGCATTATTGTCGGGATCCCGAGATTATCTCGCATCCACCAGCCATGTACAATTTTTTCCATGTTACATGTATTTCTGCATTGTCCGTGGTATGTGCGAAAGTTGTTTAATGTTTTCTGTTTTGAAACAGCACCACCTGTCAAAGTTCGTTCAGGGAAATCATTCTTAAAAAAAAAATAATAAAAAGAAAAATTGGATCATGTAACTTTAATTGTATGCATTAAAACAGTGCGTATAGTTTCAAATGAACGTGCTTACAATCACATCACAAGTTTAATCACGAGACATCTTGAATTTTATTGTCAATAAAATGCAATGAAATTGTAAAAGGCCAAGCATTTCAGCCATTTTATACATTAAGACTGGTAATAAACACAGTCCATGTTTTCAACCCAATCTCTCTCGCTACTCCCATCACTACCGACAGAATTCAACTCACAGCGACCCTCATTGGTGAAGTAATTAAAGGACTTGCACCCAGAGTCACGTTTGCAAGTAAAAGCGCATGCGATGAGATTGCGGGAGAGGAACGTGTAGATGACGTGATTTTGGAGGCATGCTGCTGATAGAGGGCGTCCTGCTGCAATTTGTGACGTCATCTTTGTCTTTGGTTCGTCAATCATTTCAGTACACCATATTCCTAGAAATGAGAATAGCTAATATTACTAGAGACTAAAATCATTTCTTTTTCACATCCATATTTAAAACAACGCTCGCAAAAACTATTCTTCAGAGAAAGCACCGATTACGAAATCAATTAGCCGATTTTGACAAGCACCACAGACTAATGTTTTACAACACAGAGACCAAAACTATAGATTCGCTTAGCAGGAATTATATTTCCAAGCAAATTTTGCAATGGACCAGCCGCATAAGTCACAGAATTTTACGTTATTCTTTTGCTCAGCTAAAATTGGTTTGTTCCAAAGAAAATGTTTTGAGAAAGCAGGGACAAACTTTCACTTTTTTTTTAAATCCTCATTTACGGTTTCGTGTGGATCAATACCTCATTCTTACCTTGGTTGCACGTTTTTCCTGTGTAGCCATATTGGCAGCTGCAGTTGTTCGGTGAAGTACAAACTCCGCCATGTTGGCAACGTAAGTCGCAAACAGCTGAAATAATGAAAAAAAACTTCAATTATAAATAATAACAATAATAATAATAAAAACAATAATTAAAAACATCAATTTTTTTTCTAAATGCTGTATTGTACGAAGCCCGGGAAGGGACAGTGGTAAGAAAAAGAAAGAAAGAAAAAAAAAAAAAGAATACAGGTGCTTATCCATTCGCATGGTTTGGTAATCCGTTCAAACGAATTAGTAATCCGTTTGAACAAAATATTGATAATCCGTTCAAACGAAGTAGTTATCCGTTTGCAAGGGTTTAGTAATCCGTTCGAACGAATTACTATTTCGTTGGCACAGATTACTAATTCGTTCGAACGGATTACTGAACCATGCAAACGGATTAGTCCATGTATTATTTTCTTGGCACTGTCCCTTCCTGGGCTTCGTACAATACAGCATTTAGAAAAAAATGGGATTTTTTTAATTACTGTTTTAATTATTATTATTATTATTATTATTAATTTTCCCGTACCCTCCCTTCGTTGCTTTCATAAAAAAGACCAAAATATACGGGAAAAACTGGTAAGAGCAAAATTTAATCGGAGTCCAACCGACTTATCAACTCAACAGCTCTCCCCCGTTCCCAATGACTCTGTTTTGGAAGACCACGACCAATTCTAATCTCCTTATTGGAGGAACAAGTTGACAACAAACAAGGCATCTATCACTCAGAATAACCGTCCCCCAAAGGGCAACCATATATAACCTCGAACCGAAACGAACACAACCAACCCCCCACTGACTACACACAAGACATGAGACATACCGATTCTTGGTCAGAATAAACTATTTGCAACTGATGAGTGCCCGTACTCAAGGCATGAAAACATGTTCTTGCTATTCGAGGATCTGACAAAATATCCTCAGTCTCACCTATCTCGTTAAAACTAATGAGGTACTCTGTCATGATAGTTCCACCAGTCATCTTATATTCATCTACAAATAACCCCTGTCAAAATGACAATACTATGAATATGAATACCCGATACGAATCCCACCCCCAAAAAATTGTAAAAAAACTTTTACATAGTTTGTGATTTCAAGTCAACAGTTACGGAGTGTCACTGAATTGGACAGCACCATCACTTATCAATCGTAGTAATGTTAACATTTTAGCAACGATCAGGATAAACATTGTGGAAGGAAACAAGAAAGTTCTGGGAAAACATTTAATTATTTACCTTGGTTGCAAGTTTGGCCGTCGTAGCCATGGTAACACGTACACACATCAGGGGCTGAACATACGCCATGTTGGCATGGTGGATCGCATATCGCTGTCATATAAAAAGCAATCTTTCATCATGACACAGGCAACCAAAATGAGTTATGTACAAAGTGGAAAATTAACCTTTCTCTGCACGGTATATCTATTTTAATTACTTTGGTCGCCTGTTGGCCCTCGTAACAATGAAAACAAAACCGAAACGAATAACACGTGTTTAGCGCGAGCCACGTTGATACGCATGATTAAATATTACAAAAAGAACCATCGTGTAAAAAACAAATAGGAAAATTTCTTTAGAACAGCAGGCTTTCATGGAAGGCCAACCACAATGCCCAAAACATTTAAATTGGGAACATTTTTATTTTGTTATTTATGGAAAGGTAAAATAAAGTTAGTTTTAACAAGTAAAAATGAGAAGCAGAAATAGGAAGGAACCGATCGACTTTGTTAAAATATCATACGTTGCGCGCGTTTAGTAGTTATCCGTTCGCAAGGGTTTAGTAATCCGTTCGAACGAATTACTATTTCGTTGGCACAGATTACTAATTCGTTCGAACGGATTACTGAACCATGCAAACGGATTAGTCCATGTATTATTTTCTTGCCACTGTCCCTTTCTGGGCTTTGTACAATACAGCATTTAGAAAAAAAATGGGATTTTTTTAATTACTGTTTTATTATTATTATTATTATTATTAATTTTCCCGTACCCTCCCTTCGTTGCTTTCATAAAAAAGACCAAAATATACGGGCAAAAACTGGTAAGAGCAAAATTTAATCGGGGTCCAACCGACTTATCAACTCAACAGCTCTCCCCCGTTCCCAATGACTCTGTTTTGGAAGACCACGACCAATTCTAATCTCCTTATTGGAGGAACAAGTTGACAACAAACAAGGCATCTATCACTCAGAATAACCGTCCCCCAAAGGGCAACCATATACAACCTCGAACCGAAACGAACACAACCAACCCCCCACTGACTACACACAAGACATGAGACATACCGATTCTTGGTCAGAATAAACTATTTGCAAGTGATGAGTGCCCGTATTTGAGGCATGAAAACATGCTATTGCTATTTGTGGATCTGACAAAATATCCTCAGTCTCACCTATCTCGTTAAAACTAATGAGGTACTCTGTCATGATAGTTCCACCAGTCATCTTATATTCATCTACAAATAACCCCTGTCAAAATGACAATACTATGAATATGAATACCCGATACGAATCCCACCCCCAAAAAATTGTAAAAAAACTTTTACATAGTTTGTGATTTCAAGTCAACAGTTACGGAGTGTCACTGAATTGGACAGCACCATCACTTATCAATCGTAGTAATGTTAACATTTTAGCAACGATCAGGATAAACATTGTGGAAGGAAACAAGAAAGTTCTGGGAAAACATTTAATTATTTACCTTGGTTGCAAGTTTGGCCGTCGTAGCCATGGTAACACGTACACACATCAGGGGCTGAACATACGCCATGTTGGCATGGTGGATCGCATATCGCTGTCATATAAAAAGCAATCTTTCATCATGACACAGGCAACCAAAATGAGTTATGTACAAAGTGGAAAATTAACCTTTCTCTGCACGGTATATCTATTTTAATTACTTTGGTCGCCTGTTGGCCCTCGTAACAATGAAAACAAAACCGAAACGAATAACACGTGTTTAGCGCGAGCCACGTTGATACGCATGATTAAATATTACAAAAAGAACCATCGTGTAAAAAACAAATAGGAAAATTTCTTTAGAACAGCAGGCTTTCATGGAAGGCCAACCACAATGCCCAAAACATTTAAATTGGGAACATTTTTATTTTGTTATTTATGGAAAGGTAAAATAAAGTTAGTTTTAACAAGTAAAAATGAGAAGCAGAAATAGGAAGGAACCGATCGACTTTGTTAAAATATCATACGTTGCGCGCGTTTAGTAGTTATCCGTTCGCAAGGGTTTAGTAATCCGTTCGAACGAATTACTATTTCGTTGGCACAGATTACTAATTCGTTCGAACGGATTACTGAACCATGCAAACGGATTAGTCCATGTATTATTTTCTTGCCACTGTCCCTTCCTGGGCTTTGTACAATACAGCATTTAGAAAAAAAATTGGATTTTTTTAATTACTGTTTTATTATTATTATTATTATTAATTTTCCCGTACCCTCCCTTCGTTGCTTTCATAAAAAAGACCAAAATATACGGGCAAAAACTGGTAAGAGCAAAGTTTAATCGGAGTCCAACCGACTTATCAACTCAACAGCTCTCCCCCGTTCCCAATGACTCTGTTTTGGAAGACCACGACCAATTCTAATCTCCTTATTGGAGGAACAAGTTGACAACGAACAAGGCATCTATCTCTCAGAATAACCGTCCCCCAAAGGGCAACCATACACAACCTCGAACCGAAACGAACACAACCAACCCCCCACTGACTACACACAAGACATGAGACATACCGATTCTTGGTCAGAATAAACTATTTGCAAGTGATGAGTGCCCGTATTTGAGGCATGAAAACATGCTATTGCTATTTGTGGATCTGACAAAATATCCTCAGTCTCACCTATCTCGTTGAAACTAATGAGGTACTCTGTCATGATAGTTCCACCAGTCATCTTATATTCATCTACAAATAACCCCTGTCAAAATGACAATACTATGAATATGAATACCCGATACGAATCCCACCCCCAAAAAATTGTAAAAATACTTTTACATATTTGTGATTTCAAGTCAACAGTTACGGAGTGTCACTGAATTGGACAGCACCATCACTTATCAATCGTAGTAATGTTAACATTTTAGCAACAATCAGGATAAATATTGTGGAAGGAAACAAGAACGTTCTGGGAAAACATTTAATTAATTACCTTGGTTGCAAGTTTGGCCGTCGTAGCCATGGTAACACGTACACACATCAGGGGCTGAACATACGCCATATTGGCATGGTGGATGGCATATCGCTGTCATATAAAAAGCAATCTTTCATCATGACACAGGCAACCAAAATGAGTTATGTACAAAGTGGAAAATTAACCTTTCTCTGCACGGTATATCTACTTTAATAACTTTGGTCGCCTGTTGGCCCTCGTAACAATGAAAACAAAACCGAAACGAATAACACGTGTTTAGCGCGAGCCACGTTGATACGCATGATTAAATATTACAAAATGAACCATCGTGTAAAAAAACAAATAGGAAAATTTCTTTAGAACAGCAGGCTTTCATGGCAGGCCAACCACAATGCCCAAAACATTTAACTTGGGAACATTTTTATTTTGTTATTTATGGAAAGGTAAAATAAAGTTAGTTTTAACAAGTAAAAATGAGAAGCAGAAATAGGAAGGAACCGATCGACTTTGTTAAAATATCATACGTTGCGCGCGTTTAGTAGTTATCCGTTCGCAAGGGTTTAGTAATCCGTTCGAACGAATTACTATTTCGTTGGCACAGATTACTAATTCGTTCGAACGGATTACTGAACCATGCAAACGGATTAGTCCATGTATTATTTTCTTGCCACTGTCCCTTCCTGGGCTTCGTACAATACAGCATTTAGAAAAAATGGGATTTTTTTAATTACTGTTTTAATTATTATTATTATTTTTTATTAATTTTCCCGTACCCTCTTTTCGTTGCTTTCATAAAAAAGACCAAAATATACAGGCAAAAACTGGTAAAAGCAAAATTTAATCGGAGTCCAACCGACTTATCAACTCAACAGCTCTCCCCCGTTCCCAATGACTCTGTTTTGGAAGACCACGACCAATTCTAATCTCCTTATTGGAGGAACAAGTTGACAACAAACAAGGCATCTATCACTCAGAATAACCGTCCCCCAAAGGGCAACCATATACAACCTCGAACCGAAACGAACACAACCAACCCCCCACTGACTACACACAAGACATGAGACATACCGATTCTTGGTCAGAATCAACTATTTGCAACTGATGAGTGCCCGTACTCAAGGCATGAAAACATGTTCTTGCTATTCGAGGATCTGAAAAAATATCCTCAGTCTCACTTATCTCGTTGAAACTAATGACGCAATCTGTCATGATAGTTCCACCAGTCATCTTATATTCATCTACAAATAACCCCTGTCAAAATGACAATACTATGAATATGAATACCCGATACGAATCCTACCCCAAAAAAATTGTAAAAATACTTTTTCACTGTGATTTCAAGTCAACAGTTACGGAGTGTCACTGAATTGGACAGCACCATCACTTATCAATCGTAGTAACGTTAACATTTTAGCAACAATCAGGATAAATATTGTGGAAGGAAACCAGAACGTTCTGGGAAAACATTTAATTAATTACCTTGGTTGCAAGTTTGGCCGTCGTAGCCATGGTAACACGTACACACATCAGGGGCTGAACATACGCCATGTTGGCATGGTGGATCGCATATCGCTGTCATATAAAAAGCAATCTTTCATCATGACACAGGCAACCAAAATGAGTTATGTACAAAGTGGAAAATTAACCTTTCTCTGCACGGTATATCTACTTTAATAACTTTGGTCGCCTGCTGGCCCTCGTAACAATGAAAACAAAACCGAAACGAATAACACGTGTTTAGCGCGAGCCACGTTGATACGCATGATTAAATATTACAAAATGAACCATCGTAGTAAAAAAAACAAATAGGAAAATTTCTTTAGAACAGCAGGCTTTCATGGCAGGCCAACCACAATGCCCAAAACATTTAACTTGGGAACATTTTTATTTTGTTATTTATGGAAAGGTAAAATAAAGTTAGTTTAAACACGTGAAAATGAGAAGCAGAAATAGGAAGGAAATGATCGACTTTGTTAAAATGTCAATCGTTGCGCACGTTTTCTATACCCTAAAAAAATAAACTTCATGCGCTTTTAAAAGTACGTAAAAGTACTGCAAAAATGCTTCTGTTTGTGCAATCAGGATGGATTGAGGAAATGTGCGTTGTGCGCCCTCTTATTTTCCGTCGACCGATTTTTGTAAATATAAACAATATTTATGTAGGCCTTAGGTATGGAAAAACACTTACAAGTCGAACTTCTTTGTATCAAAGGTAACAAAGAAAAGATAATGGACCAAATAGTATCCAAATCTTTCAAATTGACCTCACAAGGGAGGATTTCTTTTCACTTCAAAATAACTAAAAGTTACCTGTTTTAAAAATTTAAATTCAATTTTACCCAGTCAGTTTCCCGTATGGTTTATTGCTTTATGGTTAAAATTTCGTATGACATTAATCTGAATGTACCTTGGTCGCAAGTCGTCCCTGTGTAACCATGGTTGCAAGTGCATACATTAGGTGAAGAACAACGGCCATCTTGACAAGGGTTGCTGCAATGTGCTGTTAGAAATAATAAAAAAATATACAAATAAAACAAAAAAGATCGCAGAAAGATATTAGAACATTAAAAAAAATACTATTTTATTTAGTTTGAATATCACCTTTGTAGCAATCAACTTTACCTATTAGACAGCGTCCACTACTGTCTTTGCTCCATCCTGCACAACAGATGTCATAGGTAGTCACGCTGACCCGGTCATACGCAGTGTAATACCTGAATAAGTGAATAGGTAAAACTGTGGAGTTAAAACTAAAAACAAATTGACCTGGAACTCGTCCACTTCACCGGCCTCACCAAGCTTAGTACTTTACAATAATTGCTTCACTCCACCTCGGAATATATTATTGCAATGCTATTGAAAAGTAGGACGGGTTCCATTGTCATTGTGGTCATGGGATTGCTACTCAGAACGGCAATGAATAGGGAAGCTGCTAGTATGATGTGATATAGCTGGCATACCTGTAACGAGTACAACGAGACCAGCCTGCGAAACCACATGAAGTTGTGTATCTTTGACTGACTGATCTACTTCTGCTTACATAAGATGTCCTCGAGCAAGCATTCCTGTAGAAATTAAGCATATCGAAATAATTGATTATTCACTTAATAATCATCTTTTATGCAATTTACTCTGCCCGAAACCTAGTGGTGTCGGTGGTGGTGGTGGTGGTGGTGGTGGTGGTGGTGGGGTTGGGGTGGGAGGGGGGGGGGGGTGGGGTGGCGGGGGGTGTGTGTGAAAGGAGTTCGCTAGTGTAAACACAAAGATTCATTGGTAGAAAAACCAACTGCAAAATCAGATGAGCGAAAAGAAGAAAAGGTTATTACTAGACAATAAGACAAATTCATAAACTGGAAAAATTTGAATAATCCTCTTATGAAAAGAATAACTCCGAAACAATTCGGTACTTTTTTTCAGGCTCTTAAAATAGATCTAGATGAAGCTAATTCGACTTACTGTCCTTGGGTGTCACGCACTATAATAACAAACAGCAAGGTAGGTAAGGCAAAACTCCGACGCTTGAAAATACCGTTGACGAGTACCATCATTCCTAAACAAGAAAAGAAAGGTATTTAAAACCTCAACCAAAATATCAATAAAATTTGAAGGGAAAAAATAAAAAAATAATGTCAATTTGGATTATTATTTATTTTTCAAAACAGTTTTGTTATAGTAAATCGTAACACCAACCTTTTTAAAAACATGTTTTTATCAAACAAACAGAACTTGTTTAAAGCAAGATCAGCAGTTGTCGACTTACCTATCGTTCTTTTGCTGTATATCCTTTGGCATTTTCTAAAAATTAATGTTCTCCCATTCTGATAGCAGCAACGCCGACATCAAAACCTCAACTGCCGCCGTCAAATTGAAAGAGTCTCCACGCCACATCCCCGTCAACTATTGTTCAATTGTCTCCCTTAATTTATAGTCAAGGCTATCTCCCATTAATTTAAAACAAATTCTATTGAAATCTTCATTGTGTTGCACATGGATTAAGAATAATACCACCCTGGTGTACGATATACTGAGTATGCTCACAATGGCGAAAAGTGAAATGCCCGTAAAATTAATCAGTAAATGTAAGTACATTATGATACAATACAATACAACGCCAGACTCGATATTTGTTTTTGGCACCATAGAGCTAATATAGCTCTATGGTTGGCACTGATGGTTTTCGGAGTTTGCAAAAATAAATTGTATTGATGGAGAGTTTGCGGGTTCAGGATCCAAATCAGTGGCGTAACTAAGGGAGTAGGGGTGGGCACGGGGGGGGGGGGAGAGCCTCCCCCATGTGCCCCCATTTGAAAAATTACCAGGGTAAAGTGTTACATTTTGTAAGCTTTTAAGTAGTAATTTTCAATGTTATTTTGTAAACTACTTGTCTATTTACACGCAGACAGTGTATTTGTTTTTACCTCCATGTCAGATTATCTTGTAAAAAATAGTAAACGGCATAACAAGAGGGCTGAAAAGGGGCTTGTTTAGAAGAAAAAAAAACCATTTTCATTGGCCAGAAGTGCCCCCCAAGAAAAAAAATCGTGCAACCCCTTCTGACCCCCCAAGACTTTACCCTAGTTTCGCCTCTGAACCAAGTTTGAAATTTCAGAATAAAAACCAACCCAAATGCTATTTTATTACTTGTCGACGAATGACCGTGGAGACTTTTGAGACTTAGTGGGCACTCTGTAAGCGGTCCTTTTCTATTATGAGAACAATAGAGGGTAGGCCTAAGCACAGCTGTTTTCCCACAGTAAACTTACGGCCGTTTTGACCTCAGTGAGGGCGCTGCTTGTACATATCTCTATGAGACTCATGACGTCAGACGCATAAGGTCTATAGAGAGGTTTCACGTGACGTCACCCGAGACCTTTTTCTATTGCTGCGTGCACAAAGTACAGGAGCTGGAAATCATTCAGCAGACGACGCACCAGCCAATGAGTTTGTACATGGCATTACCCAACATGGCTGCGAAACGAACTTTTCCCGGCGTCATGCAACCTCTCTATAGAAAAGGACAGCTTACTGGGGCGCCCGCTCACGTCTCAAAAGTGTCCCATTATTTAGACAACAATTATTCCGACATGTCTTTTCGAGTATTTTGAAACAGTCTGTTCATAATTGCTACATGATAGTAAAGTTGTAGGGCACCAGTGGTTGGAGGCGGCCCCTCAGTCACCCAAAAAAATAAGGCCTCTCTTTAAAAACGTCTATTTTATCAACCGTTCAATGACGAGCAACACCACTTGCCTCTAAGCGAAACACTGCAATAGAAAACTCCCACTGGATACTCTTACCAGTATCTTGCATGCGGTACTATAACAACGCAGTTCTAACTTTGCAGCAGCTTCAGGCGGTACTGGGACTTTAGGGTTAAAAAATTGTTTCTGTTCATGGCTGCTAAATCACAACCCAGATATTACTTGCGTATGACGTCATAACGTTTGAAGTATAAGATGAAAAATGGTTTTTCTCCGAAAGTTGGTAGCACTTATCACCGTAATTACTTGTCCTGTACACGTTCAAATCGCCCGAGGCTCTCTTAAGCGAGGATTTGAATTTGAAAGTTTGCACGTGTTAAAACCATCTATAGCGAGATTAAACACTGCAGAACTTCACCAACGGGATATCAAGAAAAGAACACAATGGTGTATAACAACTCGACCCTTCGATCTTCGTGACCTGATTGTCTGCAGAAGAAAGCTTACTCCAGAAGTTGACAGCAAGCTTAAGTTCCTCACAGATAAACTTTCAGTTGTTTCGTAGAACACAATAAGTTCAGAGCAAAATAAGACGCCTACTGAAATTGACTGAAATCTTGACCTAAAGTGCAGACCTATAGAAGTTAACGCAGTGTCTTGTGGAAATCATGGTGCATAAAATAAGGGTTAAATGACGAAACATCACGATAGGTCTTAGCTATGACTGCAATAGGGCGTCCTTTGGGGTAGACTGGGGGTCATTGAAATAGTGTGGTAAACCAGATGCAGTTAGACTTCTAATAAAGCAGTTATTATACAACTTCTGAGGCTTTTTACTGACAGTTTTACAATGTAATCAGTGTAAGAAATTTGCTTGGAAAATTTGTATTTTTAATATTTTGAAATATTTGTGTCCTTTCAAAATTGAATTAGTATTGCGCCCTCTTGCTGTCAAAAATACGGCCTATCACCAGTAAGTGCATGGAACTCCATTACCTAAACAAGCCACTATGTCCACCCATCATCCTAAAGCACGCTGGGAGGACAATAAATCTTGGCGGAGATAATGTAGTAACAGGTTCCTCGTAAGGATGACATCATCAATTATTTTCTTGCTTTTTCACCCTATTTTCCAGCCGGTCGCTCAACCCAAAATCGTGTCTGTTGTTACAGGACAGAATACAGTGATGTTAGCAAGTTGATTTGAAAACAGACTGTCTGACTCGAAAGTGGGGTCACATTCACTTAATCTTTGCTTAATGTACAAGGAAAAATGCGTAACGGCATTCATTTGACAAACAAGAAAGTATTTCAGGTTTTTCTCTAACGATGTGCTCTTACTTTTTATTTCTCCCAAAGAAGAGGTCATAGTGAGTGCTACGCTCAGATATAGCTATAGAATACACCAGCTACGGGTAAATTGCGTTATGCTTTGTGATCGAATCAGTGCCTTCTTTCCAACTATTAAATATATCGGTAAAGCAAAAAAGTGCAACAATAAATAAACAAATAACATTAAAAAAAACGAGTACAGAAGAAAAAAATCAAAGTAAAAAACAAACATGCAACAGTAATTACAACAAAAAATAAACAAATAACCTTAAAAAAAGTAAAGAAACAAAAACCAAAAACCAAAAACCAAAAACCAAACAAACAAATAAACCCCACCAAACCCCAAGCAAACAATGTTTAAACTCAAATCAATTTATCTCCGTGTGATAAAATGCACACATTCCTAAGTTAATGAGGAGATTAATATCAATAAATAAATCTGATCATGAACAACGATCAATTATCAAGAACCAGGAATGCAGTATCTAAAGAACATGCTTATGTTATAATAAAATCATAAATTCAACCGTGACCACTGACTTATGTCAATACAATGCAACGAAATTGTAAGATGCCAAGCATTAGCCATTTTACATTAAGACTGGTAATAAACACAGTCCGTGTTTTCAACCCAATCTCTCTCGCTACTCCCATCACTACCGACAGAATTCAACTCACAGCGACCCTCATTAGTGAAGTAATTAAAGGACTTGCACTCAGAGTTGCGTTTGCAAGTAAAAGCGCATGCGATGAGATTGCGGGAGATGAACGTGTAGATGACGTGATTCTGGAGGCATGCTGCTGATAGAGGGCCTCCTACTACAATCTGTGACGTCATCTTTGTCTTTGATTCGTCGATTGTTTCAGAGCACCGTATTTCTAGAAATGAGATTCAAAAGAGACAGTATTTTTTTATTGTATTCACTGGCATAAAAAATGAAAGAAGTTTTCTTTAAACAGTACGTGATTACGAAAATACATTATTGTTGATTTTGGCAAGCACCAACGGCAAATGTTTTACGGCAACAGAGCTCTTAATCACAGTTTCGTTCAACAGGACAATTACTAAGCAAATTTGGCAAAGCACCAGCCACATACGTTATACACATAGTGTCTTGTTTTGACTGGTTAACTATTATGCTTATCTAATCTTAATAATATGATCAAAAGAAAGAAAAAAAGATTCAGGAAAGCAGGGGCCATAAACAGACCGCAACTATGGCCACCGCACACACGTGAGCGACACGACAATCGCGCGTCAGCGGGCATGTGTACCAATCAGCAACAAGGATTCACAGTGCTTGTGCGTCGACGCGTGCTTGCGGCGGCCGTAGCTGCGGTGTTGTAAACGCCCATGAAGTTCCGTTCATGATAAAGTTTACGTATCGTCTGATGATCGCTTCCATTAAAAACGAAGGAGTTTTCTTTAAAAGAAAATACACATGGCGGGAACTAGAAGAAACCTGTATGTGATTTGGATCACAGATCAGGTAAGAAGACAAAGACCATGTTGTGAAGGTATTAGTTACGTAAAGCACATAATGATTGCAGACTAAAGCATTTACTTGCGGAAAAAAATCCATTTTTCCGAACATATGCGTCTTGTACTTCGATAACCTATAGGTTAACCTATAGGTTATCGAAACACAAGACGCATATGTTCTTCGCACAACACTTCACCGTTGTTTATATCGGAACCTTTATATTTCAATCAAATTTATTTCCTTTTTTTTCAAAGACTGCGTAGAAATAAGTAAAATGTGATGAAAATAATTTTCATCCACACCAAACTTCAACTGCGTGCAGAATAGTGTAACGACCCGCGTTTTGTATTTTCAAATCGTCTAGAAAAAAACACACGCAGGCGTTCATGCAGAACACCCAACTTGTCATATCCAGTTATTATTATTGGAGATCATTGGTCTATACCAACCTCGCCACCGGGCAGCGCACTGCATCGATACCTCTCGTCTGTAACCTCGGCACAGAAAAAAAAAAAAATAACAACAACTAAATAAAATGAAAAATAAAAGAATAAAAATGACGCGGTAAAACCAATTACCCCTTGGAACGAGGTTGAGTCTATACCTATTGACTTCCCAAATTGTGAACGTGGCGCAGTGGCTGCGTGTGACGCTGTGAGTGTGATGTGTTTATTAAAATAATAATAGTACTATTGAACAAAAATAAAAGCAGATATACAACCTTCAACACTACATTGAGGAAGCTACACAAGGTCAAGCACAAAATGTTTAACATTCACAGTTGTATCCGAGGTGGGAAGTTGACCCTCAAAAACTGGTTTATTTGTTAGTTTAAACCTCCTAACCCAAGAAACTGGCAAAACACAGTGTACTAATTAGGTAGTGAAAGATTAGTGGTTTCATAAATTAAATAAAATTAAATTAAAAAAAAAAAAAAAAAAAAAAAAAAAAAGCACACACACACAAGTGTGTACTAACCTGCAATCGGGTACACCCTATTGTTCCTCTTTTGTTTGTTCCTCTTTTGTTTGTACTCTTTTTTGCCACACCTCCCATATGTTTTGCACACGTTTGGCAACTGGGGACACTTGGCGAACCGGGGACTCAATTGTTCCCTTTTGTTATAATGTCCCTAGTTTGTAGGTTTTGAATGCCAAAACAAACTCAAACACAACGCATGCACAAATCAATTTTATGTTTTATTTTTTTATTTTATTTTGTAAGGGTCGTGTAATATTATTTCGAAGGAACGTAATAAACAAAATGTTCGAGTATAAATTTCAATTTGCCTTTCACCGATGTGTGATAGGCACTGTATACGCAGTGCTTTTGAGTCCTGTGAAAAAAATTCCACAAGCAACTCGGGTGGGATTCGAACCCACGACTCCTGCATGACTAGAGCAGATGTCTAGACTGATTATACAGTGCTTATCACACATCGGTGAAAGGCAAATTGAAATTTATATTCATTCCCCCGATGCAAATATTAACATCTATCTAAAATGTTCGAGGGAACGAAGCAACACTTCGAGTAAACAAAATACTGTTTCGAGGACGGAAAATCTTGTCACTTTACGGGATCAGTAAATCTCTGATTTAGGGTGGTTTACGCATTGATCCAAATGGGTTGTAGCTCCGGACTCCGATAAAATTCCAGTGTGACAGCATTTTTTCAACATAGTTTCACTGCGCAATAACTAGAGTCACAATGAAGATAATTAAAGGGTATAGTTATTAGTTTCCACAATTTGTCAGTTAATTCTTCTTCTAAATTTACCTTGGTTGCAAGTCGACCCTGTGTAACCATGGTTACAACGGCCCTGCCGCCAGCAACGGTTCCTGCAACGTGCTATTAAAAAGAACAATACATTTCAAATTCACTGTTGTCCCTGCTCTTAACATATGTGCCATATTTTCTCATTGGTATTTTAGGTTTTGTTTGTAATTTTCATTGTTTTTTTTGTTTCATTTTACAATTTTTGATTAATTTCTCTTTGATATATTGTATATTAATGATATTGTGCTTCACTGTGTTCAATTGATGGATATCTTGAATAAATGATAGCTTCAAGCCAATATGAGTATATGTTATAAAGGGGGCCTATGTATATAAACAAACCGAAAAAGAGAAAGATGTTGGAACATAACAAAATTAATATCATTTTTAATCAGTTTGAATAAGTATGAATTTGTTATCATCACCTTTATAACAGTACAATCAACTTTACCTATTAGACAGCGTCCACTACTGTCTTTGCTCCAACCTGCACAACAGATGTCATAGGTAGTCACGCTGACCCGGTCATACGCAGTGTAATACCTGAATAAGTGAATAAGTAAAACCGTTGAGTTAAAACTAAAAACAAATTGACCTGGAACTCGTCTACTTCACCGGCCTCACCAAGCTTAGTACTTTAAAATTATTGCTTCACTCCACCTCGGAATACAATATTGCAATGCTATTGAAAAGTAGGAGGGATTCCATTGTCATTGTGGTCATGGGATTGCTACTCAGAACGGCAATGAATAGGGAAGCTGCTAGTATGATATGATGTGCTATAGCTGACATACCTATGACGAGTACAACGAGACCAGCCCAGGAAACCACATGAAGTTGTGTATCTTTGACTGACTGATCTACTTCTGCTAACATAAGATGTCCTCGAGCAAGCATTCCTGTAGAAATTAAGCATATCTAAAATATTAATTGCTTTCATATCATCAAAAGGGCGGTTTGGCTTCAGAGGTGAGGAAACTCTTGTCTCAACGGAATAATTTTTTAAAGATAAATGACAGGGGAAGTCTGTTATGATAAAAACAAAAATAACTGTTGAGGTCGACTACTAAAATTGATATGGATCTTCGAAATACTGGAAAAAGTGGATCAAAGTTTTCTAAGACAATGAAGAGAAACTGGTATGGTGTCACTTATCGGACATCGTAGTCCTTCACATTGTCATTTTATCATTCATGTCTTTGGCCCAAACTGCAAAACTTGGTGACGTTGTCCTATCGCACAACACCAGTGAGGGGATTAAAAAATATTCACCTCAATTTTTTCATGAATCCATCTGTACATTGTTTTCATGGCACATGAAAGAGATAATTGTGAAAAATAAGTATCCGGGATGTTTGAAGGGGATTAATATAGATTTATCCTCTTAAAACAAGAAGCAAATTCGACTTACTGTCCTTTGGCTTCGTGCACCGCAACAAACAGCAAGATGATCAACCACTGCTTGAAAATGCATTCGACAAGTACCATCGTTCCTGAAAAAGGAAAGAAAAAACCCACAAAACTCCATCATAAAAACATCCACCATAAAAAGAAACGTTTTGGAAAACTATTCATTATAAATTAAACACAAAGCAGTATCGTAACGCCAAACCTTTAGTCATTCTATTTAAAACAAACAAAACGAGTTAAAATAAGACCAGCGTCTTATCTGTCGCCTTACCTCGTAGTCGAAGCGATTTGATGTTTTCCTGAATTGTTGAGGATGATCTGAATAATGTTCTGTAGTCAACCCTTACTCCAAAGTCCAATACAGCAACACTGATCCCGATATACCTCAAAACGCACTGCCGTGAAACCGAGAGTGTCTCGGCACCGCATCCCTATCAACTATAGTTGGTTCCTTAAATTTATAGAGATGGTTACATCGACAATAAAAAGGTTTTATTGAATTCGGCTCTACGTTGCACATGGAGAAATAAACAATATCACCCCTGTGTATAGATCCCGACGTTGTTCATTAAGCTTTGAAAAGTAAAATGCCCGTAAAATAAAGGAAGACATTGAATTTGATGTTAAGCACTGACATCTCAGTTGTTGTCAACTTGCAATGTACAAATTACTGCGCTTATACTTAATGGTTATTTTACTTGCTCCTTAAAAAAAGTTAATTAAAAAATACCCGAATCAACAAGCCACCATCACTTTTTGTACTTAAGTAAGGCTTTCATGCGTTACCGTACTTGCTATAATAAAACACCCGTGTTGCAATCATGCCATGGTGATAAAGCATCCACTCTTTAAAGCGAGGCGGATTGAAAACGAGTTTTTATTTTGAACGGTATCAAGAGCAACTTATGAGAAATGCGGTATGTAGTAATGCTTGACACACTTCCTCTTAAGTGACGGTGGTTTGCCCAATCGGGTGGTTCAAATCAGTTTTTAGATTTGTCATCATACAGACAAAATAGGGTATAACGAGTGGACTTGATAAGGCTACACTCCCGGGGTCAGAATTGAGCCGGAATCCGGGTCACAGGGGGCCTGACCCATGTCTGGGTCAGGCTTGCCCGGAAACAGGTTGAAAAAATTGATTTTAATTCGGATTTTGCTTCAGTTTGACCCATTTTGGGGTCATTTTGACACAGATTCCGGGGTCATACTGACCCAGAAATGGGTCAGGCACCCTTGGACCCGGAATCCGGGTCAAATCTGACCTGGGAGTTTTTTTTAGAGTGATGGCTTGTTCCATGAATTCTCTTTCTTCACATCCAAAGTGAATTGAGAGTCCGATAGATGGTGCTGAATGTACAAGACACAACAAACATGAAAACTACAAAATACTAAATATAAGTCATCTTTTCTAAGCAATTCGTCCATTACAAGGCTCAAAGGCCTCTCGAGGTGTGGGCTGGTTTTTGAAGGGATAGAAACCTGCACTAATGCGCAGAAACAAGACAGTTTCTTCACAGCACAGCTAAGACTAGGGAGGGGTAAATGAATCCTTTGCGAGACAAACATAACTGCCTCTTCCCCTATTTGAAGCAATCATAGCTAAGTGTCTTGCTCAAGGACACAAGTGTCATGACCGGGATACGAACCCACATCCTGTTGACTTAGCCACCAGAACTTGAGTCCGGCCACGACACGCTGTTTCATGGCGTTTGGTTGGGATAAATATGGATCTCAAAGTCAGAGTACAGACGTTGAGAAGAAGTTCATACATCGATCACATTTTCAGTAGGATACACATTACTATCGTGAAATCCACTGCACAGTACCGGTAGCTGCTCTAAAAACTCCCGGTCAGAAGGTCAGTTAAGCCGGATTTAGGGTCCCAGGGGGCCCAACCCATTTCTGGGTCAGGCTATCCCGGAAGCTGATTAAAAAAAAGGGGGATTTAGACATGGATTCTGCGTCAGTTTGACCCATCTTCAAGTCAGTCAGACGAAGATTATGACTCGGGTTAGAGTGTGCACAAAATTCATTATCGTTTCGCTGTTTGCGTGCAAGTCAACGTGCCCGTGCCCGTGGATTTGGTGAGAAACTTGTTTGAAACACACAGTTTCATACAAAGTTTTAATTTTTGTTTTTAATTATAGGTGGTGGGCAGTATGGGTTGAGTGGGCGGTAGTTAAAACCTAACTTGACGAGTTTGATTTTGTTTGCACTGATGGCTGTCAATCTATACTTTGAGCACGTTGGGGGGGGGGGGGGGGTTCCCAAATAATTAAAATGATTTTATGCCTTTGTATTTAGTATGGTGGTACCAATTCTGTTTGTGACACGGTTTAACGCCCCAGCTCATCCACTGGGAAGAAGAAAAACATAAATGTTCACAGATTTACATATACCTTAAATGGTATAAAGATAACGATGGTAAAAAACGTTCTTCTTTTACTGAAATTACATTTTGTCGCAGGTCGACCAAAGCCTTGGTTACAACTCCATTAGAATTTGGCAGAAAACAATGACCATCTTGACAAGGTTTCCCACATTACAGTGCTGTATAAAAATAAACAAATAAATAAACAAAGAAATATATGGACTGCCACTCAAAGTTGTGAGAGGGCGCCCTGCAGGGGAGTGTTGTTTTTTTCTATCATTGGCGATAAACTGCAGTTTTACCTAGAAGGCTAAAAGAATTCTAAATGACAGGAGTATTACTGTTATTTAGGGTTATTTAGCGATAATCAGATAATCAGATTTATCGCTATGGAGGTAGCCGTGAGTTTCACCTTTGTACACATCAGTTCAAGTCCCACCTTAGACCATAGACTGATATGTGGATTGAGTTTCAATTCCTACTTTACAATATTGGGTTTGGGTTACTCCACCAATTTCAAGTGTTCTTTAAAAACAATCAATAAGAATCACAATTGAAGCCTTTTTTTCAGAACATTATGGTTTCGTTCGTTCCGTTTCAATTCCGTACAATAAACCTGAATCAGTTTAAAAAAGACTACATTTATCTATTTATGGGAAAAGGTGCCTGCACTTTCAATCGTCGCATTTAACGCAAAGGACATCCCATTTAGACTCAGTTAATGTGCAATTTCCATGCACATAAAAAAACCCACAATATTCCAGAGTATTAACTTGTGGCCAGCTAAAGATAGAACACAGAATTGGTACTCATCCAAAAATGATTTTATTAGTATCAGTCTGAAAGCTTACTGATTATGAAGTTCATCGTACCAATCTTCCATCAAAATATTTCTGTTTGAAATACTTTGAAAGTCGAGAAAATAGAATTTGAAGACCTCGAATTTGAAGACCTGTTGTAAAAACAAACAAATTAAGGACAATGTGCATGTTGAAAAGTGTGCACGGTTTTTCAACATTTTCATGTACATATTGAATCACAAAAAGTAAGAACACTGCACTATCAGCTTTACCAATCCTATAATTTAACCTTAATTCGGATTGACCCGTATATAAACAATCGAGAGGCCAGTGCGGAGTAGACCGTTAGTGGGGTTTGAATTTGGAAGGTCTGCACGTGGGAGTACGAACTAGCGAGGTTTATCACCGCGCAAGTAATCAGCTACAATCTGTTTGACGGGGCTGTCTTCGTCAGAAGGCTTAGTCCTGAAGTTGAGCGCAATTGAAGTTCTTGACAGATAAACTTTCAATAAATTCGTAGATAAAGATGAGTTCGGTGCCTTGACAATTAAGACCTACACATGGCGCTGGAACTTGCAAGAAAGAAGAAGAAAATAACACAATTACAATATACAGGGTGAAAGAAAGCTTGGGGAGAAATGAAAACAATTAGCAAGGACAACAAAGTAAACTAATGAATAAACGAATGTAGCGAAGGAGCCGGGACTCCTCCGATTCACTGACCTAAAGAGTCAAAAACAGTAGAATACGGTGAAGTACACTAATCAATGTGAATCTGCACGAAAAGAAATAAGCGTCTTGAAGTGACGTTTGAGTCAGACACCTTTAGGTGATAGTGGTAAGCACCTCTGCTCATACCCCTGTATCAACAGCTACCGCCGAGGGCCCGACTCATTCGACACCACCATGAAGATAAAAATAGAGACTGTGTTCCTGTGAATCAATCTTAATGTAATGTTACAAAGAAGAAGGAGAAGAAGAAGAAGAAAAAGAAGAAGAAGAAGAAGAAGAAGAAGAAGAAGAAGAAGAAGAAGAAGAAGAAAAAGAAGAAAAAGAAGAAAATATACGGGCAGGTACAAAAAAGAGACAAATTTGTATGTTGGAAGTCGATGGCAATGAATGAGGGTTTACATGTGACGAAAGATATCATAAATACCACCGAGTGCATGGAACTCAATTGACCTAAAAACAAGCCACTATGTCCCCCCATCCTCCTGAAAGCACGCTGGGAGGACGGGCCATTCAACATATACAGCGGGACAACGCCACGGGAGGCCAGCCTCCAGCCTTCACCGATTTCCCCCTTTGACGTGCCGGAATCATACATATTTTCTCTGATAATGTTCCTGATGGCGCGCTAACCATTAATCAAATATCAAGGTCCCGTGTGGGTAATCCAGGACGGTCCCCCTAGCGTCATTCAGGCGAGGTCTGGTCTAGTAAGCCCGGGGAACATCGGACAATGCATTGAAGATGTCTGTCAATATGATGGTCTCATTATCCGGGAGATATGGGTTGACTCGCCGGTGTAAGTCGATTACACCGACACAAGTGAGTTGTGACGACAATATTCAAGCATTTCCGATAGAGCCATGAGGGAGGTGCTTAAGGCGTCTTAAAAGAATTGCAGAGATTGGTTTGGGGGCTCTTCAAGATGCAAACCAAGTATACCAAGCATTCGGGATCCAAGATATTTATTTAAAAAAGAAAAAAGAAGAAAAAAGTTTCCTGCAGCATTACCATTGCTTTTTACTCCCAACGATAGCCCTAGAGGCCTTTCCCTTCGTATAAATACTACGGTCACGTCCTGGACATTGGGGGTCCATTTCCGGGCGGAAAATGTTCAGAGCTCAATAGTTCAAATCTTTCCTGAAAAATGCTTTCGGATGAACATTCAATGGCCGCATACAATTTTTGGCGGTGGGTTTTGGGCGTCCGATATTCCTCAAAAATCCGTCATTTTCATGGAGTAATTCAGCTAGGACTTTGTATCTGTGTACAGCACAGAGAAAGCGTCCTATATGGGGCTACCCCAACGATAACTTTTGACATTACTCAATTCCTGAACTCCTTATAAACTGATTAGGTTACCCTAAACTAACTGTTCTGTCATTCGGTCCTGATTTGCCATAATTATAGTTATGCAAATTATGATTTTGCAATCGTTATTAGACTGTTCATTTCTTACGGACCATTAAAAATAATCAATGTTGTGCATTTCTTATGGACCATTCAGAATAATCAACAATGTTGTGCGTGGGTGGGTAAAATTAACACAAAATCAAACAAAAACAAAAACAAACTCGAAATTCAGTTTTCATTTAAAAACAAGGAAGAAAATGATTTAAAACTTTGTGCGATTGGCAAATTTCCCTCTTCTGTTTCAATTACAAAGTTATTTGCTGGAAGCCAGGAACAACCGCTGCAACCTCTTGAGCTGGGAGAGCATTGATCTAAAACAGTGAACAGTCAGTCAATATTTAAAAAATCTAAATCTCAATTTGGATTGGTTGGGTGGCTCAAGACAATTTTTTAGAAAAATCATAGACATTTTTGAACCATCGATTATTCTAAATAAAAAAATAAACCCAACAACAATATTCTCTATAAAGCTCACGTTCTACGTCAGTGTTCGCATCTCTCAACTGAAAATGATGCTAGTTTATAAACTCAAGTTTAAGAGCAAGCTCACGATGTATTTTTCGCCATGATGAAGTTGAGTTTAAATGATTTAGATCGAACAAATCTATCAAGAGGAAGGTTTCTGGTGGGATTAATTATATCAAAAAAGAGCTGGTGCAAGTTCATGGAGTCAGATCCGTATAAATTGTCAAGAAATACCGATGGCGTGGTTTGTCGCTTCGTGCCGAGCAGTCTCATAGCACATTGGACTCAAGGTCCGCTTTTTCTGATCGACAAAGTGTGGGCTTGAATCCATTAAATCAAGAGACATAACCATTATTGCTTCGTCCTTCGGTTGAGACGTGAAGCAGTACGCCAACAGCGCACCCAGGATTTTGTCTTAAGGGGGCTCAAATTTTTTGTTCACTCTCAAATCAACTATAGGCTAGACGTTTGTATGTAATTTAGGGTTGTTATGTTTGTATTAAAAAACAAAAAAACCCCAAACAAAACAAAAACCATTTGCAACTTTTCTCTTCCCCCCCTCTCTCTACACCTTTTTTCGTTTTTGGGTGCACCGTTGCAGTGCAGTACGTGTAGTGTAACGCATTAAGAACCCAGACATACCCAGTATGCATAATTGCTATAGCCGGTTGTACCGCATCACCTTGTAAACCCTTACGACAGTGCTGTTTAATCATTCAAAAACTTAGCATATACCTGTCTTAAACATTTCTGCACTTCGGAACAGTGAACTAGATAAATGGCGTATTACAGATGCGTTATATTATACACTAATCCGAGCAGTTCGTTCATGGTGGCTTACGCCACCTCAGCGATGCATACGGCCGCCGCACGCGCGCGCGACGTGACAATAGCGCGTCAGCCGCGAATTTTGTACGAATGAGCATGGAGGATTCACAGCGCGTGTGCGTCGACGCGCGCGGCCATAACTGCGCTGGTGTAAAGGCACATGAACGTGGCTCGATTTCACAAAGAGCTAAGATTGATCTTAGCTGCGAATCACTCTTAGTTGCTAAGCGAAGTGTGATGTCACAATGCAAATCACTATGGTAATACTGACAACTCATGTTATAATGAAACTTAGTGCTTTGTGAAATCGGCCCCCTGCTTTGATTAGTCTTTAGATGACGATAAAAATTAAAATAATATGTGAGCTTATTTCAGGACTTATTTTTCCAGATCGTGTATAGTGTGGTATCAGAAACTTCCGGGTTCGCTGTAGAGACTACAGCGCATCCGATTTTGGGGAGATAACAAATCTCACCAAAATTAATGCATTTATCCCTCCCCCCCCGAAAAAAAAAAAAAAAAAAAAAAAAAAACCAGCAAACAAACAAACAAAACAACAAAAATGAAGCGAAGATTAAAACCAAAATATACTCTTTGTTCAGATTGTAGCTAACTACGAAAGTAAACGGTGTTAAAATTAAAAAAAATATATATAAAGACAATCAAATTGTAATTTGACATTTCGCCGTTGTTCATAGCGGTCTTTATTTTATGGTAAGAAACGTACTTCTATTGTTTGGATTTATTTATTTACGTCATCTTTGTTGAGGGTAAACGTAAGTTTCAGCTTAACTGAATACCCTTTTCAAGAAGGGTACAAAAGGCAGACTTATGCATGCCGATTCCATCCGTTATAACCGTTCCATTTAACATTGTATAATATAGTACGGCATGGAAGGCGACTGGATTGTGCCCTCGATGAGTCAAGCATGGAATGTGGCACAGCGTTAGAGTTTGTCATGAGAAAGATAATGGCTCTAGGGCCATCGAAAATTTGTCTTTTGAAATAAATACGGGTAGAATAACAAGCCAGCCACTGTGAATATTTTGAAAATTGCTCGTTATTCCACCTACATTTTTTACAAATTCAAATCTGTGATGGCTCTGTCGCTCTCTAAATATTTCTGCATGACATACTCTGAGTGTGTGCCAGACTCCATGCTTGTATCATCAACGGCACAATTACTGAAAATGTTTCACCTATCTGCCCCACTAAACAGGATCCATTATAAACACAAAGTCATGCCAGGTGGAACATTCTTTACCATTTGAACGCATCCATTATTAAACTAAGCTTTTAGGCGATGTGCAATTTTCTCACTTTACGAACACGGTTTGTAGGCCTAGGCCTTCATGTTTCCATACAGCGACATGTTGAGTGTTACCTTAACCTGTCTAAATTATGCATTGTCATTCCCACAACAAAAACCCCCGATTTCTCCGATGCCGGTGAGGCGAAGAAATTCGAACTCTATCCAATTTACAAAAGCATGAGTGCAGTTAAGTAAGGAATTCTGAATGCTATGAGGGAGGAATATTCATGTAAAGTTGAGTGATGCTGTGCGCAAGCCGTGGCCTTAAGGCTGGTTTATAGTCCCGTGCCACGATGACAAGGCAGTGCAATGACGCGCGACGCAGTTTTATAGGCGACGCTGACGCGCCTCAGCGACCATGGACGGCAAGAAAAAGGCTCAGCGTCGTCCAGCGTTCACAGCGTCCTGCGAATATCATTTCGCGACCAACCACAAAACCAAGGCCCAATTTGGATATTGAATACTGAATACTGCTTAACATTTTTTCTGCTGAGCAAACATGAGCAAGATACCAGTCACAAATTGTATATGTGGCATGGTTGTTTGGCTGGTAATTTTACTCTGGTAAGCATAATTTTGTTTGTGCTGAGCTACTTTTTTGTGCTTAAGACATTTGACAGGGGGGGGGGGGGGGCTGGAAGAGCATGATAAGGCGTGCTATGTCTGAATAACCACGACGACGATTATGTGTTTTTATTTACACGTGAATTTGTTCTGGATTGATATGAAGTCTGGATCCTCATGCCTTGTCATTGTAATAATTCATACATAAACAGAGCACCAGTCTACTTACAACAATGTCACGTAAACTTAACAGTTGCAACGGCTGGAAGAGCGTATAAGCTGACCTTTGACCGTGTTTTGTCTTTTTCACATTTTTCGTTAATTACGTGATATTTTGATGATTTTTTTGTACAACAACCATTTAAATATTATTGTCTGTTATTCCACATCATTAAATTAGGTAAACAGTAAGCCGGTGTGTCCCTTTAATTTGTTTCTTCGTCTTAAAATAACGTAGATTGTATTTAAATTTCTTCGTCTTAAAATAACGTAGATTGTACTGAAGGGGAACACCGCGTCGTGTGTCCGGCAAAAGGGCGTAAGGCCTTACGCCCTTTTGCCGGGAACATAAAGTAGTTTGTCCCAGTAACAAAATGAAGTAAGCAACAAAATGGCCCCTTACATGAAAAATATGTCATTTTTGTTAGATTGTTTTTGCTAGAATTAGCCTGAAGACATGTTTCCCCATTCCCCATGCAGAATTTAACCTTTAAAACTTTGCATGGCAACAAATTAACCAAACTTTCCCGCTCATAATTTTTGAAACACAAATATTTTAACATAAATTGCTTACGTCCTTTTGCCAGGAACTTTCCCTCACGTCCTTTTGCCGGGCACACGACGAGTCCACAGCAACAAAAGTTAGTACTCAAAACAATTTTACATGAAATTGGACTGGTTTCAAGAATGCATTTTGCTTTAATACTCGACAGTAATGGAATGTTCACAGAGCGTCACAAATATGCATGTTTTGCAACAATCCCACCCACATAAATATTGGATATGAATCATGCGAACACATTAGTCAGATGAGAGTAAGTTTAATAAAGACTATCGGGAGAAACGCGCTACGTGCGGGTCCCTCTTGTTGAATTAATATCAAATTGGGCGGTGAGTACAACTAAATTATATACGGACTTTGAAAATATTATGTAGGCCTAATAATCATTCTTCCCTGGTCTCTTCATTATGCACTGCCGACGATATGATGATGATTTAACGTACACAATGACCACCTGACAACAAAGTCGTGATCACCTTATAGGTCAAACCATGTTTCGTTTTATGGTGTTAACTTTGAAAGCTGGTGACCATAACCACGTAAAAAATACAACTTTTTAAAAGTAGGTTTTCCTACCTTATGTACTTGTTCAGGTATTTTGTTCTTGTTCATTGTTTATTGTACTTTGTGCAGCCCTACGTATTACCTGGATCACTTTGTGATCCAGGTTTCGTCCTGGGCTTCAATGGTCCTCGCTTTGTTCCTGCTTGATATGTTGCCTTTTGCTTAAATAAAGGTTGATGTATAATATATCACATGTAGGTGTTCAATAAATGAAAATCAAAACCTGTAGGCCTACTTCACCCTTCCTTTTAAAGCACTTCCCCGTTTCTATTGGAACGAACGTTTAAACATACACCCATTACACACGGTGGTCCACCCCATAAATCCAAGACATCTCTTTGTTCTCCCATTCTTGTGATTTTTTTTCATACCGACGTCTCCATTTGTTTTGTACATGAAAGCGAAGCGAGAACGTCCTCGCTTTGTCAAAACACCCGCGCGATCCCTTTTGTTAAAGTTCTCGGCTTCCACACCCCCAGCCCATAAACATACAACAATACGTTGCACGCAACTAAGCAACGTGCGGCCCATAAAAACAGTGTAAAAGGCCCATACACGCCGCCTCTCTGCAATATCACTGCACGCTGCAACGCGCGGCCCTTAGCAACGGATAAAACTATTGACTGTGTTTTTTCTTTCTCCTTATATCTTGGTCAATTCTCAAAGGATTTTGTTCATTCATAGGTTAAAACACGTCCCTAATCAACTTTTTACGTAATTCCAGCCTTTTAATGAAAAATGTGAGAGCCTTTTGCGGATACAAACAAACAAACGTAATAAAATAATGCGTCCACGTAAAAGTTATACTGAACAAAATTATTATACTGTAGATTTTCAAGAAATGAAAGTCAATATTGTAGTCTTAAAGACTCTAGGCCTACAACCTCCTTCCTTTGAAAAGCACTTCCCGGTTCTCAGAAGGACCCATTATAATGAATTTCTAACGGAACGACCGTTTGAACATTGTTTGTTCACCCATAAATCAAAGACTTCTATTTAATATCCCATTGTTTTGACTTTTTTTTAATTTAATTTAATTTTTTTTAGCGACGTCCCCATTGGTTTGTTTTGCACACGAAAGCGAAGCGAGGACGTCCACGCTCTGTCAACACACCCGGATCCCTTTTGTTTGAATTCCTCGGTTTCCAAACGGGCAGCCTAAACACCCTACAGAATAGATGGGTTGCAATAGACGCCATCTTTGATGACAATTTTTGCTTGACGTAGAGCCGTGTCAAGCTCTGTAAATTTCAACGCAGCCTAAACCACGCCCACCTCACCACCCGTTCCAGCCCCCAAACATCATCAGAGGCTGGGGTCCATTGGAAATGCATTGACCAACGTTTTCTACATTCTTTTTTCTTAAGGCAAAAACTAACTAATCTGGGAGGTTTTATTAAACACATGTGTGGTGCAGTCACTTCTTAACAATGTCCTGCTCTGTTTTAAGAAATTTGTATAGCCGCAAAAAACCAACGTTTTTAGGTTGAAATAAGCCCGCACGCGAAAGTGAGGGCGAAGCGAATTTTGGTGACGTAACAATTCAGTACTCGCTGTTTTTCAACTGTTACGCAAGAAAATTCGCTTTTTATGGATACCATACATACATACATACACACATAACCTGGAATTTTTATTGACAAACTGGCACCACAAAATTTACAATTGCAAAATTGTTCAAATTGTATTATTCAAAGCCCAAATCAATAAATAATTTATTTAGAGAAACAAGGAAAACACAAGCAAATTAACTCAGATCCCGAAAAGGGCCAGGGAATGTAAGGAACGTAGATTACAATTGGCAAGGGCCCAGGGGGAAACCACAACACAAATTTGCGGTGGAAAAAACTAAATAAATAAAAACCAAATGATGAAAAGGGAGCCCACATAAAAAAAAAACCCAAAAACAAACCCCCAAAACGAACAATGATATAACAATGCAGACAGAAACCAATGCCAAAGTTGCTATGTGGCAAGCATCACGTAGGCTCACCGTGTCACTATGCCATCACCTTTAGCCCTCGCATCTTCCATGACGATGGATTAGCTGATACCGACACTTACACACAGATATTTAGCGATGGATTTGCTCTTCCTGGTGCTCAAACACATGTATATAATACATAGCATACATAAAACATTGCATGAGTTACAGTAAGATTGTGAGAAAACTCGTCGCTCGTATGAACAGTATGTCGGCACAGCGTTATTTGTATTTCATTTCATCCCTGACTGACAGCTTGCAAGTTCATCAATTCATTTCTTGAAACATTCTGTTCATAAAATCTCACGAATGTCATGGAAAATCCCTTCCAAATTGACAGAGAGGCCGAGGACGATATCATCCGATCACTGGGAACATTTCCCCGGTGTGATCGAGCCGTGAGGCCCGGGGAGTGGATTCCGAGCACGCGCTGCCAAACAGCTTATTGGAAATGGCCCTAGAGTAATTCTTGTTGTTCATGAGCTGAATGATGAATGCTGTATACCACCTCGGGGAACGCTGACACGGGCTCGTCATTTAGGACCGTGATATGGCAGAGGTGGAGGGTTTTTACAGAGGGTCAGTAAAAAAATCATTCTAGAAAAGGGGGGGGGGTTCCTTCAGGGAATGAATTTATGATTTTCTAGAGATAAGTAATCAGATAGATGCAGGAAGCTGTCTTCCTTATCACCCCTCAGGAGGTTAATATATGATTAAGGAAGTCGATCTTTCTTAAAGACGCTCCAGATATTACAACATTTCAAACTGATTGA
This sequence comes from Marthasterias glacialis, assembly GCA_911728455.2. Classification (NCBI taxonomy): domain Eukaryota; kingdom Metazoa; phylum Echinodermata; class Asteroidea; order Forcipulatida; family Asteriidae; genus Marthasterias; species Marthasterias glacialis. The sequence goes on from OU452228.1 coordinate 19,331,801, forward strand.
GGGAGTAATAAACACATACATAGGTAACGGGGAGTTCATAAAAAAATCCATCATCCTTTAATATACGCAGCTAGCAACAACTGGTCAAAATGAGCGGGTATTTTTAATACAATTTCTCAGCTCCAGTTTGGGCTTTGTTGAAATACATTTGCGTCCATATCTTCTTTATGAGCACTCTTCGATCTAAAAGTCTCGAATTTCTGAACTTTCGGAAGTTGGATATTAGAATATCGATTTTAGTGAATGTTTTGTCAATCACATCAAGTGCAAGCCGACCATAATTTGCAATGGATTCCGTAAACGCAACGACATCAAGAAGTCGATATTGATCTCACAGACGGAAAGTAACTCTTTGCCACAAGCGGCGGCGTGAATTAACACATTCCCGATTCAAATTATTTCCACTCTAATAACAAACTGGGTTAAAAGCGTACTCACTTCGCTGGCTGCAAATTGGCAACAGGCATTTCCAGACGCGTTTACCGCAGGCCTGAGATAGATAATAAATGACAAGTGACAATGTTTGTAAATGCAAAGTAGGATTATGGAACCGAAAGGAGGCAACTATACGAGATAAGATCGGGGAGTACGGAAAGATAAGGTAATTGATACCTTTGAATGAAGGAAACTTATACTAGTCTTGAGGGAAACTCTTAACTCTGTAAAGACGAAACATAATGGCGCTATGTATATACTACGCACCCATCACTTTCGTTTTCGCAAATCAATAAGAATGTGTCCCAACCTTCGAAGGGTCTATTATGTAAAGATGTGCCAGAGGCTGTGACTGACAGAAGCCTCATTGTCAACTTTTGATTCTTGCGTCTGGACCCGTCAGGCTAAAATAGAATCAGAGGCTACAAGCAACAGAAAAATCTATACATGGCCTTTAGGAAACTCCGTATAAAAAACTATACTTCGTGCTGAAAGATAATATAGAGAGAATGTGAACGTTTCATTTTCAAAAAAAAAAAAAAAAAAAAAAAAAATCGCATTCCTATACATGACGTCAAACTACTGGAAAGCGTTGTGCGAGAAGTTTCATTCAAAAGGCAATTTAGTTTAGTGCTTTTTTTATTATAATTTTTTAATTTATATGAAACTAATTAGATTGTTTTATTGTGGCCGACTCCAGTCAAGATCCGGGGTCGTGTTCTATAGGACTATAGATTGAATACATAATGACCATTAAAAGATTAAATGGTTTGATTTAATTTAACGTTAATTAATTTAATACTATTTAATTAATTTTAGTTAATTTATTAAAATTCATTCATTTAACTTAATTGAGCGTGTCTGATCACCAGTTGAATCCACTAGAGACGAGTTCGTCCATTAGTCATTGTAGAAATGCATCTAAAAATCCCACAGATTAATATTAACGTCAAACGTGTTTCACAATTTGACAAATACAAAGACTCCATAATTTTGTATCCAGGTTCAATGTATACCTAGAATCGACAAATGTGTATCAAGAGTCGACACCGGTTTACCTAGATCCGACAACTCTATACCTATAGAGCCAACAACTGTATCTAGATTAGACAATATTACTATATATCTAGATTAGACAACTACATGTATTGTAGATCAACAACTGTCTATCTAGATACGACAACTACATGTATTGTAGATCGACAACTACCTATCTAGATCCGACAACTGTATGTCTAGATTCGACAACTGTATACGCACGTTCGACAATTCTTTTTCGCCGTTTTTGCTTTTGTGTTTTAATACTTCATGTTTTTATTGTTCATCATATGTATTTTTATCATTGTATTGTTCTGTTAAGCGCTCTGAGGTCAGTTTTCTGAAGTAGAGCGCTATACAAAAATATTTTGTTATTATTTTATCTATTCGACAACGGAATACATATACTCTATAAAAGTATACCCAGATTCTGCAACGGTATACGTAAATTCTACAACGGTATACCTAGATTCTACAACGATATATACCTAGATTCTACAACTTTAAACCTCGATTCTACAACGATATACCTAGATTCTACAACTTTAAACCTAGATTCTACAACGATATACCCAGATTCTACAACTCTAAACCTAGATTCTACAACGGTATACCTAGATTCTACAACATACCTAGATTCTACAACGTCATACCTAGATTCTACAACGGTATACCCATATTCTACAACGGTATACCTAGATTTTACAACTGTATACATATATTCTACAACGGTATACCTAGATTATACTTCGGTAAACCTAGATTCTACAACGGTTTACCCATATTCTACAACGGTATACCTAGATTCTACAACGGTATACCTATATTCTACAACGGTATACCTAGATTCTACAACGGTATACCAAGATTCTACAACGTCATGCCTAGATTCTACAACGGTAAACCTAGATTCTACACGGTATACCTAGATTCTACAACGGTATACATAGATTCTACAACGGTATACCTAGATTCTACAACGGTATACCTAGATTCTACAACGGTATACATAGATTCTAAAACCGTGGCTACACATAGCTGTTATAACTGTGTATTGTGTACTGTGAGTGTATTGTATACCTAGATTCTACAAATCTGAGTGAGCTCTATTGTATCAACTTAAAGACGCCTGCTCATCAACGCGCGAAAAACAATTTCGTGCCACGAAAGATCACCTTTGACCGGCGCATGCGTAGTATGTAAACTATGTACGGGTACATGATCGTTTTTGTGCCACAGAAATAATCGTCGGCAGGTGTCTTTAACACTGATTTTTTCTTTGAATAGTGACTGAATTTGTTAAATTTCTAATCATGGACAACGTGAATACATATTTTATGCAATTCATCCAATATGCTCAGTTGTATCTTAAGCTAGTTTATATGCTGACCATCTGGTCATCAATACGCAACATCCTTTAGTGCTTCACACGATGAAGAACAAAATGTTGAGTGGAATTAAATCGGAGTACAAGGTTTGCAAAAACAAGAGAAGAAAACAAGCATGTAACTTTCCCAGCCTAGGTTGATCAATCCATGCGACTAACGGAGCTTGTCTCCAGTGACACCGAGTAAGAAATAAAAGTGTCAAGAAATATCGATTGGCAAAACATTGTCTCTTTTTATATTACGCACCGACGCCATTTTCCGGAGCGTTTGACCAAGCTACTGCTCCGTATCTATATAGATCGGGTGTAGGGTCTATACACTGCTCGAGAGGAGAAGATTACTTGCATTTTATTTAATCTGGGCTTCAGTACCTGGTAGAATGTATCGAGGAATAATGAAATTGTAGCCTGTTAGCATCCAGAACGTGTGGAACGATAAACATAAAACATAATATATAAAATTTATATAATTTCGCAGAATGCCTTTTTGGTCGGAGGCAGTTTGCAATTTGTTTCAGTTGGATAGTAGGTCAAATTGGTCCAAATAATTTATCACCGGCGGCGAATTTAGTAGACAAGCTGAAGCAATGAAGTGAAAGGAATGAAAATGAGGTATACTGGTGAGGATGCAATATTAATACGGCCTGACTTTACCAAAATGACCAGGAAAAAAAAAAACACTATCACGCGATCGGCAGTTAAATTTACAAACTATCGATGCCTGCTGGCCTTCAAAGGATGGACTTGCTGAAAGGTTATGTCGGTCAAACTGTTTACCAATGTAGACATTGTCTGTCCATGTAAATATTCGTTGCTCTTATTGTTCGGTGTTGAAATAAAACAGTATTGATGACATTTTTAATAGTCCAATTAAAACAGTTAAGCTCGGTGTTAAAACAACATTGAAACAATCCGACCGATACGAGTGTTCACCTCGTAAGAAATGCAGACATCTCGTTTGAATCTGAACTTGTTAGTATGAGGCATTATCTTTTTTTAAAGGCACTATACTGGATCGGTAAAGCTGTTAGTGCAGTGTTCTTATACTTCGTCTGATTCAATATTTACATGAACAAAAGCGATGAAAATTTGGGCTCAATCCGTCGTCTGAGTCAGGAGAAAATAGTGAAAAACCGTGCACACTCTTCAGCATGTAAACACATTGTGGTTCTTAGATACAGTTTTCTCGAATATGATGAATGTTTTAAAGGGAAATATTTTTCGGAAAAATTTGAAGTATAAACTTCATAAACAGTAAACTTTCAGACTGGAGTGAAACAATACATGTTTTATCATTACAAATGCTGTACGTATAATAGTGCCTTTAAGAAAAAAGAATGTTTTGTAAATCACTGTATTTGGGTCTTGGGTTTTATTAACCCATCTAATCATCGGTAGATTAACTAGATATTCTCATATGGCGGGGGGTGGGTGGCAAAGGGATTTTTTTTCATTGATTAATTCTGGTTGTGAAGCCAAGGATTCTCAGAAAAGCGAACTTGGAGAAGACAAGGAAGAAAGTTTCAGTTTTAGATGTGGGAGGAAAGCCCTATAGATTTGTACCAGGGAAATCACACGGAAGCAGGGAGGGACTGAAAACCCCAATCTACAAAGTGCCCCCGGCGGGATTCGAACCGGGGTCCTAGGGGTGGAGGGCGAGGAAAGATACCACCGTGCCAACCTGACCACCCCAACCTTGTGGGGATTACGTTGTGGGGGGCTTCGTACTGTACGAAGAGAAATCACTTGCAACGAGTTATATACATAGCTCTCCACACACTGTTAATGATACTGCTTGATGTACTGGTACTGAATCATACATTATACAATTTCACCCATTGCTTAATTAGTTTACAGGTTATGTACAGTTTGAAAACCAACCCAATCCTACACTTAAATTATTTCTTTCGATCATATGGTGAGGGTGGGGTGGGGGAAGATCGCGGGGCAAGGGTTCTGAGCAAGGGTTCTGTAAGACTGTTGTTTCAAAAAAGTGTGTTAATTTAAAAAGACGGGAGGTGTTTTCAAACAAACATTTTCTGTTCGTGACATGTTTTGAAGATCACATTAACGCAAGTAGGGCATGGAAAACAAAGTCGGGAACTCGCATCACCCCAAGTAAAGGGACTTTAAAGAGAGGTCACGTGATCTGTGCTAAATGTTTGACAAAAGCGCCGATTGTTTTAAAATATTCAGCCTGAGGCAATAAAAAGAGATACCACGCATAAGTTACCCGACCATTCCATTAGTTGCTTTATTTGCAATGCATGTAGACATCAAGACGATCTTGATAAAACACTCGGTTTCCTCATTTTAGAGATCTGTGTACTTGTCTCATTTCTGAACTACATGTTTTCATTCTGTTACACGTCCTCTCGTACAGACAACCCGGATCACTTTTGCCTGTTCGTTATGGCCCGCCCTCAGTTTCCAACAGTTACAAAGAAGCAGAAAGTATCAGAGCCCTCCTCACTTCGTTTCCAACTTTTCACGTATCCAAAGTATTTTCATTTCATTTTACATTTGTTATGTCGTGGCCGAGCTGTTCAGTTCACCGGACTCAACTTCTGGTGGCTAAGTCATCGGGGTGTGGGTTTGAATCCCGGTCATGACACTAAGCGTCCTTGAGCAAGACACTTTACTATAATTGCTTCTCTTCACCCATCGGGGTAAAAGGGTACCTGTGAAGACAGAGATGGTTAATGTGAGCTTGGTACATAGTATTACTTGGCAGCACAGGCTGTATACTCCCTACGGAGCTGAGATGGTTGGAGGAATGACATAATTGGCCAATTGACCATGAGTAATAACGTTCGAAGCACAATTATCATACTTGGAATTGCGCTGTATAAGAACCGATTAATGCTAATATAAATAGTAGTAGACCAGTAGTACTTTGGCTACGGCCATTGGTAGATAGAGTATACATTAATGGGCTTTTACTCTTTACTGCGGCCAGTGCCACAGGCAAACCAAGCTTCACACATATGACGTACAGTTTGTGTGTTCTTTAGGCATCGGCACTATTGTGGACTGTGGTCCTTTGAAGAAAAGGAACAATGTTACTTTTGGGTTTTACCCTTCACCGACGTGTAATACGCACTGTTTATTATGGTGGAATTCGAACCCACGACCCTCACTTTTAATATCACACGTCTGTGTAAAATCAACAAATGATATTCTTTATTCCCAATACATTATTACTAAAGCTAGATGGAAAAACGGAAAAATGCTTTTCCGACAAAGTTTTCTTTGTTGGAGTTGTAACTATGAGATGAACTTCTCAGAAAAGGTACCAAAAGACCAACAATGGAAGGATCCCAAAAACTGCACCCGGAAGTTTATGTCCTGTCCTAAGTTCGCTGCACTCTAGAAATAATGAGAGTGTTCTAAAATCAACAATCTGGTGTGATGCAGAAACATTGAATTCCGTTTGGTGGTTTCACATGTAGGTGTTCTGTATAACTATATATTTTGAACTATGTAACAACCAACTAGATCATGGTCATGAGTGGAGGATTATTGGTCACGCGGCATTCATTTTTCAAACCATATACATGGCCTACGTCACAAACCTTGCATTTTGGTACCATTCACCATACATTTCAATCCCATCCTCACCACACCGGTGCATGTACACAGCAGTACAATACGCCCTCATAGTGGATGCCAGAATACAATCTTGTACATTATTTTTGTCGATAATTTGTTCCCCCAAATGACAAACTTGGATGATATAAGAAACAAATAATAAATGTTTTGCATTTCGTGCAATGGAGAGAATATTTTCATTCGTTGAAAGATTGAATTATTGTTGCTATTTTATCTTTCTGGTAACGAAACAAAGGGACCCTCAAAAGGTGACTTGTGCTATGACCCATAGGCCTGAAGATACCTGTGTAGAGAAGATGTGGGAGGAAAACCCCAAACAGAGAAAACCCACGCAACCAGGTAGGGACTGAAAACCCAATCCACATGCAAGGCTCCAGTCCGAGATTCGAACACGGAATGTTGAGTGTTGAATATTCCATTCAACTTAGCTTCGCCTTGTTAAATGGAACATCCATGCATCTTTCATTTCGTAAAAATATTCTCACCATTGCACTCATGCACATTCATTATTAACACAACACCAAAATAGATCCTTGTCATTTGGTTTGACGATTGTCGGGCACGTGGCATTCAATAATCAAACCATGACGTGGCCTAAGTCAGTAAACATGCATTTTTGGTACTATTTTCGAGCATTTTTCGTCCCGTCCTATTTTTTACTAGACCACACCAATATTAATTGGGGTGAGCAAAGAAAATTCGGCTGAACCCAAGACCTCTCGAATACCGTACGGGCGCTCTGACCAACTGAACTAACCAGCCCTATGTTGGTGGGCGGTCCTGTGCAATGTCAAACCACTTTGCTCGGGGTCCAGTCATATATAAAACTAGTAGGGTTGATGGCCTTAGCTTTCAATCCCAACAGGACCTTCGTCAGAGGCAAAAACAAGCACAAACATAAAAACGGATCCATTTATAGAAAAAAATAGTAACCAGAGCAACTCTATTGGTCGGGGTTCTCTTGGTACCGTATTGGCCCACAAAGTACGGCGAAGTATGCCAAAGGCTCTGTTGGTGACAAATTGGACCCTTCGTTTGCTATGGCCCCTGAAAACAAGGTGGTGCCTTAAGTCATACATATATTGGATATATATGTACGAATGAATGAATGATTGAAATTTATGTATTACGTTTTATGTTTGTGTGAAAATCAAACTCGTACGGTGATCGTGTCAATAACAATTCGCAATTCCAGAGCGACTTGTTCGAGCTACTCCAGACTTACTCTAAGAGGCATTTTGTTGAAGTCAGTAGGCTTTTTAGCCTGTTTCTCTCCACTTCAGAGGGAAGGCCTCTTCATCAACATTCCATTTCACCCTGTCCTGCGCTGTTCTTGTTCGTGTGATGCTGCCATATTCTTGGATGTGGTCTATCCACCTTCTGTTTTGTCTGCCTCTCCTTCTAGTGTATGCTCTAGGGGTCCAGTCTAACAGAATTGAAAGGTCCATCTTTCATCTTGTCTTCTAGCTAGATGACCAGCCCATCTCCACTTCTTGGATTTTATTTCTTGTATTATATCTTTAACTTGTGTTTTATTCCCCAGGTCTTGATTGCTAACGCTGTCCTTTTCTTGAAACACCAATCAAGATTCTTTCCATTGCTCTCTCTGTAACTCTCAGCTTTTTTTCCAGTCTCTTGGTTGTCGTCCAAGTTTCCGCACCGCAAGAGAACACCACGACAATACACTGACTGAAGGTTTTTTCAGCGTTAGTGGGAGCTGCTCATCACGGAGTGTAAAGTTGAGTTTACCCAACTTTACCCAAGCCAGCTGTATTCTTCTGTTTACTTCCCCTGCTGTTACGTTTTCCAGTGATATTTTTTTGCCCAAGTAGATGTGATTGTCCACATTTTCAATAATGTGTCCGTTAACTGTAGTCTTGTACGCTGTTACTCAACATTACTTTCGTTTTCTTAGCATTCATGTTAAAGTCCTGCCTTTATGCTTTCCTCGCTCAGCTCACTGATCATTATTTCCAGTTCTTGTGGGCTGTGGCTGAGAATTAGGATGTCATCTGCAAACCTGAGGTGAGTAACATTTTCATCAGCAGAAGTCAGCATAAACCTCATCAATCAGCGACCATTTTGTCAGATCGATTATTTTTTCTATAGGGCAATTATGTTCCAGCTCTCGCCAATTAAAAACAGAGTTGAATAAAAGAATATAAAGCTCTTCGGCAGAATGATAACAAATGGCACCACTATTTTCTTTGTGTGATTTATTCAAAGGCATTTGCCCGAAGGTATTTTGGCGCTTTTTTAGAATGATCATCATAATCATTTGTATTATTCAACTTAACATTAAAGCGCTTACTAAACGATCAATACACATGCCCTACTTCTCTTCAATGGGACCACAGTATCTAAGATGAAACACAATCACAATCAAGTACTTTTCGCCTGATATCATGCTGTTACTAAACACCATTTTTATAAAGGGAAGCGGCTTGACTTGCCCAAGGCACTGACCAGCCGATCCCATGCTCCTATCACTGATATAGATACTGCAGTATACGGTCATTACACGGGAGCTTGTCTCTTTGGAGTTGTAACTCATGGTTGAGACGAGACCTGTCGTCTTTCATTCCGTCAGATGCCATCGACTACGGGTTTCATATAACACCAAAGTACATGATACCTATAAACTTGCTTCAAGTCATCTTTGTTGTTAAGGTGAGATGGGAAAAAGCTACCTCTAAAGTAAGTTATTTATTGCAATGTTAACTTCACAGATATTTTGATTTATTCGCTTTAAGGCATATTTTGCTTATATATGTTTTACATAAGATCGCAGTTCAAGCGCTCCTTTTTACTTGTTGTCTTTTGCGGAATACCCGGTATTCCTTGTTCTGTTATTTGTATTTTTTTTGTATGCCCGCTATGCTTTGGCTGATGACGTAGCAGACACTCCCTGCTTACCAGCCCTTCGTGCGGGTTATTTGAATCATTTCTGTTCCTGCTTCCGTTGAGTTCAGTTCGTTCACTTTTCGATTTCGTTCCAGTTCTTTTATTGAATGGTTTATTAAAAAAAATATTGCCTTTGGCAGCCACGGGGCCGAATTGCAACAATATTACAATTAAAAAGAGTACATTTAAAAAAAAAAAAAAAACCATTTTCCGTGGTCATACCCTAAGTAACATTTAATGGATATATTATAATGGTTATTTATTGAGGGTTTGATTTATTGTATCTTCTCAATCCACTTGTAGCCTGTATGTAGTAATTTTAGACAGCAGCAGTTATTTTGGTCTCCTTAATGCCAGCCAACGCCCTTACTCAGTTTGTTCTGAATTGGTCTCTCCCGCCACGACATGATTTTGGGGTGGGGTCTATTTAAGGTTAGCGGTTATTTGAGGGTGGTTCTCTCGCTTGATATTGGTATTTATTTGTTTCTTGGTGTAATGTTGTCATTCCCTAATTTATTTCTGGTATAGACCTTATGCATTGACGTCATCACGCCGCCATCTTAGAGGTAAATCGATGATGTAACAATGGAAACGCATAGATTTGTACGCGCGGCGCACAGGATTGGCCAATGAACAACCTCATTTTGACCTCTAGACGAGGGCGCCCTACTCAAATGACGTCATGTGCATAAGGTCTATTATATTTGTACAGCACCCCAGAGTGCCGCCGTGAACCCCAGTTTGTTCCAGAAAATCACTGGTCACCTTCCACGTTTATCCCCATTGTGTGTGTGCTGCTTCACTTTATAACTTGAAAGACATTTGATTTCCGGTGACAAATTGTTGGTTTTTGTTTTTTTCGTTCGGCGTCAGTATAGACTATTTGCTTAGGATAAATTTGCATGGTTAGACTGTTGCTTAATTTTGATTAACCCCAGTCGATACATATCAATTGTTGTTCATCTACTTGTTACAAGTGGTTACATTTATCTGAGATTTGTTAGTTGTCCGTTTATATATTTAAGGTATTGCTGGTATTAATTTCATGTTCATTGTATTTATTGTCTTTAGTTTCACCTGCATCAGCCCTGGCTTCGCAGTGTGCATTAAAACAGGTGTAAAGTTCATGAGAGTCTTCCATGCAGTCTCTATTATTTAGTCATACACAGTGACATACAATATTCACCCCTTTTACAGTTTTGTGTGTGTTGCTATACCCTCATGCTGACTTTTTAAGTCACAGCATTATTTAACGTTGGCACAATTGCTACTAACAAATGCTTACTCTCTTTGAATCAATATACGGTATGGCACGGCTATATTTACAAAACAGTTGCTACTGATCTGTTGACCATTTTTTGAAAAGCAAACTGTGAAGTTGGTATAAGGTATAATTATCTAAAAAATGAGACAAAATTGAGACATAACTTACAATCATTTAAAACATTACAATCATTGAAATCATTGTAGACATTGCGACGTGAAATAACTAAAACAGCCTACAAACATTCATCCAACAATATGATACCTATAAACTTGCTTCAAGTCATCTTTGTTGTTAGGGTGAGCTGGAGGAGTTAATACTTGAGGAGGTAGGTTATTTATTACAATATTCACTCTTTTTACATTGTTGTGTTGCTATACCCTCATGCAGACTTAAAAACCCGTTAATAAAAACCAGTACACAGCCCGAGCTGCCTTGGCGCTCGGAAGGTTTTTTCCAAACACAACATCAACCTCTACCCTCGCAGGTACCCATTTATACCCCTGGGTGAAGAGAAGCAATTGTAGTAAAGCATCTTGCTCAAGGACACCAAGTGTCATGACCGGGATTCAAGCCCACAACCCCGATGACTCGCCCACCAGAAAACTTCAGCCCGGTGCTCTAAGCCGCTCGGCCACGACACGCGACTTGAGGGTCAGTTGTTATAATAAATATGTCGTCAAAACTGCTCACGAATGATATGCCAACTACCTCTGAATTACTATTTATGTAGAAAACATTGCGAAGAATGGGCTGAACAAATAATGCATGACCATCATTTCTACTCCGTTTTCAGATACGTAAGATACGTAAATACTTGAAATACGTAAAACGATTCTATTGTCACTGCCGTTTTCAAAGGGTTCAACTAAGTAGGCTGAAACGGAGAACCTGTCAATACCCTTTTGAAGGATAATATTTTGTAAAAGTGCCACCACCTTTTCCTAAGTTAATAGAAATTAATATGGCATCGTGACCAAGGAGATCAACACGAGTGTTTATCTCGGGTACCTGCGAAAACATATTGCTGTCAGAAGGAGTGCTTGGTACTCTGCAGCTAATCAAACACTTCGGTCCACCAGTCGGATGAGTATTACCGTACCAGCAACCCCGGCAGTATTTTACTTCTGATTTCAATGACAAGTGTAAAATGGAAGCCCAGCACAGCAGCTTGACATCGATTTTGGAATGATAAAGGTACTTGTACATCACAAGGTGTGACCATGGCATTATTGCGTTAGAAATCTTCTCGTGCTCTTGTAATCATGTTTCATGAGGTCGTCAGACGCAGGTGGCCACTGAGAATAGATGCCCTTCCTTTGCAAGTGTGTTATTTCGGAGACGGGTTTTGCATTTTATTAAATTCCATCTGGTTTAACCCATAGGAAATTGTCTCATGATGCATTTTAAGTAACGCATCTGCATAAAGCTGTATTAACACTGTATGTCCCGATATAGGAGATGACGAGCAAAGAGCCACAAGACGACACGCGAATGTCTAAAAGTTATGGAACTTATACCAGTCTCGGCACCAACATTTTACTCAAAGATATTTGTCAACAAAATGTTGCAAAGATAATCATGCATTTCGCAAGGCAATACTGAATACAGAGCTTTGGAGAAGGCTAAATGCTTTCCTTGGAAGGATTTAGTGCCTTATTGGTCGAAATGAGCCGTGCTTTGTTTCTGCGATTTTTTCCCGGTGCTCGCTCCTTCTGCCCCGAGGTTGTGGTCCCGGGGGAGCATCGGTAAATGCTAAATGACCACAGGTTCACGTCTAAGATTAGGAATATCGACGTCATTGATTCACATAATGAGGAACTGTATGTTAATAATGAGAGTTATTTTTCCTCATTTCATGGGCGATATCTGAGAGTATTATATCGGCATCATAAAAAAACAATGCCTTAAAAGATTTATAGTTTCCCTGGAATTACTGCCGTGTTTTCTATTTTTATTTTTTATTTTAGATAAACAATAATCTATCAAAATGTCGTGCGTTTACAGCGTTTGGACCCGTTGGAGTGTGCGATTTAGTTTCCTTGACACGTATAGTCAATGTACGTGGGGAACCCAAGGTTCCAAAAGGCACGATGTATGGGAAAAAATCAATGTGCCCCATCAGGTTGGCTGAGTAGTTTCTTTCCCCTGCCTTCTCTGCGGGGACCCTGGTTCAAATCCAGCTTCGCACCGGAGCCTTGCCCGTGAATTGAGTTTTCAGTCCCTACCTGATCGCAAGTTTTTTTTCCCTATTTGGGGTTTTCCTTCCACATCTAAAACCGAACATTACTTATCGTTTCATATTTATTATGTTATTGACACCTTTTTTCTTGGATAAAATAAATGAAATAGTATAAAAGAAAAAAAAATAAAATAAAATAAATTGGTTGTGTTGGACTTCTGTAAATTCCACTAAAATTATTTCAAAATTATTAATTTTTTTTAAAAAGGTAGGCCTACTCTTTTTAAAAAGAAACGAAGAAGAAGGAGAAGAGGAAAAGATCCCTAAATTAAAAGTAGGACATTTCAAAGAGACTTTGAAAGTGAGGCCGTGTCCGAATTGTTGGCTATACGCCTATGGCCTGTTGCCTGTTGCTACGGGTGTTTTGCTATGGGCCTCCTATGTTTCAACGCTTGGTCATGTGACAATACCAAGCCGCAGCAACGGCTACGGCTACCACTGTTGCTAAGGGTGTTCATACTCTTCAACGCATGATGACGCTACTATCCAGCCGTAGTCGTAGCCGTAACCGCTAATTCGTTTCACGGCCATATGAAGCTCAATCCAAATACGTGTATGCCAGTGATGACAGGATGCACACAATACGGAAGCGTGGACTGCTCAATATGCCCTGCAATTAAGATCACGGCAGCTTCGGTAGTATCGAATTGGTGGTACTTTTGTGCAAACTCTAATAGGCGCATCCGCGGAATAAATCAGGAGAGTTTGAGTGCTCCTTTCTCTGAAAACCATGTACGTGTTTAGTACAATGAAAATTGCGTGTATGTGAATATAATGCAAAGAATTAGGTACCAGACCTGCGAAAACGCCGTTAAAAATTCCCCTGAAGTCCTTTGTTTTTAGGAAGTTGCACAAATCATCCCAGAAAAAAAGAAAAGCAACACCTACAATGAAGGGCCTTGATTGAAAAATGAGAACGGCCAACACGTCCAATTTGTTTGCACGCCTTTTGTGGGCGTGTTTCGCGCAGGGCACTCCATTAGGTCAGTTTCGGGAGCTATTTGTTCATGGAACCGCGTGCATTTCTCCCGTGAAAAGATGACCATCGCCTTTTGAATTTAAAAAAAAAAAAAAAAAAAAAAAAAAAAATGAGTCAAGTGTAACAAATAACGACTCCATTCTGTCCACATAGACAAAAGCCTGACGGTTCCTCGGTCGTAAAATTTACAATTAAATGAGAAACCTGCTACTGAAAAATACAAACTGGGCCTTGTTATTCAAACACATGGGCCTCGTCATGTAATCAAGGGCAATTATGAAGACCATTGAAAATCACAAGTCGCTGATTGCACAGAAAGAGAAACTACGAAAGTATATGGGGCAAATTGTTAACACATTTCCTTGGTCAGACAACTGTTATTAAATAACCTAGCCCTTTCTCGAAATGTGCTCTCTGTTATAGATCCTCAGCACTGGAAACATGTTTGTTCAGCATTTCACATCTAAATTCCATTGAATTTCATGTAAAAATTAGACTGGAAAGACTTCCTACTTTGAAACAAACCTAACAGGAATAAAAAACAAACAAAAACAAAACACCTTAATTTGTGTTTTCTTCCTCCACGTTTCAACTATCACTGTAAAAACTCCCGGGTCAGAGTTGACCCGGATTCCGAGTCCCAGTGAGCATGACCCATTTCAGGGTCAGGCTGACACGGAAAGTGTTTAAAATCATTGTCTTAGACTCGGATTCTGCGTCATGTTGAAACAGTTTGGGGTCAGTTTGACGCAGATTCCGGGTCATACTGACCCAGAAACGGGTCAGGCCCGATGGGACACGGAATCCGGGTCAATTTCTGACCCGAGAAGTTTTTTTTTAGAGTGTACTGTGGATTTACATGGTTCACCTCATGTCCAAACGTTTTAAGCTTTATAGACGTAATTATCGAACAAACCGACAGAGATTAATAATGTGGGAACACGTAGTTCGTACAACTCGTTCCGTAATATTCAGTTTGTCATTTTTGTCAAACGGAAAAGCACGTCATAAAAGTTATGTTCATATTACGTCGACATTCAATGGAGGTGCACTGCTCTACTATTAAAACAAAAATACAAATACTTTCACAATCAATGTAACACAATGCTAAATAAGTCAAAAGTAAACCATCTTATATTATGATAAACATGGTATGTGTCATGGCCAAACGGTCCATCATGCACCAGACTCCAGTTCTGGTGGCTGATCCGGGTGTGGGTTCGAATCCCGGTCGTGACACTTGTGTCCTTGAGCGAAATGCCTTACTAGAAATGTTTCTCTTCACCCAGGAGTATATTGTGCCACGGCAGCCCAGGGCCTTGAACTCCCCAATGAAACTGAGAAAGATTACAGGAAAGTTATCGGCCCTATGACCAGGGCACTAATGTAAAGCTCATTGATACGGTGTTGTAAAATCCGCAACAATGATAAGAACCATTTTTTTTATGAAAACAAAACAAAACACACAGCCACGGCACTGTAAAGATGCGGTGCGTTCAAAAATTGTATGACGCAAGGAGAAAATTACCTCAACCGTCGACTGAAAACTGTCGCAAAAATCTAAGAAAGGTAAAGACCTATATTATACAGTACTGTTCCCCCGTTTTTAGTTCGAGAAAGTTCGATACCCAGACGTACACGCACGCTTAACTGACGTTTTATTATTCAAGGACACGTGCCAATCTATTCCTATAAACCAATCAACTTATAACACGAGAATGGTTTTCCCAGGAGCAAAACTTGACTTTTGAGGGCTTAATGTTAAAGGTTGGGGAGTTCTTTTAATCACATAAAGAGCACCGCTCATGTTGCCAACAGCAGCTAACATTCCCATAAAGTTACCTCTGAGGAATGCTAATTGAGTTGTCTGTAAATTGACGGTCTCCTCAATTATCATTTTCCTCTTCAAGATGAGTGGGGTCTATCAATCAAAACGGCCGTTATTATGTCGACGACTGTTTCGTGGTAAATAAATTGACCTGGATCACATCCGCTGTGAGAGACTTGCATCTTGGGAACAAGTTGTTGAGATGGGAAACCGGAGACAGAAAAGCAGGGGGTAAAAGTTCTACAGTTCGTGCATCCCCCGAACAAAAAAGATAAAAAGAGAAAAACACAGTTTATTTAGATCACTTCTCGTGACAATAAGTCAATAAATAAGAGAATGCCTTTAGAGAGACAAAACTCCCGAATCTCCAATAAAATGAAATGTCAGAGATTAAAGTTACGATGACAGTTTCTGGTCGGGATCTCTGGTCAAACTCTGGGTGACCTGAAATGCTGACCCCAAGCAAAGTTTGAACATCTCTCGTGATCAAGTAATTCTCATCTCGAAGCTTTTTTTGAAAGGGCAAAAGAGGCAGAAATATCGTGACGTGCCCAGAAGGAGGTCGCATAAGGCTGTACGACCTTTTTACCGATGCAAATTACAACTTTTATTCCCCAGCAGCAGGTCACAGGCAATAACATGGTTCTTTTGAAGAAAAGTAAGGCATAACTGTTGTATATGCTTTTTCTATATAATGATGCAAAAAACCAAATAACGCTCCTACGCAATTAAAAATTAATCAAACTCCAAGTATGGAAGAGAAAATATCAAATACCAAGATGATTCCAGGATACAATTAAGACTTATATAAAGGGATGACTTTGTAAGAAGACAAAGCTAGTATCAATCAGAACCGACCTTCAGGTAAATTTGTTTTGTTTTCGATGATACGAGGTCACTGGAATGCCTTCTGTTTTTGGAGGTTCTTTACATTTTCACTGATCGAATATGAAACAATAACAGTTGAACCATTAATGTAAGACAAAACCTTGAGACAAATTTCTTGTTTTTGTTACGGTGGAGCTGCTACATAATACGTGGACTCAACGGTGAAACGAACGTCATCAAAACTCTTAGAGACTATATAGGCAGTTTTGACTGGCGTGTGGCCTCAATGCTCTTCTCCTATAAGTTACTACACACCAACTTGTTTGGACTTAAGATAGATTGGTATGCCTGACCCTGTGATAAGCAATTGCAACCTACCGGCCCCAGTCCCTCTGGATCTTTCACTTTGGCAATTGTAATTATGGATAGTACTAACTTTTCTATTGTATGATCTGTTTGTCTCTGCTATTGTTAAACTGTACATAGAAGGTGATGATTTAAGCATAACAAATTTACATAACCATGACGTCAAAGCAACACAAACAAATGTTAGCCGTCCAAACGCTATCCCTTAACGTGACGGTTCGACAGAGGTAAAAGCTGACAGCGGTTTACTGATGCACCAGCCTTTTATCGTGAAGGTCTGCTTGGCTTAGACACTATGCAGCCGCGAAGACCAATCAAGTCAGCGCACACGATCGAGTGGTAAACCCACGAGGGCCTTTCCAAACTTGAATTTGCGTTTTTTTTTTCTTGTTGAATCATTCATGAAGTTTCAAATACAAATTATTCATATTTTTTGTTAACGCAAATAAGAAAAGTGCTGAGAGGTTAACCAACACAATTATGGATGAGGTTAATCGCTTCTGATAAGCTGGGAATTTTGCTACCCCGTTACAGGGTAGCAAAAAATCGAGAAATAAAGAAAAACATTAGAACTTCCTGACAAGTTGGAAAAGGCCCTCGTGGTTTCGCCACTCGTCGTGCGAGCTCGCTTGGTTTTTGCTGCAGTGGCTTCGCTGCTAACACAGATGTCTAAGCGACGAAGGCCTTGACGAAAGGCTACTGATGTACGGAGCCACACAGTCATGTTGAGATTCAACAGATAGGGCGTAAGGCAAGTCAAGTCAAGTCAATTCGTAGCCTCCCTCCATGCTACCCGCGGTTGGCTTTCACAGGAGGGACTGCCGCTTCCCCTAGACCCACATGTTCAGGTCTTCCCAATGACTAGCTCAATAGGCTGATCACCAATGAAGTCTAACTTCTAAGTGTTAATTGACTCTCAGCCTGGTTAGCTACGGAAATACGAACCACGGGATCGGTGTGGACGAAGGTTTCCCACACCCTCAGAAAAGAAAATATCATCTGACCGTACCCAATCAATCAGTTCGGCGTAAATATAAACTAAATACGTTTGATTTTTTTCGTTTTGATTTTTTCCCCCCAAAAATATGTCATTTTTATAAGTCCCAGTTTAACGAATATTAGGAGAAGTAAATAATGTCGTCTTAGAGATAATCCAGTGTCCTAGAAACAGAAATAGTACTTTGGATCAGTTGAAACTTTAGATGGTACCTGTATGCACAAGCATTACTGAAGTCTGATTCTATCGTTCATTTGGGAAACAGACTATAATTTTATCTCCTTGCATCTGTTGTGGTGTGTTCTCTCTAAAGAGTGAAAATTTCACTCTCTCGGCGAGTGGTGTCATTTTGGCTCTTTTGAGAGTGAAAATCAATAAGCATCACCCTTTTTGTGTGAAGTTTGAGCGAACTTCACTCTTAATTAAGTTGAAAATACCCGTCTTTCACTCTATTTATTTATTCTTATTTATTTTTTTCAAGATCTTCATACAGGATACAACTAGCTCAACTGTTGTGAAAACTGAAAAAAAAATCTTTAAAATATACTTACAGTCAGAATAAAAGAGATTTTAGAAAGTTGTCCGACATATGGCTCTTTGCAAAAATGCTATATGGCGGACACAACGAGTGTTTTCCCACTCTTTTACATTTAGAAGGTAGATTGAACAATTTAACGTGTGTGCAAATTCATGTGCAATAAAATTACGGTACTCATTATTACAAAATTGTGAAAAAGCTATACATTTTGTAACTGTACCGGGAACAGAAAGAACGATTTGAGTAAATATCTTGATGCGGTCAAGTGGAATTCTATCTGGTCAGGGCGTAAGGTGAATGATAGAGCTCTATAAACGGTGTTATACTTCGTCATGTCACACACCCCGTTGGTTATGAATGACACTGGGTAAGCATAAAGGCTCAAGTCCTGAAGCAATTTTGGTTCGTACACACCTGCGGACCTGTCGATAAATTAACAGGTTTCAGGACTAGGTAGCAGTCGAGTCAATAAGCGCCTGGGAAAGGGGCTCTTTTCGTTACATCCGTTAAATGCAGTAATACAAAAGGCTGGCTGGGGGAGCGACGGGGGTTATTGTCGAATTGAAAGTGCACAGTGTGCTAATTCTTTAAAGTCATACGTCACTGGAAACGATATATATATAGATCCTAAATTCCCAAATTGGATAGACGACGGTCTGGTGTTGCGTTTCTACAAACTATCGGTTTAAGTCAGAAAAAAATACCGCAGAAAGACGGTTTTGCTTTAAACCATATTAGTCATCAATTTCTGTGCTATTCCTTTTTACTGCGGTTTTTGTTAAGACTTCCTTCCCCCTTCCTTCCTTTCCAATACATTAATAGCTGTTTACTTGATTCTGACTGTACGGCCAGCTAGGCACTTACCTCACTCATGTGAAATCGGTCACGGCCCCTCTAGGACTGCCAAGTAAATTCATCCGATATTATTTTTTTTGGTTTTGTCTTTAGACTTCTGCTTTGATTGATTTTATTCATTCAGGTGAAAGCGGTCATGGTAAATCAAATAGAAATCTTTAAAGATAAATTGCAGGGCCGTTTAAGGCAACCTCGACTTCCCCTGCAAAAACTCATGCAAAATTATATGGCTGATTTTACGTTAGGGTTCAGCGCTTCAGCCATTTAAAATGTAGAAAAGGATACCACCTGAGACCGACTTTGGAATTTTGTATACCAAAACACTCGAAATATTACACAGTCATATTGTATCGTGAGAAACTCTGCACCAATGGCTTAGCCTGAGGCCGATTTACACAGACGGTCACTCGTCAATCCTGAAATATTGGTAGAAGGCATATGTTGCAGCCATTATTGGTATTAAACCTAACTTTATTTCACAATTCTAACAATTCTGATATTAAAAGCACTTAATAGGCGCCCTCGGAACTAAATGTTTGTCAAAACCGAGTCAAGAATGTATTGAGTTTGCCACCCCGGACTTACTCACCAATATTTCCACGGTGGTGAAAGCCTTGGTATTTGTCTAAGTTTGTTAAAACCGGAGGCACAAATTAAACACATGTGTCATCGAAGATCAGGGTATAGTATTACCGACCTTTGAAATAATTCTCATAAATAGACCATGATAAACACCGGTATTCATCCAGAACAGAGAACAGATCTGGTCGACTCTACCTTACTCCTCAGCAAGACTCGGAGTGAAAAGATGTATAGATAGATATATCGTGTTCGTGCTGAACTCCTCGTTCATGTTCTTCGAAGCTTCATGGGGGTTTGAAAACCGATAACCACTCGACACAGATATTAATAAGGGTGTGGAGTTATAAAAGGAAGAGTTATGCATATTTTGAAAGAATATGGGACAGTGGGCTTCAACATTCTTTTTTTGTCACCCGAGGTTTCATTTCACGGAAGACTTTGCCTGCAACCTGATGAGCGCTGAGCAGGAGCGACAATATCGCCATTGGAATAACAATCGCACTCGTGCGTGGATTGAATCATGGACATCAAACAGAAAAAAAAAAATATTCACTGAAGAAAAAAGAGAACAAAAGACTTCGGCTGGAAAGGACCACCGCCCAAGTCTGTACTGATCAACAGTCTTTTGTGACTGTACAATAACCTCCGTAACAAGTCCATACTCAGATCACCTCATATTTTTGCTTACCGCCTTCCTCGAACAGTTCGGTCATAATACGGTGTCCATTTTGTCAAGTTTCCTAAATATTTTAATGAGAACAGCACCTAAGTATAAAAGGTAACTGACTATTTTAGCCCCCAATCTACGTTTTATGGTGTCGATTTTAATAATAAAAAAAACACACAAAAAAAAGACATAAAAAAAAACCAACACAAGACGGCCTTACTACGAGAGTGTGATGTGTGAACTGGTTCACAAACATATAAAAAGTTTCAATATCAACACGTTTAGTTCAAAAATGGTCGTACTTGCCTACGAAGAGGCTTGATTATTTGTACTATGTATCCCAAAGAAATAGGCGTGAATTGTTCATCAAGTCTCGTGTACACAGGGTAAAAAGGGACGTGACCGAAGCCTGTTGGAGTCATTTACAGAGTTCGTGTACTATTGACCAGAGGGGGCATACTTGAGAGCTAAACAGGGAATGGTTACAGAAATCACGATGGTCTAGGTGTAGAGAAAACCAATCCTGGGTCACACTTAACGTGCCGAAAGCGTCTCGGTGAAGGCGTGCCGATGTTAAGGCCATCCACTCCACTGGACCCATCAGTACACAGCAAGTATAACTTGTCTATTCGATCAATTCCACAAAATGGTAGCACGGGCGCGCGGCAAACACTGCTCACAATCCTCCCGCATGCGATATGTTGCGCAATTACGTTGCATTGAGGGATGGGGGAATGTTGCGGTCAAAATCCATGTATTGAATACTCTAGTCTTCATAAACAGTAGAACCAGGCAGAAGAAAGGCTTGCAACTAATGGGATCTATGTGAATAACGGTGTAAGTTAAGGCCTTCGGCACCGTTAATTTGATGTAGAGCCCTGTTCAAATTACTGAGTGGTGCACGCTGAAATGCCACAAAGACAATAATTCATTACTGTACGTTTTTATTGACAACACCCCTTTTATCAGTTGGCAGTCCGTTTTGAATTTTGTGGCCACATTGGTTTAGGCTAAGCGAGCGTCTGGGGGGGGGGAGGCTTAAAACTCGGCTGAATAAACTATGACCAGAAAAATGAATACTGAAAGAGACTGGTTGCTTTCAGGTTTAATGTCTTACAATTTCCCCAAGGAACGCAACGACAATATAATGATGTACTCTCTACGGTGCCTGGGATATAAAAATGTTCATCCTCCCAGTGGAATAGTTCCGAGTTCATTACTAACATTGTTCATAAATCAACGTCTTTGTTGAGACGAAATAGGTTGAATGACTCGGTTGTGTACAGCATCTGAAAGCTGTTATCTTCGATGTAGACAAGGATGTAAAAATCATACCTCCCTGATGCAGACAGCATGAAAAATTCATGTCACAGATTTGTGAAACATACATACAACGATACACCACAAAACATGCAGTGCTTTAATTTAATGTCTTGCGTTTATACGGTCCATCTGTAGCTGATTTACTCAAGCCAAATTGATAGTCTACTCTCCAGTCGCTTTGTAATTTATTTCAAGAAAAATCTCGTGGGTATCCTCTTTGGTTCAGAAATGAATAAATATATGACATTATCAACAGATGAAAACCGCCGTATAGCAGACATTTAGGGGAGATTTGCATGACGTTGCATGACACATATGTTCTAAGTTTATTACGTCTTACTTATCACGTTCCACACCTCTGAATTTTTCTGGACGTCTTTTTTTGCTGGAGGGCTGACCAACAGCTTCAACACCAAACTTTTGAATTAGAGTGTTAAAACAACATCTCTGTTTTCACACGACTCCCCTGAAGTGTTCCATGCAAACAGCGGTGGCGTATTTTTAACCCAGCATTATGATATACTACCTACGTGACTTAAATTTATAAAATCAAATACTATTGGGTGGTTTTGTCATTTTGTATTGATGTTAAAAGTGACCTCAATGGAAAGCCCCAAACTGTATGTCAGAGATAATAATGTGCTCGTCTGACAGCGTGGGGTGTAAAGGGAATGATTTTGAAGACTACTAGTACATTTACAGAATTTGACAGTGCCTTCAATACACTGTTGTATGGACATGGTCTAATACTATTGGTTGTAATAGTCTGGTGTTTTTTTTTTGCTGTTGCACGCTTTAGGCACAGGATCAAACAGAATCGCAGCCAGCATCACAATCAAGATAACGGCGAAGGCCCACTCCTAATATAAATTATAATAACGGCATTTTCAACACACTCTACGGTAAACGAACCATGTTGGTATTATGGTTTATGCTGTGGACTGAGGTTGTAGAAACGTGAGCACCTTCGGGAACGGACTGAAATCAGACCACACAGGAGTATGAGCGAGCACACAGATCGACCCCAGCCTGGAACAAAATCGCCCCAAGCCTCGATACAATATCTTTAAAATCCCCTCAATTATTAATATCCTTTACAGGACATTCATGTGGGGCAGCAATGCTGTTGAAAAGACCACGGTAAGTGCAAAATGTGGGACATGAAAAAGTGCAACCTGCTTCACTTAAGGGTCGAAATTGGAACCTGTACTCGTCACACTCTTGAGAATGTATAACACGACCACAGGATCGATATTTCATTCTTATAAATCTTAACACTGGGAGACCGTACCAGTGGCGCACAACAGCACCTCGTCTCGCGAGACCCGTATAGAGTGCAGGCTGTCTGCCTTGGGTCTATCGAGGGAGAGACATGAACGACTGAGGAGGTAGAGTCAGCCTGGTCGCTCGATGCGGAGGTATTTGAACACAGCTTCCCTTTGGGTGGTTTGGATTTTCATTTTCTAGAGCACCGTCCCGAGGTTGAACGATTGGAGAAATTATTAACGAGATTTCTCGTAAAAGGGGCTGTGAACCAACGGTACTTATCCAAATTGTTTGGGGGAATAATCCTCTGAAATTTTCCGTCGAGGAATTAAAATCGTGTTTCCGCTCACTAGTGATGAGCCGTTCCACCTGGCGTGATGTCGGAGTGGACGTGAACGTACGTGACGCCTGAGCTGAATTCCAAACGGGAGGAGTTCCGTTGGTCTCAGGACGTGTTTAAACACGTCACAAGCATGATCATTTTCTAAAACGATCCATCAAGATAGGTTGATATTTTGAAAGATTACAATCAGCACAAACTCATGTCAAATGTTTCAATTTATACGCAGTCACTATATATGTATACAGTGCACTACAATATACAGTATGTACACAATAATCTTTAACTTCAGTTTGGTTGTTTGTAGCTGAGACCCGTATGAAGTCTATAACAATATATACCGTGATGACGTTTCTTTGATTTGTTCAATTTGCGTATATAAAACCCAAGACATTTAGACACCTGGGTATAAGAGATTACTGATCATACGTAATTCTACGAAGACACTCCAGTATAAAGCGGGCGTGCACCCTTTTCTAAATGCCTGTGTCTTTCGGGTGCGTCCGAGCCGCCAGCATACATTCATTTTATTATTTGCGTAAGGTTATGCTTCCGATGTAATTTGTGGAGATTTAGTTTGAATAAAATTCTAGAACTAAAGAAGAGAGACAATCTATTAATTGTATTTTGCTCGGAGTAAGAATCCCAGGACTGTTATGATAGAAAAGGCCAATCGTAACAATATACCAAGTCCCAGAACAAGACACTGTGATCGACAGACATCGTGATATCAAATATGGAAACCACGACTGAAGTTCGACACTGAAGGGCTAATCAACTCACGATAGCCAAACGGTGGAGACACGACCTGAAAGTCCGACATCTAGATCAAGACCAAAGCGCAGATGTCCGACATCGAGGCGAAGAAGCAGACCCCAAAATGACGACACCGACAAGGAGGAGAACGAGCCCCGGACGCCAAGCACTGACCCAAGACGTTCGACACCATAACATGAAGACCAAGAATTACACCAAGAACGAAAAACACGAATGTTTGCAATCGGTCCCGAGACCGTGGCAAATTCATCTCTACGATGAAAGGTTTCACTGCTGCCTGCCAGTGGTCAATTTAATTACTCGATTCATTATTGTCAGTATGTTTAAATCGATCGCATTGCGTGGATGTTGATTTACCCAACTCAGCAATAATCATCACAATGTCATATTATCCAAATGCAAACTATGGTTATGACTACCTTATTGAAATTTCTTGTTATATAAAAACAAAACCGCCCTAAGGTGCTGCCTTTGGGTAAATCTGTGTTGACGCACTTTTATTTGCCCAATTTATTGATTGATGATCCAATGGGGGGGGGGGGGGGGGGGCGTTAGGGATGACATTTCTCTGTCCTCGTACTTGTTGATATAACCTATTTCCCCCCGAGCGTCACTGTTTTTACACCACGTTGGTACCACCCTTTCTCATCACATAGGCTACGCCCCGCTCCCCGTCATCACAATTGAAACGTTTATTTGACAACTCGGCTGTGTTCGAGTTAACGTCTAACGCTAACCCTGGTGCTTTGTTGAAGTTAAAACGCATAGCCACAAGCCAAAGCCGTTTTTTTCTGAATGTTGATTCTACTGGTAGCTATAAGAGAATAAGGTTGTCTTTTTTGGGGATCGATCTTTAACAGCTGCTGCGCCATACTTGAGGGATCAATTACTCGTACAAATTCAATACATACAACTTCAAAAATCTTTCACGTCCAATCTGAAAACATTTTTGTTTTCAAAAACGTACAATAGTCAGTCCTCCAAATTAGAAAAAAAAAATATTTTGTAGATTTTGTTCGTCCATCATGCATCTCGAAATAGTTGAACTATAGAGATAGATTAATCAAGTGCGATAGACTGTTATTTCGCTGTGGTTTTTGCTACTGTTGTGCATTATTTTAATTTATTTATACGGTAGGTTTTCCCAGCCAATTGCAACAAAAATCTATTCAACTTAATACCCGGGTCATTCAATTTCGCTTGAAAATAAACCCTCGGGTACATCAGCATTCAGCAGTTAAAAAGATTCATTTATTTTCGACACTTGAGCATTCATTCGACAAAGAAAATCATTCAATTTAAAACGGTCACTTAGTTCATTCAATTTCGTCAAAACCAGCAGCAACGGGCTGGTCGACTATTCATGTTCGTCAACTGGCAAACATTTTAGAAATGTTTGCATTCGAATTCGTTTCTTTGGTATGCGCTTTCTGGTTCGTATAGTTGCTTATACAAAGGGAGGACATTATGAGGGGAATTCATTTCTACACTGTTGCCGAGTTATACCTCTCACTAATTATACGATTTTGAAGCATAAAGGGCTGCCCGTGGTCATTACAGAAGAGTGAGCAATGTAGACAGAGGAAGGCTGATTGAAGCATTCGAGGGTTTAATTTGCAAGGTCTTAACATTAACGAATAAAGAAGATGACAAGAAAGATGAATTTAAGATCAAGGCAAACATTTACAATGCAAGCAAAATATTGTTTATGGTTTTTTATACTTGTATGCCATAAAACTTTAACTGTTTTTAGACACATTTTAAAGTTTAATCGTGTGGTAACAAAGCAAAAAGAACACATTTGCAATTAAGACCAAAAATTAGAATTAAATGAAACGCATAAGACAGATAATCCACACAACTGCCGGAAAAAGAACTTTATCACTAACTTTAAACGCAAGCATAAGCCGCATCATACTGAATTTGAACGCTCAAATGTTGAAATCTGTTGCCCATAAACGAAAAAGAAAAGAGCAATAGTTACAAAATCGCAGTGCGCTTCGATGACTCTGAATTTGATTGCACCTATTGGGAAAAGGTGGTGGATATTCAACATAAGAATGGCGATCTTGTAGTCTTGAATGCCATAAATGAAATAGAATGAAAAGAAAGGGATCCTGAGTGCACGAAGACGAAATTGAAAGCAATAATTCCCAAAGAGAAACCCTAGTTTGACTGAATTAGAGAAATCGCGTGAATTTGAAAGCGCAACAATGAAACTGAACAACAACAACAACAACAACAACAACAACAACAACAACAACAACAACAACAACAACAACAACAACAACAACAACAACAACAACAACAACAACAACAACAACAACAACAACAACAACAACAACAACAACAACAACAACAACAACAACAACAACAATAACAATAACAACAACAACAACAACAACAACAACAACAAACTGATGCGTCCGACCTACAATCCGTAAAAGCAACAATCTATACAATCAATAAAATGTAATCATTAAAAATGGAAAACAGCAAAAGCTTAAGACTTCATCAATAAATAAAACATAATACTAATCAATTTAATTAAGTATATGCCACTACACCCCAGCAAAAAAATAAAAAGGAAAACATAAAAAAAAAAACACCCAATGGATTGAAGAAGACCAAAAAGATAAAATAACAATGTAAATAACAGACAAAGGAGGGGAAAAACAACATACTGACATGCAGTCACCTAGCACAGCCAATTTGATTTTCAGCCATGCTAACCAAGTTTGAGTTTCCGAATCAGCGGCTGTGGCTCTGGGGGATGGATCACCATGATGCAACAGCCGCAGCCGCAACTCCCCAATTCGTACACATGCAGCCATGGCCGTTTTCGAAACCACGGCTTGGGTTTGGGCTCCGACTGATTGAAGCCCCGTA
Organism: Marthasterias glacialis; assembly: GCA_911728455.2. Classification (NCBI taxonomy): domain Eukaryota; kingdom Metazoa; phylum Echinodermata; class Asteroidea; order Forcipulatida; family Asteriidae; genus Marthasterias; species Marthasterias glacialis. Next base: position 19,358,918 of record OU452228.1, read on the forward strand.
AAGGAAAACACATGTTTTTCTAAATAGCTGATTGGAACCCAAGCCAAAGCCCAAGCCCAAGCCCAAGCCCAAGCCCAAGCCCAAGCCCAAGCTCAATTCGTGGTTTCGAAAAGGTCCCATGGCCAATCAAGGCTGAAAGGGCAAAATGATCAGACCTCTTTTGGTTAGAATTATTAGTTTGGACACAGGGCACACGACGAAGATATTGTAGACGGTGCTGTTGTGTCGATAACAGCAGGTCGTGATAACGAAAACGTCTATAATTTCAAACATTACAGTCTGACTTCAACACGTAAAATCGCCCATTTTAATAATAAAGCACGGCTTGCACATCAACTGGTAGTCTCAATTCAACAAGTCACATTCACCGAGTGCAGCATGGCTTGCGTATTACACAGTACATTCTCCTTAGAACATGTTGAATACCGAATGAGGCAAGGCTAGCATATGAATTCATCGTTACTCTCAAAACTTTCAGGTGTGACCCGTTTCTAATTAGCAGCATTACCGCGAAGTAAAGACCCCCGTAGCTACAAAGAAGCGCTCGTGTTTGATCCGAGGTTTCTCAAGTCCTAGGCCGGGGCACGGGGGAAGGCTAATTCACGCCCAGCGTGTGGTTTCTAAGCTTGACGAAATTAGATAGTGGATTTTTGATCCGGTGCGCAAACAAGGAGACACAAGGGATGGAAATAGGAGGTGTGATATCATCTCCAAGAAGTATCTGATTTATAAAGTTTGTTGTGGCTGGGAATTGCTGGTCAATACACGGCAAGGCAACTCAGTTCTTTCTGCTCTGTTTGTCAAGTTCCTTTTTTTACCCGTAAACGCGTAAACCTGAAGATTACTCCCGGAGAGAAGACGCAGGATGACATCTTATCGCTGATCAAACACCGCCTCCCATCGCTTCTTAATTCGGTTATTTAATATTACACCGGAGAGAAGTTTCGCTTCCTCTTTCTTTCAAACCATTGAAGAATATCGATTACAAACTATTTTACCAGTATACAACGAACCGTTGGGTAGAAATGCCTGCAATAAGTGTGTACTTTTTCTAACAATGCTCACATTTTGAAATCTGTCATCGAAAATTGTTTTTTCGAGACGTTTTATTTATTAGTTTGTATTATATATTTTAACTGCCTTAGTCAATGTAGGATTGAGGTAATAATAATATCGTATTCTGTTTCTTCTCATGCCACAATATGTATATCGTATTTTTTTTTTATACTTTCTACTTGGATTACTACATTGCTTCTACCTTTCCATGGATCATATCGAGGTCGGTGCTTTTATTCCCCTCGCAAATTGTTTCTTGAACCAAACGTTATTGACTCAACATAGTGCGGAGATGCAGAGATGGAACCGGTACGGGAATTATACAAACCACGATTCCGGATTTATTTCCCCAGAAGATCAAGCCCTCCGTCACTTTCGCTCGCTTGCCCCCTTTTACGTTCCCCCTATGAGATGGATTTCAATATAGCCATCCCCAAGGATGTTTGTCTGCCTGGCGATATTGCCATTATCCGGTAAAATGAACAGTTGACTTGCGAGGAGAGTTAAAGGCCGTGGTCTATTTTAATAAAAAAGCGATTAGTGAACCCACTTTTTTGTTGTTGTTCAAGGTGGTTCAAATTATTAGGCGTGAAACTCTAACTGATTCAAATCGTGCTTATTGTGAAGAGTGGCCGTACAGCTAGACGTGACCAGCGGGAAACAGCTCCTTCAAACGAATGGGTGTTAAAACAGCTAAAATAAAGTCAGTATTCGGTGTGTTATAAAAAAACAAAAGCCACCGTGACGATTGGATGCCGACGGAATGGCAATTGTACAGTGATAAATTGGGTTTCGTGTCCAACACACCAAACCCTTGGCGTACGCTTTATAGCCCTCGGTCGCCATGAACACCCTTTGCATCGCGACATGCTCTCTAAAATGATCCAGCACACTTTATTTGCATGGCAAATATCTCAAGGGGTTAAATGCGTAGCATGCAACGCCCTCACCTTCCCAAACGCTGCCCTTCTCACGCCACGCTCATGTTCAATAACGGCTGAAATTAGACACTATACCCTTCCCGTCATTTTACAGGCCGTCCCCTATCCATCTCCGAGGAAATGAGATTAGTGGGATGATTGAAATCGAGTTTTGAAGAGGTACCTCTGACAATTAGAGAGACTACTGACCTTTTTATCTAACATTCCGTCTGATGAAACGGTGATGAGAAGTGACGGTTTCTTCAGAGATTCGCTCGCCATGTTTTTTGTCGACACATTAACTCACTTGTGGAGTAATGTTCACAGTCCCTTGACGGCGGTAGGCAGGACAGCATTACCAGCCCCGAACCACTCGACTTGAAAGTGTTTAAAGCAGACAATGCTTTAAAAAAAATCTATTCACATGTGAATGATTGTTTCGAACATAGTATAATAATGGAGGGCCAGTTTCAGCAATTGTAAACGGCTGAACTAAACGTGCCTTTTTAATATGATTCGTGAATGTCTTTTGTTCTGTAAGACCCGCCGTGGAACTAAAGAAAGGAAAGTAGAATCTTGCGTCAAGAGAGAAACAAAGCACAGATGTTGGTATCAGATTCCGGAAATATAACAAAAACCGATTGTTTAGGACTATATCGACGCAGGAACGGCCCCTGGGTTGTAATGCATAAACGCAGTAGGGCAGCTAAGACTATAGTGTTCCGGTATCGGGTGGGCATTTGTGTTTATTCACCAAACTCACGTTGGTCTTGAGGTAACCCAATCCAAAAAGAAGTTATATCTCGTTCAGGAATAGTTTTGGAGAAAAAAAAAAAAAAAAAAAAAAAAAAAACGCCACGTGGCTTTTTAGCATTTGGGTACCACCGAATTAGTTATATATGCCTATTTTGATATGGAGTGGAAGTATTTAAACGATCTTTCCAGCGCCGACTTTTCTCAAGTTAACAGCCAAAAGTTGTCCACATGTCTTCCCAATGAGAGCCCAAGCCTGGTATTTGGAGAAAAAGGCAGAGTTTTTCGAGCATTTCTACAAGTCATACAGGAACCAAGAAAGCTGCAGCGCTGATGGGTACTTCGACACCGTAACTATGAACTGCTCTTATAGTTCGGCCGTCTTCTGCAATGAGACATACTCTTCTAAAACAACAACCAACCTGTTTTTTCAATCGCTTAAAAATTTCTTGTCGAGACACAAAATTGAATAATCAATATAGAGCAGCTGTCTGGACACTGAGACGTCTAATTACTGCTTATCTGTCTCACAATAACCCAGCAAGCGATTCATCTTAAAGGGCCATGAAGAGCACATTTCCGAAATACATTTTTTTATCATATACCCATGATTAAGGACAGTTTGAAGAAAAGGGAAAATAATTTTTTGTACTAAAATTAAGGTTTAATGTAGTAATTGAATTTTTAAAAATGACCTGTCTTGAACTGGACACAGAGGGCGCTGTTGTGTGACTCACAAAAAAAGTCTCACAGCAGTTAAAAAGTGTACAAAATCAAGATCTTTCAAAAAGAAAACTGGTCACCTCTAGTTATGTATTGACAAGTCTAAACACTCATCAACCAAATATTAGTGGAGTTGCCATTTGAAAAACGGAAAAAATATGTATTTTTTGTGCACAAACCAATCATGATGTTGCAGCTTTGCCTTCGATGACATCACATATTTGCTCATGAATATGCAAAGTTCAATTTGCATAAAACACACAATTCAGAAAAACTGTCAAAACACCCCCAAAGTACGGCATTTAAAATGTGAAATTATTTTTTCAGAATAAATACAGAGTTGTTTCAATTAATACAAAATTCTATTTCATAGGCCCTTTAAAGGTAGATGTCTCTAGAAAGACTTTATTTTTTCTCCAAGTGTTCTTTACAAACACTTCCATTCATGTCTTACCCAAGTGCCAAGCTACACACCTCATAAGTTGCTTCATGTTTTCTGTACGCATTAGCAAAATATGCTGATCAATTTACAACAATGGGGTCAGACTATTTACCTTCCAGCCTCGATACGGTTTACATTTTTTAAGTAGGAGAACGGTTGCGTCATAGGTTTGTTGTCTCCCCACCCCCAGCCCTCTATTATGGAAAGTATTTCTTCAATATTGTGAAAAACAAAATGGCACTAGGCTGAAGGTCTTCAAGTTTGCCCTTGCCCTATTTGCATCTCTAATCTAATCTATGAACATCGCGTCTAACCAGACAGTGTTCGCACAAACCAATTGTTGACTCCCGTCGTTCAGCCGTATTATGCATGCGCTAATTTGACTGGTCAATAAAAATGTTGAAGTGACGGTGACGGTGTGGAAAACTCACACCATGTTTTCGTGGTGGGTTACAACGCTGAGCTGCGCATCTCCACTTACCTTTGACAGATTGTGCACTACAGATTTTTAAAATAAATGTTTGTTTAGCCTAAGTCCCATAGTTCAAATGTGAATTAGGTATTTCGTTTTATTTTGAGTACTATCATTTATTTTGATTGGGGGGGGGGGCGCTCTTAAATTCTGTTTAAACAGAATGCTGTGTAGTGGCTTTGTTGATAGTTAATTGGGTTTACTTTTGGCTAGCCAGTGTTTGCGATGCGAGTTTGTAGATGACGGACGAATAATAATTGGCAATTAGGAGCTTTTGCGATGTGAAAAGAGCTGTCTAGGGTGTAATAACTATGACACAGGAGTCTTATAGCGTATACGTATCTACCAACAATTAGGTACTCAAGGCGGTTATTGTTATTTTTTTATGACAGGTTTTTATTTGAAGTTGTTAATTTTGAATTATGAGACCCATTTATGTAGCACCTTATAAGGGTTTACAATGTGCTGAAGCGCATTCAGCAGCCACTGCCAGAAACACCGGGGCAAACCCCTTCTCTTAGCGAACTGTGTTCTTTCACATGCATACACAACACACGACTTTACGTCCCATCCGAAGGACAAAGCAATAATGGTTAAGTGTCTCGCTCAAGGACACATATGTCGAGGTCGGGACTCGAACCCACACTCAGCTGATCAGAAACACCAGAGCTTGAGTCCGGTGCGCTTGGCCGCTCGGGCCACGACACGCCACAAGTGTGAGAGTTTACGAGCAATAATTGTAAGTTCTACTGTGAGACTTTGCCCTTGTATAAGAACGCACCTTCTTCAAATGGTAAAAAATTTATACTGAAAAATACGACTTTGCCACAGTGACGTAAATTGGAGGGAGGGGGGGGGGGGCCTCCCCCCCCATTGAGGTCCGTGGCCCGGGGTGCCCCTTTAATAATATTAATGACAATAATATAGGTTTTCCCGGCCAAATTCAGCAAAATATCATTCAAATTCATAATTGCGCTTTCAAATTCACGCGATTTCTCTAATTCAGTCAAACTAGGGTTTCTCTTTCAGTATTATTGCATTCAATTTCGTTTTCGTGCACTCAGGATCCCTTTATTTTCATTCTATTTCGTTTATAGGCATTTAAGACTACAAGATCGCCATTCTTATGTTGAATATCCACCATCTTTTCCCAATAGGTGCAATCAAATTCAGAGTCATCGAAGCGCTCTGCAGTTTCTCACCTAATGTTCGTTTCTTCTTCGTTTATGGGTAACGGATTTCAACATTTTGAGCATTCAAATTGAGTTTGAACATGAGTTTGTTACAGCTTATGCTTGCGTTTAAAATAAGCGATAATGTTCTTTTTTCGGCAGTTGCGTGGATAATCTGTCTTATGAGTTTTGAATTTAATTCTTATATTTGATCTTAATTGCAAATGTTTTGCTTTTACTTCCATTACACACCAAAATTATTAGATTGAAAATCACTCTAATTAGATTGAAGATCACTTTTTTTAATATTGAAACCAGGGTCAAACATTTTGCATTTTGTCCCTAATTTCAATCGAATGGAGTAAGTTTTAATCAAAAACTTTTAAAGCGTACCCCGTGATTAAACTTTAAAATGTGTCTAAGAACAGTTAAATAAAGTTTTATGGCATCGAGTATAAAAATAATAAACAATGTTTTGATTGCATTTGCTTGCAATGTAAATGTTTGCTTTGGTCTTAAATTCACTTTTTGTCATCTTCTTTATTCGTTAATGTTTAGACCTTGCAAATTAACTCGAATACTTCAATCAGCCTTCTTCTACTACGGTGCTCGATTTTCTTAATGACCACGGGCAGCCATCATTTTTTGCTTCACATTGTAGAAATGAATTCCCCTCATAATCCTAACTTTATAGGCAAATACAAACCAGAAAGGGCATACCGAAGAAACGAATTTGAATGCAAACATTTCTAAAATGTTTGCCAGTTGACGAAAATGAATAGTCAACCAGCCCGTTCCTGCTGTCTTTGACGAAATAGAATGAACTAAGTGACCATTTTAAATTGAATGATTTTATTTGTCGAATGAATGCTCAAGTGTCGAAATTGAATGACTCTTTTTAACTGTTGAATGTTGATGTACCCGAGGATTTATTTTCAAGCGAAATTGAATGACCCGGGTATTAACTTGAATGGATTTATGTTGAAATTGGCCGGGAAAACCTATAATAATAGTTCTTACAGCACTTTACACACCCCATGGCCGTCTCAAAGCGCTCGTTTTGGAGTTACATCTTGAAGTATGAGACCCGTTCTTTTACATAGCACCATGTAACTGTTTTACAAGGTGATGTGGCACAATCTGCAGCCGATCAAACCAGGAACACCGGGGCGAACCCCTTCTCTTTGCGATAAGTGCACTGGGTTCTTTTACGTGCATTACACAACACACAGGACCAACGGCTTTACGTCCCATCCGAAGGACGCAGCAATAATGGTTAATTGTCTTGCTTAAGGGCACAAGTGTCAAGACCGGGACTCGAACCCACACTCTGCTGATCAGAAACACCAAAGCTTGAGTCCGGTGTTCTTATCCTCTTGGCCACGAAACATCACTTTTGAAATTTGTACTTTTTATATTAAAAGTTACCAGAATAAGATGTTAAAAAATGTTCAGGTTTTTGTTGTAATCACTATTAACACGCAGACGGTATATATAAATATATCTATTTTTACCTTCACATTAGCTTGTCTTAAAAAAAATAGTAAATGGCATAACAAGAGCGCTGAAAAGGGGCTTGTCTTAGAAAATGCAAACTGAAACTGGAGTTTCGGTCAGAAGTGCCCCTTGACTAAAATGGAGCACCCCCTTGCACCCCCTAAAAATGTACCCTAGTTTCGGAACTCATCTAGGAGTCATGTAAGAGAAGAGAGTAGATCAGACAAGATTCTCCGGAATGGCGAGACCTACACAACTCTAGGGCAGGGTTCAAGCCGAGATCCGTATACAAAGCCGAGAACAAGAGTAAAAACACCACTACACAAATCTGATCCCCGTCTGGGATGCTTATGGCAGATTCTGTCTTCTGTCTTCTCTTTATCATTCTGCCGGTGACATCTTGGTCATGTTCTCTACGTGCGAAAACATTAATGAATATACCTTCGATTGCACCAGACTATTTCGTTCATTCCAACCTCGGTATCGTTTCATTTGTTGAAGGGGCAGCGTTCTCCTTTGTCACTCACGGATGCTCGCCTTAAACTCTTCACTGTGTTTCAGTGTTTGGGCAGCATCTCAAGTTCAGTTTCTTCCCGCGCTCCCATCCCAGGGAAGATGTCCTTTTGTTTTTGGTAACACCAGCCCGTCATCTTCTGGGCACATTCACCGAGGATCGATCGTGGGCCGTTATTCATGGTGTTAATTCCTGTAGCAATTAGTCTAAACGTTCCACTCTTTGCACACCAGTGCTGATAATTTGATAGACTGAACATTCGAGGCACGTCAAGTGAACTGATTATAAACGGATAGGCCCCTGGAGAGTGTCAACATTCACAGGGTTTTTCTGTTTGGTTTAGAAACTCTGCAGACATGGGGCACGGAAAGAAGGCGTGACCCTTCTCGTCTGAGCTGAACGTGTTGACAACCGAAAACGTTTCCTGACGAGTCCCCAATTTTCGTCCCGTTTATCCCCCCTAAGTTATTGCCATTTTTTTTAAAGCCCCGTCTTTTTAAAGGTATAGAGGTCACGTACTTAAAAGGTTTCCCTGAGGATGGTCTGAAATTGAGGACATTATTAGAACACGTCAGTGGAAAATCTCGAGGGGAAAAAATATGCTCCTTTAAGACATAAAAGTAAACTTTTAACAACCAGTTGTTGAACTGTCATTAAAAAGTTTTTATAAAAGCTGGGTTGATATAAATTTATTGCAAGTATTTATCACTATTAGAGATTCTTCACTCTGTTCTCCTTTTTGTAAAACCAAAAAAAAAAATTGATTATAAACAGTTACCGCAAGGCATTTTTATAAAACATGAACAAACAAATCTCCTTATAGCAAAACAAACAACCATTTTAAATGTAACATTTTCAGGCCGAGTCAACAGATTTCCACTGACTTGCCTTACGGTGAATGCTTCGTGAAAACCTGAAGAATTGAATGAATTTTCTGTGAATTTACAATAAAGCAATCGCACATTCCATGTGGCAACAGTGGAAACTCTACACTGCCGCCATCACTTTTGATATCACTAATCGTTAACCAAACCAGTCGGCCCTTCCCAAATGTAGAATCATTGACCGAAATCCGGAGACTTAATCCCCCCCGTAAGCTGACTGATTATTCCCGGCCTACCTCCAGCTCCCTAAATCAGTTGTGCACGGCAATTACAATACTTCATCCTGAAGACACAGGAGCGTCTGCCTACGTTCACACGGTCCAAATATGATTGCCATTTATCTGTATAAACCTCGGACTTCCTAAAATGCGGGATCGAGAAAAAGATCCACGGATGAAGGCTTGAGACCACGCGTAAACGATGTCAGGAAAATCAGCAGGAGATAATTTATTCCAATTACAGGGGATGGAGGTTGTCAGACCATAACAGGACACAATCTATATCAATTATAGACGTATTACTTCAGAGAGTGTAGGTCGGAGCCAGTCACACGAGGTTGATTAAAGTAACTCAACAATCCCTCATGCTAATAAATTAAATTAAAATTTGATTCTTTAATTTATGTTCTCACACAACCTTTTCCATGCATATATGACGCTATATACAAGCCATCAATCAATACAACGATACGGATGAAATAATGTACGTAATATAGGTAGTCTTTTTTGTATTTTTTAACAATAATATAGTTATAAATAGAACGACTGATTTAAGAAACAATTACAAATGAGATAGTTAAATGTAATATATAGAAAGGATAGGGCCTACACGCTTCAACAAAACAATACTTTGTTTGGGCTGCGAAACAAATTATACATAATAGGCCTATGTTTAATGACTCAATATATATAATTATATAAATATATAAAACTAGTGGGGTTATTGGTCTTCGCTTTCGATCCTAACCGGACCTTCGTCAGAGGCAAAAATAAGCACAAAAATAATACAAAATAAAATAAAAACAAAACCGACATTGTGCAGCCATGTGTAAGTGGGCCTAGTTTACAATTTAGTTTAAATGTTTCAATATTATTTTTTGTGTTAGTCAAAATGAAAAAGAAGAAAAGAAAAGAAAATCAGTCGAAGTTAGTTTCACTGTCCGTGTAACGGTACTGGTTAGTGTATGTCCGTCGTCGCAATTGGTCAAGTCGACACTTAAACTTGTAGAGGTTGCTTTTTTTTATTGTCTGCACGAAAAAAACAAACAAGCAAAAACGGACTTCAACAAGAGAAACAAAATGGCAGATTGCAAATAACCAGGAGCAGCAAGGAACTAGCGGACGGATTTTCGAACGAACAAGAACAAGGGAAGGGTTGATGAATATGTTAATAATTATATCGTCTTGATTTGGTCATGGACCGGCCCGGGACATTTCGCACAACTTGTCGGTCAGTCTGTCAGTCGGTTCAAAGTCTAGTCGTCCCTAATCGTGAAGTCCGTCTACGTGTTTCCGTCAACGTTTAATATTGAAGTCAGTGGGCGTGTGAGCGTCCAGCATGCCACACAAGCATTGTCACTCCCAGACAGACAAACTACATTGTGCCGCTATACATCAGGTTATTAATTTAAGCACAATGTCTTGCAGACTGAACATTTTTTTTTCAGCTACAGCGGGGAGGTGATTACTTTGTTTTAGAAGCGGAAATTCGACTTGGAAACCAGTTGATTCATCCAAAATGTGTATTTAACCATGCCTTTTTGATACAACAAACATTAGCATCCGCACAGGCTATTTTATGCGCGTGGTTAAAAAGAACAAGAAAAAAGAGGTTTTTTTTCTTTGAGTGACGAGCATTAACCGAGGGAAACATTTTAGCAGCGCTCAGGCACGTCCTCTTATCTGTTCGCAGACGTGAATCCCAAGCTTGGTAAATAGATCATGAAGAATAATCTCGAGAAACTCACGTAAAGTTAACATTGTCTTAATTACAGCGATTGCGTCGGGATAAGGTAAATCACGGACGGTTTTGTACTAATACATTGCGCACCTACAGTGCACAATGGTACGAATGTTGCTGTTAAATCATGCAGAGTGAGGGAGAGCACTCATTGGCCTTAGAAACAAAACTGCAAAAGAAATGTCAACTTGTACCTTCTCTGGATGTGTAGAGAGATGACACAATATTGGAAGTTGCACTGAGGTTGTGAACACATCTTCGGGGTAGACCCCTTCCTGCGCACAGTTGACTGGGTCTTGCGAGGAACTTATATCAACAAATTTATTTCAGAGGTTTGACAAAAGCCAACTTGACAACTGGCGTTTTTTTTTCTTCTTTCTTAAATGAACTGTTGTTTTTGAATGTCTGCAGGGTGAAGCTGTGTACGGCATTGGTCCTGAAATGTCCCGCATAGATCCCTCCATAGTTTCCGGGTATTCCAATACAGGGGCACTTTATGAAGCTGAATACACGGCATTTTGTGGAGGGTATCCAGGCCCAGTTACATTATATCAATATTGGTTAAATTCACTTCACGTCATGGAAAGTGAAGAGTGTCAGAGTGGGTGGATTCACTGCTCAAAGGTTGCCTGAGCGATGCGGGCAGAAAATGCTAGTTCCGGTAAAAAGAAAAGAAAATGCACAATTTTTGTTATTCTGCTGTCGTCTTCGAGCTATTGAGTGACTTGCAAGGCCTATACTAGTTCGATCCGCATTCTGTAAAGTTAAAGCAAAAGAAAACTTTTTCTTGTTTGGATGATACTTGACTGTGCGTTGAATAATGGAGAAGGCAAGCGAGGGAGGTCGCAAACTGAAATTTGAGAACGCATAAAAATGCAATCGCTGTTGTCAGCAAGCGTGTACCATTGCCGGCCGTCATGATAGCATTTGTCATTTCGTTTTCTCTTCATTTCTGAAAACAGATGCAAAGTCCGATTTTTGGCCAATTTGACCAGAGAAAGATTTTAAATAGCTATATTCATAGATTCGAAAAAAGGGTAGGTATTGCACGAAAAAACATCCGTCAATGATAAGCGGTTGACAATTCAACTCTAAAAATGAATTATCGTCGGGATCCCAACATTATCTCACATTTCATGAGCCATGTACAAACAATGTTGCATGTTACGTGTATTCTCTTGAGTGTCCCTGCCAAACGCGAAAGCTGAATGATTTCGTTTTGAAACAGCATCTTCTGTTAAAAATCGTTCAGAGAGGAAAAAAAAATCATTTGGCGAAAATCAGGCCATGCAACTTTAAAGACTGCAATTAGCTGCAAAAAGAATATCCATCTTTGAACAGAAACAAATCGAGTTTCCACTGTACCGTGACAACCATCATAATTTGTATACAATTTCATCTTTCATATTTTAAACACATCTTACAGTAAATACAATCCACAACTTGTACAATAATATACAATACACCTTGCAATCAGTTAGCATGGTTTAGCATAGTTTGACAAATGGAAACGTTTGGAGTTGCATGAACCTGGGTGTAAATCGTGTATCTAATCTTTCCAGGGGTAAATGGTGAGTAGACTGTGCTGATTGACATAGAAAAGGTCCATGTCAACCTACGCCTCGATTGTATTTCACTCGTAAGTAATGTAAATCAGTGGTTCCGGTTGGAGCACATTACTTCAAAATCTCTGAGTGCACCACGCTAAATGAGATCCACATACCAATCATATCTAAATATTAAAAAACATTCTTATAAACATTGCGAAGTCTCTCAGACTCTGAAAATCAAATCAAATCAAATCAAATCTAATTGCTGACAAGCGACCTTTTTTTTGGTTTCTTTTTTGGGTGGGTTGAAGTTATGAGCTATGCCCATCCAAAATGAAAACACACCCATACAGGAACTAGTCAGAATCCATCTTGTCTTTACGTTTGTGATAAAATAATTTGTTCGAGGACAATTGTACCAGAAATGCACCAAGACACAACATTGAACCATTTCCCCCCCAACGATTTCTAAAAAATATTACATTCAAAACTTTGATCTACTGAAAAAAGACGTGGTTTTACAGTTTATTCACCATGAGGCTTGCATGGCGCATGATTTTCTCGATATTTAATGTTAATTCAATTCTCTGGGTTGCAGCTTAAACTTCAGACGGTGGATCTGTACATAGTTCATTGGAATGTCTTACGTTTCACGCGGAATGCAACATAAATCGTCAAATGTTTGTTACACTTCTTGCCAAACGTAAACATGTTTGGCTGGCTATGAAATGTAATTGGTATCTAACACCACAGTAGATCAGTACTTTCGACAGTGAAATCCAGGAAGACTTCTACTTCCACCGATTGTATACCAAAGTAATGAAAAATATTCGACTCTTTTCGCTATAGCCATCAGATAAGTACATCCGGCCTCTAAAGTATAAAGCGTTGTACAATTGCATCATGGCGTTTTTCTTTAAGTTCAAGGACAAAATTGTCTGTGGTATCATCAAAATAACACTTTTACTGACGGACAACTCAATATAATGTCAATTTCAATCCGTTTCTTCGAGAAGTTGACAATTTTCATGTGATAACAAAATTCCCTTTGCCCTTTTAGCGGTTTGAATCGTCATTTTCCGTAACGGAATCAACTTACAGGAATACCGAGTACATCCAGGTAAAATTGTCAGATATCGGGGGAAAAAACGTCTGAGAGTGATGAATATTGGATATCACGTTTCGGAAAAGGAGGATTGCTAAATATGACGGACAGATAATAAATGTCGAAATACTACAACCTTTAGAGATTGCATTAACTCCAACCTCGACCCATAATAACGTTGCATCAATGTTAAATAAACAAAGCTATAACGAATCTTGGTCTAACTATGGAGGATCGCTCTCGATTTCTTGTTTTTTTCTCTCCTGTTTTTAAATGACAAAGCCTGAGAGCCAGAAAGGATTAGAATAATGCCATCTTTTAGGTCAACTATAATCAAAACTATCCTTGGACGTAGAATGCAATTCTGTTACTTTGGACTACTACATAATGAAGACACTGTCATAATTCAAATAAAAGGTAAAATATAGAATTGGTAAAGCTGATTGTGCAGTGTTCTTACTTTGTGTGATTAAACATAATATACACGAACAAAAGGAAAAAAGCTGTGTCAGGAGAAAATAGTGAAAAACACTTTTTAGCATGTAAATACACTGATCTCAACTTCGATTGTTACAACCGAATTTAAAATCGGGGTCTTCAAATTCTATTTTCTCGCGTTTGACAGTTTTTCAGACAGAAATATTTATATGGCAGATTGCTACTTGTATAAATGAACTTCATAATCAGTAAGTTTTAAGACTGATACTGATAAAACAAACCGTTGCTGATGAATACCAATCCTGTATTGAACCTTTAACTATTAATGTTATCTAAAGATATATAAACATTGTCAAAACATTGTCCTATAAACAAATTAGTGATGGCCTAAAATGGACATCAAATTCAAATTAACAGAACAGCTGTTATTTGAAAAACCTACACATACAACTAACACATAATAAGTTTGAAGCGTGTACAACAGCCAGGATGTGCAGCTTAATTATACGCTCGAAATACATTGAAATGTAAATAGAAAATAACCACAGCTGTTCGTGTCGTTATACGATACAATATTTCACATTCGACTTGATTACTCTGTCGTTTTTCTCTTGATATACGATTACGCGTACAATACCAAATGCCTGCCAGTTACAGCTAGCTACTTTCACATTGGTGTAGCCACAAGTAAAACAAACACACACTGGTGAGTTATTAATAACAGTGAAATAACAGAGAAGCAAAAAAAGGCGCTGTTTTCTCATCTGAATAGTGTCTTACGAAACGTCGCCATTGAACGACTCGAACCAATCAATACCAGTTGGTAATGGTTACATTCACACGAGGAGGAGGCGGTCAAAGCGACGTGACGTCACACTATTACGGAGGTGTAGCAAGGCCATTCACGATGACAAACCCTTTTCTAATTATACGTATACATTTGACACAATACCGCGCTATTTCTATATCAATGGGCAATTGAAACTGAAAGACTGCACACGTGGTTGGTACAGCATTGTTAACAATACAAAAATACGGTACCGGTACCAAATATTTAACCGAAAGATGAAATATCATTTGAAGGCAAAGTACAGGATTGCTAAACCTGATGTAGTACAGTACTCTTACTTTGTGTGATTCAATACACACATAACAAAACAAACCTCTGAAAATTTGGGCACAATCTGTCGTCTTAGTCAGGAGAATATAGTGAAAAACCGTGCACAATTTTCAGCATGTAAACACATTGTTCTTAATTTCGATTGTTGCAACAGAAATGATCAAAATGAGGGTCTTCAAATTCTTACTTTCTCGACTTTGATAGTATTTCAGCCCTTCAGACCGAAATATTTTCATGGACGATTGGTACTGGTATGAACTTCATAATCAGTAAGCTTTCAAATGGATACTAATAAAACAATTTCTAGATGAATACCAATCCTGTATTCTACCTTTGAAAAAAAGTATATAAACAAACAAACTGTAGATAGATAAATCAATCCATAAACAGAACTGTTTTAACCGACAGATTTTGTCCGGAAGTAAACAAAATAACACATGAAACACAACAAAACATGTGACTTTAATACTGTTTCCCCCTCAACCTATCCACTCAAATTGTTCACCTCACCCAAGTTATTCTTTTTTAATTTAACGAAACGCAACTTGATGACTAATATAATAAATGTATTCGTTTCAAACCAACATTGCTTTTACTCAAGACTGACACAAACTAAAAAGCTACCAAATCTTTTGGTCAAAGTTCACAGCTTTTATAAACATAAAATCTAGTTAAAACCTGTGCTTGGCACAAAATTTGAGAAAAAAACTATATGCATCATATTTTACATAGTGACTCGTTACTGTTATGAAGCCATTTACAAGCACACTGACCGTAGCTCTTTGTAATGACACCAAAAACCAACGAATACCAATCTCAAGTTACATTCATATCCTATAAAAAATCCTTTTAAAAATGTCCACCATGAACAAGAAAAGAAAAAAAAAATTAAAGAGAAACTGATAAGGGGGAAATTAAAGTGGCAGTGTTTGTCTGAAGGGGAAAGTGCAAATGCATTCAAATTACTCGTAGTCTGAATCCGGTCCATACGACGTATTGTTGGGCTCTCAGTTTTTTTGTCACCTCGGATTTTTTTCTTTTTAAATAGTACTTTTGTGCAACGTACGAGCCTGAACACCTTGTGACACGTGGCCATGTTTACGGGTGACTCTGAGGCAACCGACGGGACTTGACAGAGGAAAGCACCCTCTCGGTAGCATGAGAGATGTTTTTTTCCAACAGTGTCTATGTTCTTGGGAAATCTATGTGAATGTTATTTCTTCTTTTAGCGATTGGCTGGGAATGGTTTTCTCTTAAGACATGGCCTTTGCATTTATCGAAAACAGTTTAATTTAATTTCGTTTAATTTCATTTAGGATGTTTTTTCTTCAAATAATCATTAGTTCCCTGGAGACGCAAGTCATATCTATTTCACATCCTCTTTGAATTCTTCGAAAAATAAATCGAATCCCGAAACAGCCATCTTGTTTTTTTTTTTTTTTTTTACATTTGTTTTGACTCTGATTTAATTGATTGCTATAGATAGTTCCCATTGATCTCCATTATATTCACACTGGAAATAATGATAGTTCCCGCTTGGCGTCACTTAGTGTAAAGACTACACTGCAAAAACTGGGGTGTTAAATTGATTCTCTTGGTATCTATATATGACAACACCAACATGGTGTTAATTTCACCAACAATAAAGCAATGGGGATAACTAACACCATGTCGGTGTTGTCACATATAGATACCAAGAGAATCAATCTAACACCCCCAGTTTTTGCAGTGTACCAGCTTTACGGCCAATGATGTTAACCTGTTTTTAACCAACAACCATGCGTTAAGTATGCGTAAATACCGCGCGTGTGGCACGTGGGAATTTGATCAAATTCCTTGCAAAATTGGTGGCTGCAAACCACTGTGGCTGCATAGAAAAAAATTAATTCACTCTTGACGTGGCCCGAAGCCTAAACCCAATTTGCCCGTAAAAGATGGCGTCTATCGGGAACCACAGCTTGGGCTTCGGCCCCGGCTTTGGCTCCGTCTGCCTGTTTGAAGCCCCCTTACCGAATACACACGTTTTCAAAATGACTGACGGAGTTTAAGCCGGAACCAAAGAAACAAGCCGTGGTTTTGAAAACGGCCGTGTGCCAGTCCCGTGTGTGTATTAGATTGTCGCGACCCACTGAAGTGTTCGACGTTGCTTCCTTCACACGTCAAAGCCATGTGATGTACGGTTTCTCAAACTGTTCAAATACGCACGATACATGCACGGTCAATTGCACGCGGTGGACATGACAATATTGTGATATTGAAACAACCTTCAGAAATACTTAACCGTAGAGAAAATAATTTGGCATCGCCGCATAAATAATACGAGTCACGGTGTCAGCGACGAAACTAAACAAGGCGAGCACGTAGCCAATAAACTCAAGATTCTGTGATCAATTGGTGCAGAGGAGTCCCGCATGGTTTTTCAATTACAACTAGAGAACTGCTCTTTATGACATTGTCACTCCGTAAACAACATTGACTATATATATTTACTTAAATAATAGGCAGACAGTTCCACCACTTGGTGTCATCAATGCGATACGTTTTTTCCATGACAGATTTCAGTTGTGATATCAAACACTGTTTGATGAATGTGTCACGAAACTAGGGGGAAAAAATACCGACGACGCGAGACTTTTTTGACGTCAACAACCGACGAAATGTTTAAGTGATTTCTAACAAGTTAACCAGCTAGAACTCTGGTGGGTATTAAATCACGGTTCAGCCATGCTTTTTGTGTGTGTGTGTGTCTTTGTTGAATGTAAACACGCGGCACTAAAGTGAGGCTGGAAGTGGTTGTATTTGTCTGGTGCCTTTTTGTTCGCGGCAACCAGCATATTATAAACCTAAATTGCGGATACAGGGAACCTGTCATTAGTTCATTCTCAGTGTTTAAAAACGACAGCACAGCTTCGCTTTAAAACTCGCAGAATAATGAAACACAACAGGACTGGACTCCATTTCTTCTCCCAAGACGTAAAGTGTGCATTTCACTAATTGGTGTCGGGTAAAATGATATAGGCCTGTCCCATTGTACAAGGATTTATTCCCAATTAAAGAGTTACCCAGACAACACGTCAATACCTCTATCACGATGGTTTCCTTACATCTCATCCAGAGATTTAAAGAAATCGACTTGGTACATGGGCTATTTCCCTCACCGCATGTTTCTTGAAGAATTAGGAACAGACCTGTATCACGCATCGATAAATCTTGATGCCAAAAACATGAAATGAATGGAAACTAGGTTAAGACTTCCCATGCGGCCTCAAGATATTAATTTGTGTCTGATACTACCGTGTGTGTACATTACGCCGTCGCTACACCATTATTACAATCTCGTTCTAATCAATGGAAATTCGAAAGTTGCGTTTCATTTTGAAGGCTAATTATCATCGTTCTTAAAGTTAACGTAAAGCGCAGATAATGCTGGAAATTCCTACGTTTCTCGTGAGCTCTGTTTTTTGTTCTTATTAAAAATAAGGTAAGCACTTCCAGAAAGTTGCTGTTCACGGGTAGGCTTAATGTTTTGAATCAATATGAGGTACATAGTCCATACCGGTCTGATTTCGGTAAATTACATTGCCACTGGTATGCCTACCCATTTGATGATAAGATGCTGCTTTTCTAATGCCAAAACAATTTACCGCTCGCTGATAGGTTTAATATCTTTGAATCAAGATAAGGTACGATTCTAGTATTGGAATGAATGAATCAAGATAAGATACGGTTTCTACTATTGCAATGAATCAATATAAGGTACGATTCTAGTATTGAAATGAATGAATCAAGATAAGGTACGATTCTAGTATTGAAATGAATGAATCCAGATAGGTTGTGGTTTCTACTATTGCAATGAATGAATCAAGATAAGGTACGGTATGTCGTATTTCAATGAATGAATCAAGATAAGGTACGGTATGTCGTATTTCAATGAATGAATCAAGATAAGGTACGGTAGTCTCCATAACCAGGGTCCAATTCCACGGCTCTGCTTTCCACCAAATTCTGCGTTTACGGCGCCCCGTAAAGCACACAGTTCTATGTGCCGTATGCGCAGAACTCCGCAGTAAGCAGAGCCATGAAAGTGGACCCTGGTACGGAATTTCGGCAGATTGTTTTTGCACGAACAACATTTGCTGTGCCCACCTTAACCACGGAAACGTGGTATTGAGTTGGTACACCAAACACTGTCAGAATGGTTTCGTCTGAGGTATTTGAATACACACTTCAATCGTTTTGCAGACGGTTTTACCGAATTTCTATCTTTAACACTAATGTCGATCAATACAGCACGCCAGTACTTGTGCGAAAGCCTGGTAAGGTGCACTTTGCACGGGTAAAAAAAACCTACATGAACGATCTCCTGCTCTTGAAGCGTGTGGCCAATTTGAAATGGAATTCTCACATGTTTCTTTGATATGACTTGATTTATTTATTTATTAGAACCATCTTTTCAAATAGATGATGTTGATTTGATATGGTCATGGTAAACTGGTGTCAGGGCACTTTTGACACAATTATGCTAAGGTTAGTTTTTCCCAGTTTTGCTAAAGACAAGGAAAATTGCATCAGACTTTCGAATACATTCGAAGTGGAATAAATAACGACACAATATGAAATTTGTATTTTATGTGCGTTTTTGTGAAACATGATAATCTTAGGGTCTCTTTTTTGTGTTTTTGGCACGGCAGGATAACTGCTAATTTGTAAAGCATAATACAACATGTGACCATAATGCGTAGCCTCTTGAAAAACCTGCGTGCACATTATTTGAATAGCCCCCCCCCAAATAAAAACCGGTTTGATTGACTCCTGCAACTTAGCAAACGTCGTATCAACCTTTTTGTATGATATTACCAGTGCAACTTTACTGTTTTGCAAAACAGAACATTTACATTTACAGCACAATAGTCACAGATTGTTTAATATATTTTTATAAAACACAATCACGTAAAATGAAGAAGAAGAAGAGGAAGAAGAAGAGAAAAAGGGGGAAAAAGGACCAGCCCTTCTTCTTGACAACATAAATTTGACTTCACGCATAATTAACTGTTTGACTCTGGGGGGATTTGAAAAAGTGCACTCTCCCTAAAACCAATTAGGTCTATTTGAAATTTTACTATTTTCTTGTAAGCATGGAGTATTGCGCGATATGGGCTATCGATTTTGTGTGACCACACAAATCAACAAGTGCAGTCGGGCCGCCGAGCTCACGCCTTCCACAATAATATAATTCTTGTTCAAAGGTGGACAAAAACCGGATTGAATTTCAAACAAGGGACGTCTGGCACAGTTGAAATTTTACATTCTATAATTATTTGACTGTCATGAGTCATCCAGTCCAAAGACGTGTCGTCATGGCGATTTGGTAGATATTGATTTGAATTGCCCATCTATTAAAACAACTCAAGGCCCTCTTGGCAAAAAGATTAAAAATACACGTAAGAAATTATTTCGCATGAAACGATACAATGTCGTTCACGAGAAAATGCAAAGGTTTGTAAAACTTATTTTTCATATTCAACATTCGAACGACACAGGTTTTTTTACAATTATTTGTAATAGAAAAAAAGAAAGACGGACATAAAGATGAAACCTTCTGTGGTTAGTTGTTGTCTACAACTATTTTTTTTTGCTTCTGAACATGCATTTCAAGGGTATACTTCCCTTTACAACATCATACCGAAACCTGCCAGGGGCCCTTTGTATGATATAACATTGAAATAAAACACCATCACCATGAAAGCTTATTATTTACATTACGTTCTGGTTCAACAAGACAATCTCGAGGAAACTCCCAATGGCTTACATCTTAGACTCATGTGCCCTCGTTGTCATGGTACCGCTTCTTCCAGTGCTCCCCGGAGTAGAATTATCGGAACCTTTCGGTCGGGGACGGCATGCGGCCGGAAGAAGTGCAATTTGAAATGCCTCTCGGTATCTGCTGCTAAGGACGGTGTATATGATAGGGTTGATAATAGAATTGAAGTAGGAGGCAACGCGGGCAAAGTAGGCTAGACCCTGGCGTGCCTCGTAAGGAATGATGTAGACTTCACCCCGGACGTTGGCGACGAGGTTGAAGATCGACATAACCTCGAAGGGCGCTAGGAGGGCGAACAAAGCAACGCCGTTGATGACTAACATTTTGGCTACCTGGTTCCGGGTGGAGTCTTTAGCTTTACGGTGGTTAGACTGCGTCCTTTTGATGGACTGGTCTAACCCTCGGATGATTTTATAGTACAGTAGCGTGTTCCCGAGCAAAGAGAGGAAAAATGGGACAGTTTGAGTGGCGTAAGAGTAGCAATCGGCCCACTCGAAGTCCGACATGCACGACATTTTGTTCTCAGGCCACGTTGAGAAAGTTGGACTTGTCGGCCAGATGAAGCAACGGATCTCTTCTTTGCTGAAGCTCACGAGGAGCGAGGCCGAGAGTAAGCATGAGATCAGGGTGGAGACTGCCACATTAACAGCGACTCTTACTTTGGTATCTCGCCGTCTGTGGGGGCGGCATACGCC
Organism: Marthasterias glacialis; assembly: GCA_911728455.2. Taxonomy (NCBI): domain Eukaryota; kingdom Metazoa; phylum Echinodermata; class Asteroidea; order Forcipulatida; family Asteriidae; genus Marthasterias; species Marthasterias glacialis. The sequence goes on from OU452228.1 coordinate 19,380,039, forward strand.
GTTATATCTTTCCCACGACACTAACGTGATGAAGCAGAGGGACACAAAGTACGATGTATTGACCATGAACTGGTTAAGCTGGCACCCAGATAACCCAAGGGGATCATCATCAGCGTATATGGGAGAGTTGGCATAAGCCCAAAGCTTGCTGCCAATAGCAAACACAAGGAATATTATATCAGCTACCGACAGTCCAACAAGATAACAGTTGGTGACAGTCCGCATTCTTGGTATGCGTAAAACAACATATATAAAAAGCGCATTGTCGAGGACACCAGCTACAAGCACAATAGGTAGAAATAAAGAATGAAACAAAGCATCACCTGGACTGTAGGATACGTAACTTTTAACTTCAGCATCTTCCATGCCCGAAAAATTATAGCACAGTGATCCTTCGTATAGTGCATCTAATGATGCATTCATGACAGTAGTCACATTGACGGCTCTATACGAAGTCATGGTCGTTGTGATATCAGTGCTTAATCTCATCATAACTGCAATAACGTTTCTCCAAGTGAAAGTTCGAAGCAGTTCACGTTTTTAAACCAACATCTCTCCTGGTGAGTTAATGTGTAATGGTGGCACTTGTCTGCCTCGTCGTGTATAGATGCTCTCCCCCACGATTGTGTTCTTGTCTGCCGTCAAATGGGCATGAAAAGACGTCCACACCGAGGTGTTGAAATCAGTCGCCTCCCATCAATGTAAATCTGTCATTCACAATTCACCATTGAGAAATATACGTTTATTGTACGGCTCTTCACCGTGTTACTTTCCACCGTCAGTTTAATTCTACACAGTGTGATCGAGCGCGTCTACAATTATCAATGCTAAGGAAAGTTCATCGCTTCGGGAGTCCGTGATCGCATCCAGCTCGGCATTCCTGCCTTCAATGATTACCTGTAGGAAACTGAGCTGCTTTTTATTAAAGCCAAAGCTCGCGTTCTGATTGGTTGGAATATCTGGTGACGCGTTGACGATTGTACACAAGCCTGGCAATGTAAAGCTCATTTACCCAATCAGTGCCACCAGTGACATAAATTTGAGTGACGTAAGCTACTGCGTCACATTTCGATGATGAGTTTTGTTTGGTTTAATTGTATGTTAAGGTCACTTCCTTTTCTCCACGGAAACAATACTATTTATTCCAGAGATATATTAGACAAGTATAATCATCAATAGACGAGAGAGAAATTGACAAATTTCTCTGCGTTCGAAGTTCCTCTAAATTTAACATTGTCTCCCTCTTCATTGTTCATCCCTTGCATCTTCTGACTGCATCTGCCTCTCTCTTTTTACTTATTTCCACTGAACTGCTTCTGCTCCTCCAGTATAATCATATGTGTGTGTTGTGTTGTCATTCAGCCTCTGAGAAAGACTCTGCTAGGGTCGAAACGTGGGGCTATTAACAATGTTTTGCATTTATACAACAGGTCCTTGTGGTTGGTAAGCAGTTTGAAACAGCTTATTTTTTAGTAATCCACATAAGATTCACACTGCCTGCGTCTCATTATTTTTCCTTCCAGTGACTTCTTGGTCATTGTAGGGCATTGATGGGAGTTGAAAAAGTCAAATTTAGTACAGAGTTTCTTTCCACTGAATAAGATTAATGAGACCGTAAATTGATGGAATAGTGCAAAGTCCATGTTTACAGAACGAGACCATCCGAAAGAATACAGCAATTGATATTCTCATTAAAAAATAAATCAACAAACTACTTTTTGAATATCAGTAAAAGTTAATGATGAATATTGGTGTTCATAACAATAATGGAGATCAGTTACTCCAATTAAAAAACACATACCTTTTTGTCCAGCACAGAACATGTTGCCAATCTCTCTTTTATTATCGGATTACTTTCTTTGAATCAAAATGAGGTGTACCATATTATTTTCTAACTGTACCACGGTGTAGGCCTATAAGCTTTCCTTGAATGAAGGTAAGGTATGCTAGTGTGATAGTTGGGGAATTTCCAATTTGGCAATTTACAACAGTTGCCGAATCCCTAACTCATAGGCCTAGGGACTTACCGGTAAAATCGTTCAATTCGTTGAACAAAGAATCCCCTCCCTAAAAAAAAAACAAAAAAAAAACAAACCCAAAAACAAAAACAAACAAACATGTGTGACAAAGATACTAGAAACACAAGATAGGACACTTTATTCAGAAACATGAATCGCAAAATTGGGCTGCCCGCTGTCGTTTGGTAGGTAAAACCAAAGATCTTTTGCGCGATAAGTTGGGCCTACTAAATGGAAAAAATTATGCCAAACGATCCCACCAACTAAAAAAGGGTGAAGGCAATCGAAAATTTGGAGTTCGGCAATAAATTGTGCCAATAATCCGAGCAAAGTTGACACATGGGAAAGGGCGCCATCATGTGATTGGTAGGTATAAAGGCGTTACATCTGCTACCGTGCAAAACGGCACAAGTTAGTGTCCTATCTGTGTTTTGAGTATCTTTGGTGTGTGCCCACTGGTTTTTATACTGCGAAAAGTGTCTCATTACGTAATCAAACATTCCAACTTAAAGTATGGGAGATTCAGCATACAATAATCATGAATTAAATAAAACTATTACATCACATAAGTATTGTTGGTGTGAGGAAAGAATCTGTAATTGGAATGTTTTATACTGTTATCATTGAAAAACAAATGTTTTTTTAAAGTTTGGACTTAGGAAATGAAGTACAGTACGTCATTTTAGTCTAGTGTCTTCTTGCTTCTTGGTTCAACCAGAAGATGAAATATACTGTGTAATCCTCGACCAACCGAAATGTTGGTTGGGAGTATTACAGACATCTGGGCGTCCTTTGATTTTTCTCTCCAGTAACTTGCGTCGTCCAGTTAAATGTCAGACTTTCTTTAAGGTGAGGAGTTATTGATTTGTGGGAATGTTTGCACGATCGCCTCCGTTTTTGTGCAGTAAAACGAGGTACTTTTCAGTCGTGAAATGATCGACTCTAAGTCTGAAACGGACTGAGCAAAGACTACGAAGGTTTTGATTTAGGATAAATAAACTTAATAACCTCACCGTCTGGTTGTACTGGACGCAGACTTAATTAAATATAGGAAACCGCTTTTTGAGTCATCGAATTTAATTGATTGATTTATTGATGGACAGCCTTTTAGTTTCACCTTGACCGAATGTTCAGTCTATTGAATTCGTGTAGCAACAATTAAGCAATGTTTAATTTCAAAGCTCGAGTGATGAAATAAGAGGGACCACGTCATAATTTCATAATTAAGATGATGTTTTTACACCCTTGTCAACTGACCCAGAGACGGTAGCCTTGAAGAGGTATTGAAGACAGATAACTGGCGTGATCAGTTTCAAATGGAAGGGCGGGGGGCGTAAGATGGGGGGAACATACTCTTTTTGTGTGTCTGTCTGTGGGTAGGCACACACACCGTTGTGGGGACATTTATATGATGGAATTAAGGTCCCCACAACGTTTCTCGTTATCAAACCCTGTCCCCACAGGGTAATTCAATAGAAAAGAGAACAGCAATAGGGAGTCTCCACAATTCGGTGTTCAAAAGTGTGTGTGTGTGTGGGGGGGGGGGGCATGTCTGGGCACTCAAACCGAGGACTTTAACGAAAGGGATCCGGGAAAATGACATACCGAGGACAGTCCTCGGTATGTTTCGTGTACAAAACCAATGGGGACGTCGCTAAAAAAAGTCCAAACAATGGGACAACAATGGGATGTCCTCGGTCTACACCATAAACATACCTGTGTGCGTTTGCGTGTGGTGGTGGTGTGGGGGGGGGGGGTATTTAATGTATCGAACCACTCATTTGTGTATTTTTTCGATCTCATTTGGGGAGGGGGTTCTGACCGGGGGAGAGGTTCCACCCTCCCCACTCTGGTTACGCCACTGGGCGTGATACAGGAGAGGCATTACCCAGTAGTGGGCCGATGATGAGGAGGAGGAGAATGAAAGACACCCTTTAGAATTTCTTGTTTGACATCGTCCTCTACAAATGCATTTCCTATCTCTTCTGGAGACCATTACATTATTACATTTCTGGAAGACCCAGGCACACGTGCCTATATTTAGGTTTATTCCCGTGGTTAATGTAGTTAGACTCCCTTTCATATCCAGAGCAAATGAATATACATTAATTTAGTCTATTTCAAAACGTTCTCTAAAATTCTGTACAGCCCTTTAAAACTCTATCTCTGAATAGATTTTTAGTTGTTTATTCCTATGACATTCCGGTCTGGCTGGGTCTCTTTTGTTTAGTCTAACAATAGTTACACACAGCCACCTATACGTCAGTGAGAAGTGTCACCGGAAGCCCTTTTTTATTTTGTTGAAATAGATAAAAGTCCACCAAAAATTAACTCGGCTAAATCATGATCGCAGTGGCTTTTTGAAAAGATCTAAAAATACCCTCATGGTATTTTTCAAGGACTATACGATACGGCCTTTTCTTCTTCTTTAATCATCCACAACGTGAAGGTTTAATTAGTTTACAAGAGGTACATTCCTCTGGCTGTAGCAAGACGATGAACTTTTCGTGATTAGTTTCCGAAGTAGACTCTAGCTGGACAGTAATTATAGTCAACATGTCTCCGTGGAAACATGGAATCTTAACATCTGGTTTTTAAAGGTATGTTACATTACTGTTTTATTTATTTATTTTTTTCTTCCCTTTTTTCCAGTGCGAATTCAAGCAACCTGTGAAAAATTAGATGATCGCGTTTTTAGTGATACTTGCTTATTTTGAATGCCACTATCAAAACAATTGTTGGGTCTTCAGATTAAATGATATTTTCTTAACTTCGACAGTATTTCAGGCGTGTATTTTTTTTTCTTTTGAGGATTGGTCTTGGTATATACAAACTATATTTACCTTTGAGGTCTCAGATTCACACTAATCAATGTTCGATAATAACCAATCCATGTAAATGATTTTTAAACCATCTCAATATTTAGCAGTGGTGCATCGTAATGTGTGTGCGTTTAACAGAAAAATAAATAGACGGTTAAATGTTTAAATGTCAAGGAAACATAACCTTAGACCTAACCCGAGACCAGCCAGTAAAATAAGCGCTATTTTTGGCCGAAAGGCCTCTAGGCCATTTTTAACGGGTTATCCATTTTTCGTTATTTAGTTTGTCTTGCAGATGAGAAGAGAAATGATCCAGTGCAGTTTGTCTTAGGAAGATTCTGCACCTAATTTAAAGGCCTAAAGCGTTTAGATTTGACGTCACTAATTATTATATAAGAAGTAACTATTAGAAGCAAACTTGCGGTTACAGCTATTTGTTTTATGTGTGGATCTCTTTTGAGACGAGTGATGACTCTGAAAAGATCCGTTGGTCGGAGCAAACACTCCTCCCCAATAATTTTTACACACGGTTGCACTGGCAAGTTTATAATGATATTAAATTTAAAGGCCGTAATGAAGTTCCCGTTTATAGGGATAATAAGTCAAACTGAACTGAAATGAAATATTATGAATTGAATTGAATTGAATTGAATTGAATTGAATTGAATTGAATTGAATTGAATTGAATTGAATTGAATTGAAATGAATTGAATTGAATTGAATTGAATTGAATTGAATTGAATTGAATTGAATTGAATTGAATTGAATTGAATTGAAATGAATTGAATTGAATTGAATTGAATTGAATTGAATTGAATTGAATTGAATTGAATTGAATTGAATTGATTTGAATTGAATTGAATTGAATTGAATTGAATTGAATTGAATTGAATTGAATTGAATTGAATTGAATTGAATTGAATTGAATTGAATTGCATTGCATTGCATTGAATTGAATTGAATTGAATTGAATTGAATTGAATTGAAATGAAATGAATTGAATTGAATTGAATTGAATTGAATTCAATTGAATTGAATTGAATTGAATTGAATTGAATTGAATTGAATTGAATTGAATTCAATTGAATTGAATTGAATTGAATTGAATTGAATTGAATTGAATTGAATTGAATTGCATTGCATTGCATTGAATTGAATTGAATTGAATTGAATTGAATTGAATTGAATTGAATTGAATTGAATTGAATTGAATTGAATTGAATTGAATTGAATTGAATTGAATTGAATTGAATTGAATTGAATGGAATTGAATGGAATTGAATGGAATTGAATTGAACTGAACTGAACTGAACTGAACTGAAATGAACTGAACTGAACTGAACTGAACTGAACTGTACTGAACTGAACTGAACTGAACTGAACTGAACTGAACTGAACTGAACTGAACTGAACTGAATTGAATTGAATTGAATTGAATTGAATTGAATTGAATTGAATTGAATTGAATTGAATGGAATTGAATGGAATTGAATTGAACTGAACTGAACTGAACTGAAATGAAATGAACTGAACTGAACTGAACTGAACTGAACTGTACTGAACTGAACTGAACTGAACTGAACTGAACTGAACTGAACTGAACTGAACTGAATTGAATTGAATTGAATTGAATTGAATTGAATTGAATTGAATTGAATTGAATTGAATTGAATTGAATTGAATCGAATTGAATTGAATTGAATTAGATTGGATTGGAATGGATGAGTTGAGTTGAGTTGAGTTGAGTTGAGTTGAGTTGAGTTGAGTTGAGTTGAGTTGAGTTGAGTTGAGTTGAATTGAATAGTTACTTCTTATTATCCACACCGACCAAAGCCTCAGACATCACTTGATTATTAGTTTGTTTTAAATTAGGCCAATAGAAATATGTTCAGCAGAAAATATTACCAAGCGAACTTATTTGCTAAGTAAACATCAGCAGGGGACCAGTTACACACACAATATAAATGACATGGTATAATGGCTGGTGACCGACTTCCACTAAGAAAATAAAATGTCTACGCTTAGCAGATTGATGTGTTTATCAGCTCAATGGAATGGACCTCTGATAACTACACCGCATATACAATGACTTTAGACGTGAAAAGTATTATCATTTAAATTAACCCGGAGCCACGAGAAGAGATGAGATGAAAACAGCTTGAAGGCCCACGTTGTCCAAAAAGTAGCATGTCAGTCAAAGCTTTTATATTCCTAAAAGATTGCTTTTGGGGAAAGTAGGCAATTCTTTCAGCATATTGCGATCCCGTTTCGCAAATTTGAAGATGCGAAAATTTTGCATCAGGGTTCATGTGTATTAATGGCAGAAAAAAAAAATAGAATATGGCAAACAATAAACCAAACTCGCATCTCAAGACAAAGACGAAGTAAAAACAGACGTCGCTCTAAGCGCATGTTGTTGTACTAGTTCACAAACCACGCTTAGTTCAACTATTTGTGCCTGTTTTGTATGGAATAGTTTTTATGACAAAATGCCGCATGTTTGCTTTACATAATGTTGACAGTTGAACTATATTGCAATGTTTTTTATATATACCTGCATCTTGTCCCTGAATGATCAGCTGAGCTGGAGATCGCTTTTGGGGGAAGTGGGAAATTCTTTGCGGTTACCCTCAATGAAGATGGCGATAATAAAAAATAAAAAAAATAAATAAATAAAGAATTAAATAATTGTAAACAAATATAAAGATTATTTTTTTGAAGGTTTAGCAAAGATTACAAGTTATTCTAAAATAAAAGCAAGTTGAAACAGTTCCTCGTTTTTAAACATAACATATTAAGCAGAAGACTGCTTACCCACCTGTACACAAAGAAAGAAGCCATATTTTCCCTCTGAGTTTAAAAAATAAAATTGTGTTCCATTTATATTTTTCATTTTGATCGTTGTTGTTTTCCAGATTGCGTATGATAATATATACTGTACTCTAATGTCGTTGTGACATTAATCTTGTTATAATAATACTAATTGTTATATAGCGCTTTATCTGAGGCCGTCTCAAAGCCCTTATTATCATTTTTGATACAGGTTTTTGAAGTTTTTGTTTATGTTTTTCTGTTTTATGAAACTCATTTATGTTTCACCATATGAATTTACAAGGTGATCTGGTGCATTCAGCAGCCACTGCCAGAAACAGCGGGGCAAACACATTCCTTATTAGCGATAAGTGCACTGTGTGATTTTACGTGCATTGCACAACACGCGGGACCTACGGCTTTACGTCCGAAGGACGCAGCAATAATGGTTAAGTGTCTTGCTTATGGACACAAGTGTCAAGACCAGGACTCGAACCCTGCTGATCAGAAGCACCAGAGCTTGAATCCAGGGCGCTTGACCTCTCAGCGAAAATCGTTTTCCCTGCTTTTAATTACGTATTGTGCCATATTTTCTCATTGATATTGTTAATTTTGGATTTGTTATTTTCATTGTCGTTTGTTTTCATTCATTGAAACTTTGACTAAATTCTCTCTGATGAGTTCATTGTTGAGTTGAGTGTCTTGTACCTCACTGTGTTCATTTGATGAGTATCTTGAATAAATGAAGCTCCATAGGTCTCAACGCAATTTAAAAAGGAAAAGAAAGAAAAAGTGCATTTCTATGACAACTCTTTTGCCACCCTTTTTGCGGACAAAGAAATTTGGGGGATTTTCTGCTTTAAATAACGATATGAGAACAGTGCCTGTACTACTTCAGTCTTGATATGACAAAAAATAGCGGAAAGATTATGTCCAGAGTCGTACACGGAATGAATTATTATAACGATATGCCATAAAAGAGTAACAAAACCCTTTACAGCTTTTAAGAGATTCAACTTGAAGTCACTACGGCCAACTAGAAGTTTTATTTTCAAGATTCAAATGCTCTCATTATTAGCTATCCGATTACCGACGCTTACTACTGATTTCTGTTAATGGCAAATCTTGAAGTGAAATTCCACGTTAGATTCCGGTCTCGTTGAAAAGTGAGAATTTCCTAAACGCATTCACAGATCCAGGACGGAGGGGAACTACGTGAATACTTAAGTGCCCGGAGAAGTTTCATGACGGAACTGAGGAGTTTGACGAGGACCATCAAGTGGTTTGGACCCTCCACTCCTCACCGGACTTGGCTTCGTTATTGCTGATTTCATCAATCTTTCTCGATTTCTTAATTGACTCCTTATTCGCTATATCCAACTCGCACCTGCGGTAGAAAACGAAGGTTTAGTCATCCGTTGACTAAATTTGTACCTAAATTTGTCGTTACTTTAGGCACCTTGCCTGAAGATTTCACCCGCATCAAAGCAAATTTGAGCCTGAAAATAGAATGCGTGTCCGGGGCAAAAAAAAATTAAAATTAATAAATCCCACGAAGGGGTTGGAGATAATGCATGAGATGAGGTAAGTGAGAAAGACAAGGGGACTTCGACGGATATAACTCTGTTTGACAGGAAATTCTTCGGAGTGTCCCCCAGAATAAATAGCGTCAATTAGCGAGTATAAAGAGGGGAATTTGCCATAAAGTTAATTTCCGTAGTCCGCCTGCCGCGTCAGATCGAGACAGAGGCGGGAGCACAAACTGATGAGACTTAATTTCCTTCCAGTGAAGTAATAAAGACATTGTCGTCAGTATTACCCAGATTAAACTATTAGGGTGATGGAAAACACAAATCATTCCGAATACAACTCTTGACCTTTTTAGACGCCGTGATAAACAATGTTTCCTTAATTCACTCTGCAAAAAAAAAAAAAATAAAAAAAAATGCTAAAAGGTTGGCTCGCAATATTGACTCTGTCCCCCAAAAGGGTTTCTATAGTAGGGCATCACATACACTTCTCGACGTCGGGACAAATGCTGAAATCACTACCAAAAAAAGAAAAAAAGAAAAAGCAATTTAAAATTATTTGAATTTCTTCGAAATCTAATCAGTGTTTACGGTTGAGAAATGTTTTTCCAGATCCTCGTATGAAAGAAGTGGAATGTTTTTGATGAGATTTGTTTACGTGCAATCCGAGACACTAGGCATGTCGTCCGCGTTTCGAGTTCATACCTGGAGGGGTAGACAGAGCAGATTGGCCCCTACCCTAATTTGCCAAAAGCTCTTGTCACAGTCAGCCACCAATTTCCAATCCCGGCTCTCCGGACTATTATAACCCGTTTTGATTGCTCGAGTATTGATACGGTTTAAGCGTCTGGCTTACAAGCAATCCACGGTGCCATTTACGCAGTTGTTGAGAATGAAAATAAAGAGTGTTAAATAAAATGACACCCCAAAAAATCCATACGGAGCGAACAACAGAAATTTAATTGAAAAGAACAAATACCTTTCACTGTGTTGCGATGGGTGAAAACATCCAAATGTTTTCACAATTGCAATAAGGTGACTGACCAAACATTAATATTAATCTGACTGTAATCTTATCTGTGGATTTCATAATTAAACTTTCAAGCCGTCACGGGTTTCACAAGAACAGTAACAACAACCAGAGGTCGAAAAATGGAGGGGGTGGTATAGTTGAACCATCTCAGTTTATCTTTTTTTTTAAAAGACAATTCAGATACAGTTCCTCTTCGTCAAAGAGTAGACTCCTTTAGAGTATATCAAACCATTAATGAATAGAGCGACGACCTACTGGAATTGCATCGCTGCGGAGTGTAAAATTACTGGGCAACATTACACCATTGAAAGAAACACTCCCCCCTTTGATTGTTTTAATAACGATGTCCGCTCTTCATCTACTGACTAGATCCCAATCTATTTGAATGTCAACAGAGGACTAGTCCTAAGGTCACTGCTCTTCCATGACCTTCATTTCGAAGCTTCGTGATTGATTGTGACCACCCTCTATATACGGTCGCATACAATTTACTATAATGGATACTGAACCGTCTTTTTAGGTAATTTGCAACGAGCATGCGATCCCCATTAAGGTTCGTATCAAAACCACGGAGAATTACCCCCTGGGAGATCAAAATGCTGATCCCAAATTTCACCCGGGAATTAAACCGTGATGAAAATAAACATGAGGACGTTCTTTTTTTTTCCCGTCAGTCCTGTAGCTAATGAACATCAATCACTTGTAGGCTTTTAATGACCATCGGTGTTTTTTTTTCCTCGATAGATTTTAATTAGAGCAGTGTAAATCATGCATTTGATTGTCATCTGAATTCATATTCAGTAAATCAATCATTTGAAATGAGGCGGGATGTGTTTTTTTTTATTGTAATGTTAGACATGCAGTCTGCGAGCAGATTGCTTTGAAGAGGTCGTGTGTTAATAGTGATGTAGCTAGTTTTTATTACACGTTATTTGCTTATGTTGGTACCTTGCAGGACAAGAACACAATATCGGATTCAAATGTAGTCCAAATCAGGCTGAAAGATTTCCTACAATAGTCATATCAATACAACATTATTTTAATACTGTTTACTTTTTCCATTTTATTGAAACACAAAGAGAAGGGTTGATGTTACCAGGAGCAACACCGAAAGCTCACTTATTATTCCAGTCAGTATCAATCCTTCAGCGGTATGTCCGTCCAAATTATTTGTTGAAGTCGGGGAGAATCGAATTGAAGACCTCACATACCATGATTGTTGTTTGTTTCGATTGCTACCGTGACCTAAATAAGCTCAATGCGAAAGTGCACGGTTTCCGTGACAAGATATTGAATGTTTTTGTTGTTGTTTTTTCTCCCTTCGGAGGAAAAAAGCCTACATTCATTAAAAAAAACCATACGTTTCCCTTGCAGGTACCAATAATATAAGAAAAATAAACTGATAACTAAACTAGTTATTACGGAAAATATAAAACAAGTCTCATTTCAAATTGAATATGGCGAGATTACCTTAAGTAAAAAAAAAAACCAAACAATTTCTAGCTCAAAGTACAGTTGTATTACTATTTTTTTGAATAGTATAACAGAGGGTTTTCCACCATTCATCTTTTCGGGCCTTGCAACAGAATTAGCTTGAGGGCAGTCCTTTTGTTGTTGTTGAGAATACCAAATAAATTTGCCTCACGGTCTTAAAAACATTTATATCCAGGATCTCTTTGATCCACCCAGCGGAATAGCCAATGGGGGGCCTGGGGGCACGTTCCCCCACAAATTTCCAGTGCCCCAGGTGACCCAGATAAAAGTGTAGCTACATGCAATACATTAAAAGCAATGCCCTGGGCCCCCCACTGAAAAGCAATGTCCACCCCTGTGCCTCCACCCCTGTGCCTCCCCCCTCCCCCAGTGAACAAATCCTGGCTACGCCGCTGGAGCCACCCTTTAATTTTCGTCCAAATAAGACGAAGAAAACTCGTAAGCACAAAAAAGTGGATCAAGGTTTCACTCTCAAACCGAAAGAAAGAACACAGCTCGTTCTCTCCTTTCCCAGTTTTAACCAGAAAATAATGAACACCCAAGGTTCTATGTTCCCTGTACTGGAACCACCGTGGTGTTGTATCCAGCGTAATCAGTAAACTTGCTGACAACCCTTTTTTCAGGCGTAAGTATTTGGTAACTACAGGTGAAATCCTTTGTATCTTATAAGAGTGTTTCCATAAACGGAATTAAAAAGGAAGGGAATGTTTGATTCAGCACCTGTGAGTAAATTACTAAAGGCTTTGAGAAAGATTGTCGAAACGGGAGGCCATAAACAATTTATACAACAGGTCCTTTTGGTTGGTAAGCAGTTTGCAACAGCTAATTTATTGTTATAATTTTGTAAATGCTAAAGGAATTCTTGGCGGCCTTAATGACGCCACGATATTCTAAAAAAGTTGATCTTAATAGTACTAAACTCTAACACGAAGTACTCAAGACTCAGAAAGATGCCATTATCATCCTGTAGATCACTCACAAAATAAATATCCCTTTGTTCGACCAGTGTTTGTAGAAAATACAAATGTAACATTATTTTAACTCTGTGGTTATTCCACAGAACATTGTTAAGACGGTCGTTGTTGTTTACTGGTACATGCTTTCTGATACGTGGTTTTGCATAAAGGAACATTGAATGTTTTGGGTTGTTTTCAATGAAACTGGGTCACTAAATTGGATGCAATTTTCATAGGTTGATTGGGTGGTATTTTTATAGCGACTGAACGGAAATTGACGTACTTTCCCTGTAAGGTGGGAGGAAAAAACAGTAAACAAACCTCTTTTTTTCGCCCCTCACAAGGCACAAGGCCACTCTAGGTGAGGGCCAGAAGGAAAAGAGAAAGAAAGCAGAAGAAATTAGGGCAGAAGAAAACTGTTTACATTCTGCTTAAATTGAGAAGGATTATAGCCCGCAGGGAAACAGGATACAGGCAAAAAAGAGTTCCACATTAAAGCAGTGCGTGGAGAAAATATAGGTTTTTCATGGTAATTATTTTAGCAAAAAACGGCAAATTTAAACGTTGGGGGTTCATCTATTTCGCGCGTTCTTTTGCATGGTGCGATAAAAAAAAGGGATGACCATTCAATTTAGCAAACTGCTCAAACAGCATTCAATCTCACAGCAGCTTTACGCAGAAACCTCCAGTTGCACCACTCTGCTAAATTGAATGCCGATTTCGCTTGTCTAAAAAAGTAAGTCTTAATTGAATATAATGCCATATCGCATGCCTCAAATTGAAATTGAGGCTCGGTTTCAATTTAAGAGGGAATATCGCTTTGATACGAATGCACAAGAGTGAAATTGCCTGATTTTTTTTATTTATTTTAAAGTTTTTTTGCCGAAAATGAACGGGAAAACCTATGTTAAAAGAACGACTTGCAGAAATACGCGTTAAAACGGCTCCAGTATGAATCGTTACTCATTTCACAAAAAAACTAAATACGTTGTACGACTACAGTGACTTTGGCTCATGCAGCCACATTGACTTGCCATAGCCACAACCGAAGCCATCAGTTTGGAAACGTTGGTTTTGATAAAAAAAATAATAATAATAAATTAAAAGAAAAATAAATAAATGCAAAAAATAAATACAAATAATGGTTTTTACAAATGCTAATCAGCACTGAGCCGAACCCAGTATGGTGTCCCCCATTTCCTTACAGTAAATCGTATATGATTTTACCTGGTCACGTGGGACATTATATTTTATTTTTTTCGTTGCCGTGAAACTTGATCCTGGTATCTAAACCGCATGGATTTGTCAGTAATGAGATGGGTACATTGTATTTAACGTTTACCGTTGGGAAATAAACCTGTGTTTAAACACCACAGAGACCTGGCATCGCTTATGTGTCATTTTTCCGATGCCTCAATCACGGTATCCGATATCCAATATACGATCCACGTATATATGTGTGGAAACAGTGAGTATATATTAAGACGGTGTATCGTCGGTAAGACCTAATCCCTAGACGGCGTTGTCATATACGAAGCCAGGATGCTCCCCTTGTCCTTTTCTATTTGCAAATTGATTGTTTGCAATCCTCGAGGGCATCATTTGAATGTGGATGTATAAAAGAGGAGATTTTACTTAAAATCTTAGATACCCCCCCTCCATAAAAAAAAAATCGTACATACTTAAATCAATCTGGGTCACGGGCGATGAGGAAACGACGTGTGTTCCACTTTTAGACGGGAAATTTCTGAGTTCGTTATTATCGCTGGGATTTTTTTCCCCTTTTTTTTTTGACCGCGTTGGGAAAAAAAGGCCAAACATCATGGCAGGTTCTTGAATTGGTTCTTATCCATTTTGTAGGTCAAAGTAACGTGGCTGAAAGCGAGAAGCCAGTCTCGGTAAATAGCTTCATTTGATTGAAATGTAAATCCAGAAATGGTTCTTAATGGCTGCCATTTACATTCATAATAAAACTTCCGTGAATGATTTTTGCTTGTCTATTGACGACTGTAAAAACATCCAAGGGGACTGGAAAACAAGGCTAAGGACGAATGGCCTGCCATTTTAACAGACAATAGACTTAAGTGCACGTAGGCCTATATAATAGACCCTTTGAGCTTTTAATTAGTTTAAACTCCAATAAAGAACGAATTCGAAATTCGGTTTACATGACCGAATGATCGGTCATATCGCATAAAAAAACCCAGCAATCCCAGTAATATGAACTAGACACGACCATTCTGTCTCACATTAGACTTAAAAGTGGAAAGTGGATGCATTGAATCGATGGACATAACCACCGTTGTATATTTCGTGCCATCTGACCATTAATCTTCATTATAATTTTTAATAGTGGAGATAAATGGAATGCAGACCCGTAGGCTGTTGAGTGCTCAGCAGCGTGACACATGGGCAATTCCTTGAAGAAAACTGTTAGAAAATAATTTCATTTCTCACTCTACAGTAGGACATGTCCCAAGAGGAATCATTCATGTTAAATCCATCAGAACCAACATATCTTCTTTTTATTTGAACTCCGGTTCAAGCATTTTCTTTTCAGTCAACATGCTTGCGGGGGGAACGGGCTTCGAAATCGCCGCAGAACCCAAACACTTCGAAGAATAGACAAAAGACCAAAAGAGCAACGGACAACTGACCACATCTGATAAAGGTGCAGCCATCATGTTTCTGTACCATTCGAATCAACGTATCCATACCGAGACTGGGAAGAAAAATACTATTTTGCACTCACAGAAATCAGATCTGTATTTCTGATTACTGATATAGACAAGCAGAATGACAATAGAGCTGCAGTTGAATGCTATTGTAACCTCGGGCTACAACTAGTAGTCCAACTTCGTCGTTGATTATATATATCTTGTAATTACCAAATACAACCATTCAATTTCGTTTTTAAACGGACCGCGAATAGTCGTTATTTTAAAAGATTAAGTTTTTAAAATGTATAGTATTTCATTCAGAAAATATAACGAGCTGTTGCAAACTACTCTTACCAACCAAGAGGACCTTGGTTTAATGAGGAAAAAAAGTTACTGGCCTCACGTCTCGACACTAGCAGAGTCTTTCTCAAAGGCTAAAAATGCAAAAACAACACACACATCCAAGTATATTAGTGTTAGAGAAGCAGTCAAGTAGAGACAAGTGATTAATTGGTTAAAGTACGGAGCTCGAATTGTCGAAAATTCAATATGGGACTTCAAAGCTACACGTTTATTTCTCGTCTTGTAAGACGAAAGATTGGATTCAAACTTGGTATGTCTATTAAGGAAAACATTTCAGAAAGAAACATGTCCGAATAAGCTTTAAGATCTTGTCGCATTGGTATTTTTACATGCAACTATTTGAGCCATCTGAACTAAAGGAACGCTTCGGTGGTACAAGAGACATGTTTTTCTAGAAGTGTCTTGCTATCTCCAAAGTATTTTTTGTTAATATTTCAATGTGGCTTTGTGGAGATGCTTGTAAATTGCCTCCTGTGTCACGTCCTTTCCAAAATGTGTTTATTTCGTTTTCTTATACCGATAAGTGAAGCGACAAATTGAACATGTTCATGTGATTAACTTTCATAAAAATATTGTTCGCGTTCAGCTCCGTCTCGCGTAAGATTATACACGTTGTTATCGACTGATACCGTCTGTTTTAAATACATTGTTATTCTATCTGTCCGCGTATCCATCCTGACCACGGCGTGTCAATATTGATTACGTTTTAACATCACGAAGGTGCTGATGATGTTTTTCTTGGCAGGCGTTTTGAGATATTTAAAGAACAAACAAGCGTAAGAATTTTGAAAGCTTATTAACTCGTCTGGCGTATCGGACAAAATGTGCGGACTGATGGCGACGTTGGTTATTTATATACGATACAAATGGAACAATAACAACTCTGAACTTAAGAATTATGCTGTACTCATGTAGGTATCTTAATGTGTTTTTGCGTGTGGTAACGCCGCGTGGGCATTGTCTGACTGGTTTAAAGTGACATCCAAAATTGGCGCCGTTCCATTTCTTGGTCCGAACGATTTTCTCTGTGCAGAATCACAACGTTCAAAGTGCTGATAGATAGAGAAGTGCATTCAGCGAAGAATAAAAGGTTCCCGCAAGAGACATTGGTATGCGGGCAGGTGGTAGATTGTCCATTATTCGATCGCGCCAATGCATGACACTCTCATCCAACCGCGACAAGACAAACCAAGCTTTGGTGATTGAAAAAAAAGAGACACGCACAAATCAAACATCTCTGGCTGGCAAATCACTGAGGCAATAGAACAGTTCGGAGGAATGAATGAAGTGGCGCGTGATCGCAAACGTAATGTAAACCCTCACAGCACTGCCGACTACAACTCGCAATTTGCCGAGCTCTTCAGCTCCAAGTTATAGCTTTCTGGAATGAGTAGGCATTCTGAAGAAGTTTTAAACAAATATCGTTTATAAATAAAAGAAAAAAAGAAGAAGAAAGAAGAAAAAAAAATCAGGAAATTTTCCGGCGCGTGATGTTAAGACTATTCTCGCATATCATTCAGTTTAATTATCGATCCTAAAACGGCGGCGAGGGCCTTAAATTTCATCGAATTAATTCCAAATCTATTTGGATGCAGCGGGTGTCAATCACCTTGTGAAATATTTCTGCTTGAGAGGTTCTCATCTTGCAGAAACCGATGACTGAGTTTGCCAAATTAAAACACTCTCCCTGCAAGGCAAGTTTTATCACCATCTTGATCACCATACTGCCTATATGTGAATCAAGTGTAGGATCACATAGCCCCTCTTGAAGCTATTCATTTCTCTAGTTGTCATTCTCCATTCTGTTTCAAGGTGCAATGCCATGCTTTCTTATTTGTCCACCACTTCAAATCTTTCCCTTGCCCTTTGGGTCGTTGGTGTAAAGTCCCTGTTAGCGATTCTTTGGCATTATACCCGTCTTCAATTTGCCCATTTTAGTGACATCACCATAATACTAAATATTGGTTGTGCCATTTCAGAAGTCACCCCGTGAATTCGTAACAGCCGTAGCCGTAGCGCGTCGTGGCCGAGCAGTCTTGCCCACCGGACTCAAGCTCTGGTGTTTCTGATCAGCAGAGTGTGGGTTTGAATTCCCAGTCATGACAATTGTGTCCTTGAGCAAGACACTTAACCATTATTGCTTTGTCTTTCGGATGGGACGTAAAGCCGTTGGTCCCGTGTGATGTGTAATGCACGTAAAAGCAACAAAGTGCACTTATCGTTAAAAGAAGAGGTTTGCCCCGGTGCTTTCTGGCTTGGTTGGCTGAAGATTGCTCGACATGAGGCAGGGTCTACCCAAATCTTCATTGTGTTCTGGGAATCTGGGGAATTCTTTTTAGAATTTTAGGGGCGGGGAGGGTGTACTTCTGTACAAGAAGGGAAGAATGTGTTAGAGTATGTGAACAATTTGGGGCCCCTTTGCTACATATTGTATTTTTCTTGTTTTGTAACTTGGCAGTAGTCTTGGGTGCTCCTCTACAGAAGGTTTGTCCTTCTCTCGGATGCCACCCCCATTCATACAATTTTTATTTATTGACATAAATACCCTTATTTTGATACAAATGTATAATTCATTTTATATTCTCAATTGTTTTGTGTATCATTTTCTTGTATGAATGGAAAATAAAACAAACAAAAAAACATATCGACATGGTATAGATTGTGCCGCATCACTTTGTAAAACTTCACAACGTGCTACATAAAATATCTCATATTCATAACTCTGCATACCTGTCGTTAAAACAATGCAAATTACAGCGCCATGAGCGCCCATCTGTGGCGGATAACAGCGCTTAAGTATTCATCATTAGCCGCTGCGGAAGTCAATTTGCGATCTTAAAGGCAACACGTGCGCACTTACACGCTCACCATTATCTTTACATAAAACTTGACTCAGTAGCATTGGGTGACCTCAGTGTCAATGCATTATAGTATTTAAATTAATTGCGTAGTCCTGGTTCACTGTTGTTTGACCTTTACACGTGGGTGCACAACAACAGCCCGCTTTACGTATGTCTTATACGCACGTGTGTTGAGGATACCCAACTACCTCTAAACTTCTTTGGATCGAGATACATAGCCCCTCTCAATTTTTCTTAGAAGGAAAACACCAACAAAATGTGTTGTCGTAAACCGCTTTTTTGCTTATGCCCACACCCTGTTCAATATGTTTCTCAAATCGATGTCTGCTGCATTTACCTTTTGCTCTTTAAGCTAATGCAGGGTATAGTGGTTCTCATTGAAGGGTAATTCTTTCACTGTCTCCCGTGAGTCCTTCCCATTATGAAATCACACATTGATTTAACACTCTTTCTGTTGGCAGAGGATCATAATTTTCCATTACAGAGACAAGTGTCTTCAGCACCATTGGCCTGTATCGATCACACCATTGAACTCTCCGTCGTCATGGGATTTCGGTGGGACGGGATTCAGATGACATGAGCTGAGCGTTTCATCATCGGTTTTGTTCTCGACACTGACGTGAAAATTTGTTGGAAGACAACCATTTAAAAAAACAGCTGAACAAACTGGCGTCTCTCAGATAATGCATGCGTCTGTACTGGACCCAGTTTCATCACGCTGTTTAGAGCCGCAAAATGCGCGCTGACGGTGCCTTGTAAAGCGCGTGGTTCTCTGGACCGGAAGCGCCAAATTCCACTGTACACTCTAAAAAAATGAAGGTGTTAAATCAACACTTACACTCTAAAAACTTAAGTGTTACACCAACACTTGAAGAGTTCGCGCAGGGACGACACTGTGAAAGGTTAAATGTAACTCAATTAAAGTGTCGAATTAAGCGCTAGTTTGACACTTACAGTGTCAAAATAGTGTTTGAGTCAACACTTTAGTTGAGTTACATTTAACATTCCAAAGTGTTGTCCCTGCTCGAACTCTTAAAAGTGTTAGTGTAACACTTCAGTTTTAAGAGTGTAGAGGGTTTGGTCAGTGAGAACATTTTCATAAAGTTAGATCCAACTTAAATACAAGTGTCCAACTAGCGTTTCAGATGCTAAGATTTAACTTTTAATAGTGTAAATTCAACTCTTCAATTGAGTTACGTTCAACTTTTCAAAGTGTTGTCACTGACCGATCTCTTTTAAGTGTTGATTTAACACTTTGTTTTTTAGAGTGTAGGCAGTGCCATGTAATCGGGGCCTGGTGTTTCATGCCATTGAAGAACACCATGGTTTAGATTTTTACAAATATCCTTGCCGATTGCGAGTCATTTCAACAGTCAAACTCAAATCAATACATTGTTGCTTTGAAGAGTAAACGTCGTGCTCTTGCCGTGTCCAATTCAAATATTCCTATTTTTTTTCTCGATTCGGCAGAAGCACGACGTTTAAAACCACTGCCGCGCCAATGCCACACTATTGCCACACTCCAATGATCTGAATTCGACCCGGCAACAGTGCGACGCTTGAAATGGGCCTCAGCTCGACCATGGCTCGACAGGCCCTGTCGTGCTATTGGCAAAGTTCAGCAGAAGCACGACGTTTGAAACCACTGCCGTGCCAATGTCGCGCTATTGCCGAACTCAAATGATTTGAATTTGACAAGGCAAGAGCTCGACGTTTGAAATGGGCCTCATATAGAGTCCCAACAGTCCTCAGTGCGGAAGTGCATTAAGCATGGTTAACCGAACGAAGCCAAGGCAGGCATTAAACAAGTTCACAATCCAACAGAGTCCGCATTTTGCTGCATTTAGCATGCATAGAAAAACGCATGATGGGTGCCGGGGGATTTTTTTTTAACAACTGCAACTGTCCTATGAATGTCTGATCGATAAAATGTCTGATGTTGAAAGGAAAACAATCATCTCGGAATAAATGTTTAATTTCTGTACTGAAATACTTCTTAGGATATTAACATTTCTGTCTGTTTCGCATGTAGATTTCGTTGCACAGTATGGTACACTTTGCAATGAGATATACACGACTGAGACTTGATATAACTCGAAGGTAGGAATTCTTGCTTCGTGGAGAACGTATCTCCACTGTTCTTGAAAACACCTGGGTATAATTTATAATTGTACATCGATGAAGGGCAAGGGTGTATTGTCATTGTTTTGATATTAAACAAAAGAGTCACCTGGTTCTTTTCTTTATTTTGTACAGTAAATTATTCGAGTTAATCAATTAACACTGTCAGTTTGTCATACCGATCCGTATAAAACACCTGTTTGAGAAGACAGCCTTTTATCCCAAGCCGACAGACAAGATAGAAAAATGCAGCTGCCGATCTGACAAAGAAATTAACCTAGCTTGAAGACATCCATAGATTTATTTATCTTCGATAATCCCTTGACGACCAGTTTCAGAAACGGTGCAAGACGGGTAGGCCTATATGTCCAGGAAGCAGTGCAATTCACATCTGCAGTTGCCGGAAAGAGGACCAAAACGTTGTTTGAGAAAACATCTGGACTGTGAAGGTTATCCCCCAAAAATGCAACAACAACAACAACACTCAAGAACAAGAACATCAACAACCACTATAACTATAACAACAACAACAACAACAACAACAACAACAACTACAACAACAACAACAACAACAACAAAAACAAAACAACTAGAATAACAACAAGGACAACAACAAGGACAACAACAACAACAACAACAAACAACAACGACGACGACGGCGACGGCGACGGCGACGACCACGACCACGACCACGACCACGACAACAGATCTAAGAACAAGACTTAAATCTCACTGTCACCCCAATACCTCAACAAACAAGCACTAAAGCGAGGGAAACAAGGAAATAAAAGACATGCCAAGAACAAGAAAACAAGAAAACTCAAAATATAAGTCGCTGAAAGCACGGGCGTCTCCCTCAGTAATCAGAAATCTGATTTACGGTAGACTTGAATGAGAAAAAAAACTGCATGTTTATAGCAAGTGACTCGATCTATAAGCAAAGGTTCCTCCACAACGACCCTTTACCCTCTGTCTTGATGAGTGTTTCTTATAATTGAAGAGCCATGCCTCGCAGTGCGACAGGTAGTTTGATTACCTCGCTTCCTACAAATCAAGCACTTGGGTTGAACTTGGAGAAACAGAGCAAGACGTCAACGTTCTTCTTGGACAGTCATAAGCAGGGTGTTGGGATTAAGGTCGGGTACTGATTGAAACGGTAATTGGAAGGATCTTGATTTATTAAATGATGTTTTATACCTTCGGATGCAGAACCTTCTGCTCAAGAGAAGATGGTGCACTAATATTGTTTATGTATACAAATCTGAACGTGTATAGAATAAAGGATGCCTCTGGGAATACTCATAGCTGAAACAAAAACCGTTTTTTTCTTTCTTGAGCAATTAAGTTATAAAAGAAATGAAGAAATCATCAAAAACCACATTTCAAGACAAGATTGCTGTATTTCGTACCCCGTGAAAGAAATTTATGACTGATATAGGCCTCACGTATCCTTGTTAAGTAAGCTAGTACATTATAAGTTGACCTTTTGACGCCATTTATACCTGTCGTAAAGAGGTTTTAATCAAAAAAACACTGGGCATCAAAACAACGTCACTTTAACCCTGACCTTATTTTTGTATTATTGTTTTGACCCTCAAGGTCGAGAGATGGAAAAACACGACCACGATGTGATGCTTTCCTGACAACGCAGGTCTCTGTTAATTAAAATTGTCACATTCAATACACCACATATATTTTTGGATGTATATGCAGTCAGAGATCATCCATTTATTTTTTCTATTTGATATTGGGACAAATTGAGTAGAGGTTTGGCTGTGAATGTAAAAAAAAAAATCACCGGAACTGAATTTCTGAGAGATTTGGCCGCACCCACGCGCATGCATGAATAGAGTCGTGTCAATTCAAATGTTTGTTCGCTAATAAAGTATAGTGGAATGACGCATTTGACCAGGGCTAGTTGATGTATCTCCACCTTTGTACGATTCCCACCGGTGCATCAGTTAATTGGGATTTGGTGCGTATATGAAGCTGACAGCGTATTTTTCATTTTGGCGCTACTGTTTTTCTTCTTCTTTTTTCCCTCTCCTCTTTTTTTTTTGCCTTGCCACCGAGCGACAGGAGTGATGACATTTTGGAGTGATTTCCACCTGTTAGTACCACCACACTTTATTGTTATCTCTCTAAGTGACAAATGGTGTAGACATTTATAGAGACCTGCCTTTCCAATTTAAGTCTTCTAAATTCTTTGATTGCTTTGCTGATAGCGATATGTCAATTGAAGAATTTGGCGAATTGATCCTATTCTAGGACGTCATAAACAAATCCGAATAGCTTGACGCAGGAATTCATTCAACTAGCTTTATCGGGTAGAAACGATGTTAGGTCTGCCGGATCTGAACTACTGAAATGGATTTTTTTTATCTGAACTAGCAATGGTGATTGGTCGATGACGTTGTTACCCTCAGGGCACTTGTCCCAGCTACCGTAAAGGAGCAATGCAACCCTGTATCAGTAAAGTTGGTAATACCCTAATAATGTCAAATGTCTTTAGTGCTTAAAGCACGTGGCCAACTATGGCCGTTTTTAAAGACGTTGTGTGACCGAACATCATTGCGCATGAAATAGCAATCCTGTGAAAGTTTAAGATCAATCAGCAATAGGAGTCACGAGTAAATAGTGGGAACCCCACAACTGTTTTCAAACAAACTCCAAAACTGTTTTTTTACTCATTTCTCTAAAAGCAATAGCGGCTGCCTTTCAGGCAAACATATTTCAAGGGAAGTTTTCCACACTGACCATCTTCATACCATGTAATAGACCGATTGCGCGACCCGCGTCACGTGATCTTTGGTGGGCATAAAATGTAAACAAACACGACGTCCTTCGTAGGAAAGAATGGTACGGTACATGATGATTGTTGCATCTGTTTATTCAATTGAGGCTTTTCTTTCACGAAATCTGTGACAGATATTCCAGAGTTTGTACCAGAGACCTTCGGGTGGCTGAATAAAGCCAGTAAGGACAGTTCCAGCATCTCTTGGAAATGGTACAAGTAACGTATAAATGTGCATGATGTGTACTAGTGCAAGAATTTCAAAGTTTTGAAGCTGAAATCATCCAAAGAAAAGGCTTTTCAAAACTGTGTGATTCCTTTGCCTATTTGAAATTTTGCAAGGCTAGGTATAATTGCTCACATTTTCAACGTTCTTTACCTCCTTTTTTTTTTTTTTTTTTTTTTTTTTTTACAGTGATTTAGGCCTATACGTTACAAACAAAATAACAGGCGGGTGGCTACATACAGTTGTCCGACGCCGGTAGCGCATAACTCAAAATAAACCTCTTTTGTAGTAGAATACTGGTAGTTTATGAAACAGTAATGTGATTAATATCAATGTCACAACATACAACTTTAATAAAATGGCTTAGTAACTGTGTTATTGTTAGCAAAAGCCGACTTCCGGTCACGGCATGTACTTGCATGTAGTTTGCCATCAGCTCAGATGACGTAGTACCCACAATAAGTCACGTGATAAACATTGGTCGCGCAATCGGTCTATTCATTTGTAAATCTGTGACCATTTTTGTTTTTAACCTTAAAGTTCAACGTTGGTTGTTGGAGGCGTGAAAGCCCTACCATGCTCTTGTTTACAATTAAAACACACTACAGCACTAAACAGTGAAAATAGAATCACTTTAGGCGGTTTTGCCGGGAATGTGTGCTCATTGATAAACATTGATAAATTTTGAAAAAAAAGAAAAAAAAGTACAACACCTACAGGTATTTATAGGATAGTTTTCGCACACATGGCAGTTTTGAGACTGTCTGACTGCGCTCTGAAATTTCGGGAGTCAAACATGTATGTCAAGATACGGTATGCGTGTAACTGCAAGCGCGGTGCGCTTGAGCATTGCACCCAATTACACTCAGGGAATCTGACTTCCAAAATGGCGCGACCAAGATTTATTGTGGTGATAACGTCAGATGCATTGCGTCAACATACGACGGTAACCTTTCTTTTGGACAAAAAGACCGTGCGAGCCTTGTGCTTGTATCGAACATTAGGGTCCGGGTAGAGCGGGGTTTTGTTTCCTTTACAATGTTAAAGCAATGTGGTTGGGATCAGCTAGTCCTCAAAATGGTCTCCATAAATGGTCCACAAAATGGTCTTCATAAATGGTCCACAAAATGGTCCCGAATACGCACGAGACTTGCGCAGTCTATCGGTTTATGGAAGATATAAAGAGGAGTCTTAATTTGTTTTCTTCAATCCTTTAACCAGTAACAAAAAAGGAACGCCAATGAATGGTTTGAATTGCTTTAAATGAAGTTGCCAGTCAGTTCTAGATGCGGGAAAATGAATCACCATTGGTAAAAAAAAAAGGCTCAATCAATTGACAAAGGTTTTAAGTCATTGGAAAGACTACTCGACTCTCTGGGGGCAGTTGCTTGCAGTTCCGGGATAAGGTATTACACGTGGGTAAGCAACGCCCACAAAAAAAGAGGAAACGCTTACGGTCAATAGGCAACGTCAATGATTGAAAAATATGACTTAAATAAGGGTAACTTCCATGTAGTTGAGTAACACCTATGCTAAATGAGCACCGTACATGGTAAAAACGGGCGGTCATGTGGCAACGCCCATGGTTGAGAAGACTACGCCCACGGTCCAACGGGGTAACGGTCACTGATGGTAGATTAGCCATGACTCAGGTGAGCAACACCTGGTAAAAGAGCCCCTGTGCAGGGTAAATGGGCGGTCAGGGGGCAACGCCAACTGCTTAAAAGCAACGCATAAAGTATGGTAAAAGAGCAACACATACTGTAAATGGATGTCCAGGCCAATGTGCAGTGAAGTAAACCACCATATGGTACATTTGGCAACGCCTCAATAAATGAGTAAAGCGTATCTTAAAATGGGAAGAAATCTCAAATGGAACGGACGCAATAGTGATAGACTTCGCATAACAAGGCATCAAGGTCAGAACTATTAAAAAGGGAACACGGATAAATGAACGGCTTGGTTAAATGCCAACCCTTCCGAAGTAAATTAAGAACTGACCTGTAAAAATAAAGCATTCGCGTAAAGGAATTGAGTCCTTTTATAAAGCGTTGAAAGGAACAAACATCCTTTGGCCTTTTAGAAATTGAGTTGTAAATCAATTGGACTTTGAATGATGTGTAAACAAACAAAACAGGTTTCGTATTAACCAAGTCCATGCAGTGAGTGTGATTTATAAAAGTTATTATAAAAAGAAAGACAAAGTTAAGCATTTCGAAACATATCATATTGTTTTGAGGTGTTTGAGAATGGAATGGCTCCACTGATTGCTCAATGAGACGAAGAAACAGGTCAATTTCGACATAAAGGAGTTGGTCAACAATACGTTAATGACTTGGCTGTTGGGTCACGGCGATGAGGATTCCGGTCAATATTTACCCAGGAGTGTCAAAACTGCCGTCTCCTGTCATTTAGCTGTGGACCTCGGTGTAATCCTGCGAGAGGAAGACGTCATTATGTTCACTGGACACTGCATTCTTCACAGTCACAGCCATATCCGCAAGGCATGCATGTGCTAAACACTACTTAGCGGCAACCTCCAAGAAGAACTTATTGGAACCTCAAGATCCCCAAGAGGGCCTTAAGACGTACATCTTAAAAAGACAACAGCATTTATTCACAAGGAGGGACCAGTGTTTAATACTTGATACACCGAACTCACATCTCGATGCCAGACTATTTCACGAGTTAGAACTACAAACCGGAAATGCATCATGAAAAGCTAATCGGTCAGATTTCCAAGATTCAATACAGACGTCGATTTTTGACACGTCTTCCCGATTAGGCAAATAGATCCATTTGAGTCTCGAGGCCATTTCAATTATTTGGCTACTTAGCGACGATGCGTTGATCCTCAAAACATGCTCCTGGTTATGCCAGCTTCAACTGGATTGACTTTTACATTGGTCACTGACTGATCATATTGAGTCTTTAATTAAAATGTAAATCCTATAAAAACCCTCCAGGAAATACTGTCTCTTCCCTCTAAGATGCCCTTAACTTAAAATATTCTGAACCGCATTTCATTTGAGCTTATGATAAGTCAGCCGGAACTAGAACAGCTTTTGTTGAACTATTTTCAGATGATTCCATCCAGACACGTCTGGAAACAAGACTACTATATAAACAGATACGTGTAAGACAAGGGAAAATATCAAATTGAGTTTTCACCCGATGTGGGTGTAATTATTACGAGATCTGGTGTGGATTTCACAAAGCATTAGGACTAGTCTAATCTCAAGGTAGGACGAGTAACTAGTCCTAACTTTTAGAACAAGTCATGGGTTAGGACTGGTCTTAAGTTAGGACTAGTGAAATCAACCTCTGGAGGTCGACGTCTGATGACGAATTTGTTTTGCATTCCTTCTTTTGATTCGTACACCAATGCAATTGACGAACCCAGTAGCAGAAATATCGACACACAGACGGGCGCGCACAATTCACCCCCGGTCCCCACCCATGCTGTCACTATGGGTTGGTTCCATCTAAGACGAAAAGTTTTACCCAAAAGTTTTACCAATAAGTTGTAATTTATGTTTGAACACTGCAAATCAGGAATGTTTCCAATGTAACTGCTATTCAGAACCACATTTTCATATTTTGTGTGTTAAAAAAATTAAATACAAAGCATAACACTTGGAAAGAAGTTTCAAATGAATTTATCCAAAACTCGGTGGGAGTGCAGATTTGCAGACTTGTTCTCATTATTTTGATGTGGGCGGAGAAGGGAGGTCACACAATGACATAACGCTGTGTCTAGCCTACCTTCTCATTGTAGCCAAGGAAATTTGCTACCCGAATGCACGATTGACATCAAGACAGAATCGACATTTTTTACTTTTCAATATCTTGTTTGGTGTGCGTGTAGATATCGAACTTCACTGCCCTCGCGACCGAAATGTGCCAGACGTCTCTGTCGCATCCATTATGTGCTCCGATGGCTCCACTCCTAATGGAATTGCCTCCCTAAGAAGTCACTGAAGGAGGTTATTAAATTCAATGTTCATCATCTTGAAGATGGAACACCGGACTTGCTATTTTCTAGTACTCTTCTCACGTCCATGGTTAAACTTGTTACTCCGAAATTTCTTAACTTAAACCTCCTTGGCGGATAGAAAATCCCAGAACAAAGTCAACCTAACTCTCTTCAAGATAATGTAAAATTACCCTAACTTGTGAGCATTTTCATCGGAATAAGTCCGCACATCTTAAAGATACCGTCTGAGATGTCCGCTGTTGTTACTTTCCTTAACACCCATGTCTTCATCTTACCTAATTATACTAAAAGTTTCCCGAGGCGAGAAATGTCTCAGACGGTGTTTAGACTCATGAATACTCTAAAGTCTAATTGAAAATTTTAGAATCATGGTTTATCCTCAGTATTGTAACATCGCTCTTAATTAATTTGAACGTTGCTGTGTCATTCTCTGGATGATAAATGGAGCCACTAGATGATACCCAAACATGACATTCCTAATTAAATTAACCCCACGGGTCTCAAGGCATTGACGCAATGTACTGCGGCGTGTTGGAGAAGAATAAACATGTTCGTATTAATCTTGTTTGTAGACATTTTTGATTTAGTTTTTTGAAGATTAGAAGACTTTCAGTTGAAATTGTGGGTAATCTCAAATGGGTTCTTGAATATTCTACATTTAGGTGGAGGGTTGGGGCTTCAATTAGGTAGAGGGTTGGGGCTTCATTTAGGTAGAGGGTTGGGGCTTCATTTAGGTGGAGGGTTGGGGCTTCATTTAGGTGGAGGGTTGGGGCTTCAATTAGGTAGAGGGTTGGGGCTTCATTTAGGTAGAGGGTTGGGGCTTCAATTAGGTAGAGGGTTGGGGCTTCATTTAGGTAGAGGGTTGGGGCTTCAATTAGGTAGAGGGTTGGGGCTTCATTTAGGTAGAGGGTTGGGGCTTCATTTAGGTAGAGGGTTGGGGCTTCATTTAGGTGGAGGGTTGGGGCTTCATTTAGGTAGAGGGTTGGGGCTTCATTTAGGTAGAGGGTTGGGGCTTCATTTAGGTAGAGGGTTGGGGCTTCATTTAGGTGGAGGGTTGGGGCTTCATTTAGGTGGAGGGTTGGGGCTTCATTTAGGTAGAGGGTTGGGGCTTCATTTAGGTAGAGGGTTGGGGCTTCATTTAGGTGGAGGGTTGGGGCTTCATTTAGGTGGAGGGTTGGGGCTTCATTTAGGTAGAGGGTTGGGGCTTCATTTAGGTAGAGGGTTGGGGCTTCATTTAGGTAGAGGGTTGGGGCTTCATTTAGGTGGAGTGTTGGGGCTTCATTTAGGTAGTGGGTTGGGGCTTCATTTAGGTAGAGGGTTGGGGCTTCATTTAGGTAGAGGGTTGGGGCTTCATTTAGGTAGAGGGTTGGGGCTTCATTTAGGTAGAGGGTTGGGGCTTCATTTAGGTAGAGGGTTGGGGCTTCATTTAGGTAGAGGGTTGGGGCTTCATTTAGGTATAGAGGGTTGGGGCTTCATTTAGGTGGAGGGTTGGGCTTCATTTAGGTGGAGGGTTGGGCTTCATTTAGGTAGAGGGTTGGGGCTTCATTTAGGTGGAGGGTTGGGCTTCATTTAGGTGGAGGGTTGGGGCTTCATTTAGGTAGAGGGTTGGGGCTTCATTTAGGTAGAGGGTTGGGGCTTCAATTAGGTAGAGGGTTGGGGCTTCATTTAGGTGGAGGGTTGGGGCTTCATTTAGGTGGAGGGTTGGGGCTTCAATTAGGTAGAGGGTTGGGGCTTCATTTAGGTATAGAGGGTTGGGGCTTCATTTAGGTGGAGGGTTGGGCTTCATTTAGGTGGAGGGTTGGGCTTCATTTAGGTAGAGGGTTGGGGCTTCATTTAGGTAGTGGGTTGGGGCTTCATTTAGGTAGAGGGTTGGGGCTTCATTTAGGTAGAGGGTTGGGGCTTCATTTAGGTAGAGGGTTGGGGCTTCATTTAGGTAGAGGGTTGGGGCTTCATTTAGGTAGAGGGTTGGGGCTTCATTTAGGTAGTGGGTTGGGGCTTCATTTAGGTGGAGGGTTGGGGCTTCATTTAGGTGGAGGGTTGGGGCTTCATTTAGGTTGAGGGTTGGGGCTTCATTTAGGTGGAGGGTTGGGGCTTCATTTAGGTAGAGGGTTGGGACTTCATTTAGGTAGAGGGTTGGGACTTCATTTAGGTGGAGGGTTGGGACTTCATTTAGGTAGAGGGTTGGGACTTCATTTAGGTAGAGGGTTGGGACTTCATTTAGGTGGAGGGTTGGGGCTTCAGTTAGGTAGAGGGTTGGGGCTTCATTTAGGTGGAGGGTTGGGGCTTCAATTAGGTGGAGGGTTGGGGCTTCATTTAGGTGGAGTGTTTGGGCTTCATTTAGGTGGAGGGTTGGGGCTTCATTTAGGTAGAGGGTTGGGGCTTCATTTAGGTAGAGGGTTGGGGCTTCATTTAGGTGGAGGGTTGGGGCTTCATTTAGGTGGAGGGTTGGGGCTTCATTTAGGTAGTGGGTTGGGGCTTCATTTAGGTAGAGGGTTGGGGATTCATTTAGATATAGAGGGTTGGGGCGTCAGTTAGGTAGAGGGTTGGGGCTTCATTTAGGTGGAGGGTTGGGGCTTCAGTTAGGTAGAGGGTTGGGGCTTCATTTAGGTGGAGGGTTGGGGCTTCATTTAGGTAAAGGGTTGGGGCTTCATTTAGGTAGAGGGTTGGGGCTTCATTTAGGTGGAGGGTTGGGGCTTCAGTTAGGTAGAGGGTTGGGGCTTCAGTTAGGTAGAGGGTTGGGGCTTCATTTAGGTAGAGGGTTGGGGCTTCATTTAGGTGGAGGGTTGGGGCTTCATTTAGGTGGAGGGTTGGGGCTTCATTTAGGTGGAGTGTTGGGGCTTCATTTAGGTAGTGGGTTGGGGCTTCATTTAGGTAGAGGGTTGGGGCTTCATTTAGGTGGAGTGTTTGGGCTTCATTTAGGTGGAGGGTTGGGGCTTCATTTAGGTAGAGGGTTGGGACTTCATTTAGGTAGAGGGTTGGGGCTTCATTTAGGTAGAGGGTTGGGGCTTCATTTAGGTAGAGGGTTGGGGCTAAGGGTTGGGGCTTCATTTAGGTAGAGGGTTGGGGCTAAGGGTTGGGGCTTCATTTAGGTGGAGTGTTGGGGCTTCATTTAGATAGAGGGTTGGGGCTTCATTTAGGTAGAGGGTTGGGGCTTCATTTAGGTGGAGGGTTGGGGCTTCATTTAGGTGGAGGGTTGGGACTTCATTTAGGTAGAGGGTTGGGGCTTCATTTAGGTAGAGGGTTGGGGCTTCATTTAGGTAGAGGGTTGGGGCTTCATTTAGGTAGAGGGTTGGGACTTCATTTAGGTAGAGGGTTGGGGCTTCATTTAGGTAAAGGGTTTGGTCTTCATTTAGGTAGAGGGTTGGGCTTCAGTTAGGTAGAGGGTTGGGGCTTCAGTTAGGTTGAGGGTTGGGACTTCATTTAGGTAGTGGGTTGGGGCTTCATTTAGGTAGAGGGTTGGGACTTCATTTAGGTAGAGGGTTGGGGCTTCATTTAGGTAGAGGGTTGGGGCTAAGGGTTGGGGCTTCATTTAGGTAGATGGTTGGGGCTTCATTTAGGTATAGACGGTTTAGGCTACAGCTATGCTCGGATTACATTTAGATGCAGCATTAAAGCTCAATATTATAGGTACAAGGTTGGCTACATTTATAACCCGGCAACCGGTCAAGGGGTTAGTTTCGGTCAACGGCTAAATTTAGGCCAAGGGCTAGATTCTGGTCACGGGCTACGATTAGGGGCCATACGATTGTACAATTGGTGTAAAACAGAAGCATTTGCCCTTTAGTTTTCTAACCCATAGGTTTTTATCCATCAGAGATGGACTGGAAAACATTTTTTTTTAAATAAATTAACTATAATATGGACTTAACTTCAAGTTGCGTGGCCTGATTATCGTTTTAAAGAACTCATTTTTCTGTGAATGAGTTTTGACAGATGAAGCTGTTTCAAAACGAAAACTTACAACGTTTTCACGTGCCACGGAAAATGCACAAAAACGCCAAATTGTTTGTACATGGCTGATGTTGTGATCTCGACAAATCATTTTAGTTTTTAGTTATCTACCACTTATCATTGGCCGATTTTTTTTCGAGCAAGACCTTGAAAGAAAGCTTATAACGTTCCCGAATCTATAAAAAGAAATAGCTAAAACTTTTCGGGTGATAGGCAAAGAAATCGGACCCCAGCATCTTTAAAATTAATCAAAAGTGGGTAGAGAAGTTCTTATAAATCTTTAAACTACGGTCACAAGAGGACTGTGATGATATAAATGTTTCCCACGATCTGAAACCCCACCATGATCTCTTTTCTAAAAGATAAAATCACAAGAAACTTGCACTATTTGGTTGTTGCAATACTAGATAGTTATTTATATATTTGCAAGCATTTTACGAAAGCTTTGTTACTTCTTTCACTTGCATTATAAACACTAAATTACGCTTGGAAGCTGAACAACTTTTTCATTTTTTTGCAGGGGGAACTTGTTAGAAGGAAAATGGTTCAAACACAAACATAAAATGTATCCTTTTTTATTAAACGGTTGTGCAGTTCTAAAATGTGGGGTGGGTATTTGCAGGCTACCTAAATGTAGCCTGGACATCGGGCTATATTTAGGTACAGAGTTGAGTCTACATTCAGGTCCAGGATACACTTTGGTCTCGGGTTACATTAAGGGGCCGCACATGGGGGGGTATCAAAGCAATCTCCTGGGTAATTCAGCGTGAAGGATATTGAACTCGTTTCGTAGTCCTATCTGTGTTTTAATGATATTCGCGTGGGAACAAGATCTATTATCTAGATCACCGCTTGAGGGCGTCTATGAGCGAGAGCTTAAGTTTCTCTCTTGTGTCCGTCATCGCATCTTGAAGGGTATCTTATACCTACGGGCTACAATGGTTTACGGCTACTAAGGAGAATTCTTTCGTTTCCCTATCAGAAAGAGGAAAGTGTGGGAGGAATATGAGAGACAGAGCGAGAGAGAGAGAGAGAGAGAGAGAGAGAGAGAGAGAGAGAGAGAGAGAGAGAGAGAGAGAGAGAGAGAGAGAGAGAGAGAGAGAGAGAGAGAGAGAGAGAGAGAGAGAGAGAGAGAGAGAGAGAGAGAGAGAGAGAGAGAGAGAGAGAGAGAGAGAGAGAGAGAGAGAGAGAGAGAGAGGAAAACAAAGGATAAAGACGCATTCCCTAAATACTCTTATTGTATATTATTTTGTAGTGGATTATCTGGAAACGGAGAGACTGTAAACTACGACGTTCTAAAACACAA
This sequence comes from Marthasterias glacialis, assembly GCA_911728455.2. Lineage (NCBI taxonomy): Eukaryota > Metazoa > Echinodermata > Asteroidea > Forcipulatida > Asteriidae > Marthasterias > Marthasterias glacialis. The sequence continues at coordinate 19,412,981 of OU452228.1, forward strand.
AAGAACAGAAAGAAGCCGGTGTCCTAATTAGTCCATGTTTGCCTGAGCATGCATGTAGTATAGCGTATAAAGAATTATTGGTTTTCTCCCGTAAAACATTTATTTCAGTTCTGTTTTTCTTGTTTTTTTTTTTCTCCCGTAAAACATTTATTTTAGTTCTGTTTTTCAAAAATTAAAGTAGAATTGATTAATCAATATATATATATTTGTATTTTTTAAATACATATATATTATTTCAAATGCATGTTACTTCTTGTTGTATCCGTTTTGTTTTTACTTTGCTTTTGAATTTTATTCTAAACTGAACCAAGTTTGTATTACCTTGAATTTATTGGGAGCTGAATGCCTGAGGGCAAAAGTGATTTAGTTCACATTTTTAAAGTTCCTGTCATCAGTCAATAGTGTTTCTTGCATGCACTGTTTGTTTTCTTGTGTTGTATTTCTATGTGTATGGTGACAAAAATAATAATAATTGTCGGTAGCCATCTTTGTTTTGAAATGTCTTGAAACGAAATACGAATGAGATGAAATTCTTCAAGATTCTTCAAGGAAATAGTCATATAACAATGGGAGTTACAGGGCACTCTGACTGGCTATGTGTAGGACGCAGTAATTGTACCTGTATACGAGCCCCCTAGGCCTATTAGCCTACAGTAATTCATAGGGTTTTCCCCACGAGGAATGGGCGGGAAAATGAACACCCCGTTGTCAGTCAATTTCCGTGTATAAACAAAGCCTAACAATGTCTGATGAAATTCCAACGCTGCCCATTCTACGATTACACTGGGGCGCCCTCTGCTCTTAATGTCAGCCACACAACTTCATACACACAGGGCCCCCATGCCTGTATCCTACACTGTCTCACATCGAACACATGTAATTGGTTAATTATTTCTAATCATTTCAATTAAACGTGGCCCAACAGTCTCTGTGGTCCATAGGTCTTTTGATGGTTGTTCACTAGCTAGTATTTATTATAATTGACCAAACGATATCGTCTCCTTGCCTGTTCAAATCTACTGTGGCTGTCCCCGAGGAAAATTCTACAAAGTTTCGTTCGGCGTCCTCTTCACTCTGGACTTCCTTAACAACTGCTTTCCGATTCCCACAACTTACAGTCGATCTAATTCCTAATGCAACATATTCATATTGTTGTTCTTTTTTTAAATCATCTTTCTGTTTCTGCTCCTTCTCTCCCTCCATAGATTTCACCTTGGAGTCCTCTTTGAAGCTTTGTGATCGCCGGCGTCCACTTAGACAAGGGTCCAACGGATGACAGGTTCCTGTTTCCAGGCCACGTTGTTTTTATAGCACAATATCCTCGGAAGTCAAGTCTGTTTATATGCAAATCAATTATTTTTAGGCTGGCTGTAACCTTCAATTTTCTTGTAGATGTCTATACAAAGCATATTGTCGCCACTAAATGAGGTAGAAATCGTGTTTGATCTTTTCAAAATAAATTCTGATCGACTTGGTTCTTGGCTTGATTTTAAGAATCTTACATCCCACACCGTCTCGTTCTTTAAGAACATTGATTTAATTTCGGATAAATTGTTACAATGCACCCATACATTAATGATGAGCATTGTTGTTATAAGACGAAGAGTGTCGATGACTGACTGTCTTCTCTACATGCTTATTGATGAAGGAAATGTCACTGACAAGTCACCACTTACAGAAAGGTCTCAATGCAGGAACAAGATGCAGTCTGCCTCTTCGTGAAAATCTCAGCTGATGGCAAAAGACGTGCAAATACATGTTGTGTGACCGAAAAAGTCACATCAATAGTCAGCTTTTGGTAATAATAACACAGTTTGACTAAATACTTTTATTAAAGTTGTATGATGTGTGTTTGATTTTTATCGCATTACTGTTTCATAAACTACCAGTATTAGGTTTTCCCGGCCAATTTCAACAACAATCCATTCAACTTAATACCGGGGTCATTCAATTTCGCTTGAAAATAAATCCTCAGGTACATCAGCATTCAACAGTTAAATTCAATTGCGACACTTGAGCATGCATTCGACAAATTAGATCATTCAATTTAAAAAGGTCACTTAGTTCATTCAATTTCGTCAAAGCCAGCAGCAACGGGCTGGTCGACTATTCATGTTCGTCAACTGACAATCATTTTAGAAATGTTTACATTCGAATTCGTTTCTTTGGTATGCGCTTTCTGGTTCGTATTTGCTTATACAAAGGGAGGATATTATGAGGGGAATTTATTTCTACACTGTTGCCGAGTTATACCTCTGACTAATGTACGATTTTGAAGTAAAAATGGCTGCCCGAGGTCATTAAAGAAGAATGAGTAATGTAGATAGAGGGAGGCTGATTGAAGCATTCGAGGACAACCGGGCTGATTACTTAGACTTTATTAAACTGTTCTTAGACACAGTTTAAAGTTTAATCGTGTGGTAACAAAGCAAAAAGAAAACATTTGCAATTAAGACCAAAAAGTAGAATTAAATGAAACGCATAAGACAGATAATCCACACAACTGCTAGAAAAAGAACATTGTCGCTAACTTTAAACGCAAGCATAAGCCGCATCATACCGAATTTGAACACTCAAATGTTGAAATCCGTTGCCCATAAACGAACAAGAAAAGAGCAATAGTTACAAAATCGCAGTGCGCTTCGATGACTCTGAATTTGATTGCACCTATTGGGAATACGTTTTTGGATATTCAACATAAGAATGGCGATCTTGTAATCTTGAATGCCTATAAACGAAATAGAATAAAAAGAAAGGGATCCTGAGTGCACGAAGACGAAGTTGAATGCAATAATATCTAAAGAGAAACCCTAGTTTGATTGAATTAGAGAAATCGCGTGAATTTGAAAGCGCAATAATGAAATTGAATGATCTTTTGCTGAAATTGGCTGGGAAAACCTATACAAAAGAAGTTAATTCTTTATTTAGGCCTATGCGTCGGAGTCAGACGACGATGTAGCCACCCGCCTGTTATTGTGTTTGTAATGTAGGCATAAATCACTATAATAAGGGTAATGAACGTTGGAAAAGTGAGCATTTATACCTAGCCTTGCAGAATTTCAAATAGGCAAAGGAATCACACAGTTTTGGAAAGCAATTTCTTTGGCTGATTTCAGCTTCAATGGTGTGAAATTCTTGTGTTGAAAAGTTTGTGATTGCGGTCGTCTGGCCCAAACATTCCGTCGTGCAAGAACATAGAACTATACCACATCGTGAACATAATAACGTCCCTTGTAGAATTTCAAAGACTTGCTGGAACTGCATGTCCTTACTGGCTTTATTCAGCCTCTCGAAGGTTTCTGGTACAAACTCTGGAATACTTTTTAAAGATTTCGAGAAAGAAAACACTCGATTGAATAAACAAATGCAATAATCATCATGTACCGTACCGCACTTTCCTATGGAGGACGTCGTGATTGTTTACATTTAATACCCATTACATATTGTGAATATTAACGCTAGTCTGGTTCCCAGACCCATAAATCTCCGACTGTTGTCTGTCGATTTTAGGGTCCAGTATCACCCGAGGGTCACGTGACAAAAAAGGAGGAAATTCCTCCACTTCCGAAAATATCCGAAATGTTCCGAACTCGTTGTGTGTATATAGCCCTTTCTTTTGTTGATAAACAAACCGCGCTGGTTGGCGTGGACAGCGAAATGTTAGCAAAACATTCAATCTTGTTGACAGACGTTGTGTCTAAATTCAAATTTTTGCAACCTTTTTAAGGAAAACACATCCCATTATTATTTTTTTGTTTCCAGAAAATTCAACACTTTTTGTGAATATTTGTGTTACATTTTTACAAACTGTGATTATCCGAGTGCTATGAAAGTAAACAAAGTGCGTCATCAGTGCTTCGTTTTTTATCCAATGACACCGTCCACCGTTGGTGCCAGATAATGAATATACATATAGGTAGCGTCATTGTCTACTTTTAACCGTGGATGATGCCTAACCTTTTAACAAGAGTCGTCAGGGAATCTTTGGCCAGGGAACCAGATTATAACAACGCTTTGTCGGAAGACGAACCGGAGCATTTACCGTAGGTAATATTCATGTTTATTACGCAACGTTAAAAAACAGACAACAATTAATTTCGTTTAAGCTAGGCCTTAGTAATATTCTTGGTTGACTTCTGAACTTCTGAAGCAAATTAAAACAAACAAAAAATCATTAACGAATGCTCTCTAATGAAAAAATTCAGATTTTATTATGTTCTTTATAATAATACCCCTCAGATAAAATAGATTCGTCCAGACAGTCTCATTGGCCGACGTTCAACCTTTCAAACTTCAACCGTTATACACCTGGTCTGGTGGCTACAAAATCCACAAAAAATGGATCTTGTTGATGGAAACATTACAGTTTTCTGATGCCATTGGGTCACATCAGAAAGCGCCCCCTTTGGTCCATAATATAAAGAGATAAAGCCCAAAAGAAATTTTGTATTATATTGTTGGAGCGATATTTGGTTGGGACATGTGTGGTGGTAAAACTAAATGTTTTCACATCTGTTTTTACACATTTATATACGGAAGCGTATAGCTGCCAACATAAAAATAAATTTTCTCCCAATTAAGTCGTACGTACGAGATAATAAGTCGTACGTACGAGATAATAAGTCGTACGTACGAGATAATAAGTCGTACGTACGAGATAAAAAGTCTTACGTACGAGATAATAAGTCGTACGTACGAGATAATAAGTCGTACGTACGAGATAATAAGTCGTACGTACGAGATAATAAGTCGTACGTACGAGATAATAAGTCGTACGTATGAGATAATAAGTCGTACGTACGAGATAATAAGTCGTACGTACGAGATAATAAGTCGTACGTACGACTTATTATCTCGTAATTACGAGATAATTAAGTCGTACGTACGAGATAATAAGTCGTACGGTGAAGAGGGTCAGCATGGCGAACTTGACAAATGCTGTGAAATTCTACTTCAGTTTAGGGTTTAATCATTCTGAAATTCTCGAGTGCTTGGCTCACATAAATGGAGTTGTGCTGAGTCTCCGTAGTTTACGGCGGATTCTGGCCAGTGCTCAATTATTTCGCCGGAAAAATCATTCCGATATTCTTGATGTTGCTTTATTCATAATGAAACAAGTGGAAAAGTCAGCACAGTTGCATGGATATAGAATAATGCATTTAAAATGCATACAGGAGGGATTTGTGGTGAGTCAAAATACTGTGAGACTGTTACTTCACATTATTGACCCTGAAGGTATTTCACTTCGGAAGAGACATCGATTGAGGAGAAGACTTTATACAAGTCTGGGGCCTATAGAACTACATGAGTGTACAATAAACACACAAGGTACATCACAAATCTCAATACAGTTTGTCAATAAACCTGATATGATTTTTGGAAAAGTACATATGCAATAACTGGATCTTAAGCAGTTAGGTCACACATCAAAATATCAACTTAGTACAAAGTTTTCTTTCATGTCAAAATCAGAGAAGCTGGAGCATAAAAATGGAAATGGCTGGCAATGGCTTAAAAGCTACAAAAATCAATCACTGTGCATCCCACATTAACTGAAAGGCTAAAAATGTCAAGCAAACTGTCTCATAAGCTACACATGAGAACACAGAGCCGGATAAAAACTACCAACTTCAAAAAACTCCTAATGCAGGATTATGAAAATGCTGACACAACAAAAATGCCTATGAAACAGTAGGAGCAACATCCATTACTAAAAGTACATAGGGTCATAAAATAGAAATTTGGAAGTCAATAAAAATACACATTTCTTGTAAATTATCAGACACTAAATGCTGACAAAACCCGTCACTAACATGTACTTAGGGTACACCAAATCTAAAATGTGCTCACAAAATGACCTGCAACTCATACATGGTGAATTAGTGATTGATACAAAATTATCAGAGAGCCATAAAATTCTCCAAGAACAGTCTACACGCACAAATAAATTAGAACCTGAACAAAGTTGTTGTAGTCTTGTTTCTGGACTGTTCAACGGTTCAATGTGAACTAAAAACACGACTGAACCAACACTAACTACTAAAAGTGAAGCACACACAAACAGCCCCCTCTAGCGACCACGGAAAAAAGGAATGTCTTGCAGTAAGACTATTATCTCGTACGTACGACTTAATTATCTCGTAATTACGACTTAATTATCTCGTACGTACGACTTATTATCTCTTAATTACGAGATAAGTCATACGTACGACTTATTATCTCGTATGTACGACTTATTATCTCGTACGTACGACTTATTATCTCGTACGTACGACTTATTATCTCGTACGTACGACTTATTATCTCGTACGTACGACTTATTATCTCGTACGTACGACTTATTATCTCGTACGTACGACTTATTATCTCGTACGTACGACTTATTATCTCGTACGTACGACTTATTATCTCGTACGTACGACTTATTATCTCGTACGTACGACTTATTATCTCGTACGTACGACTTATTATCTCGTACGTACGACTTATTATCTCGTACGTACGACTTATTATCTCGTACGTACGACTTAATTGGGAGAAATTTTATTTTTATGTTGGCAGCTATACGCTTCCGTATTTATACGTATACGTTGTAACACAAAATAACTACTCCCTGCCGATGATGTTGTATTTGGACTGTTTTATTACCGTTGCTGTACACGTGCCCTACTAAAACTTTCGCTATCGACTCCGTCACTGGGTTGTATTCCGAATGGACCATGGTTTGGATCACAAAAGGACGTTTCTGTCGTCATAGTTTTATGTAGAGATCAAGGTGAGTCGTAACAAAAATGTGTCAGTCGAGTCAGTTCTTTTTCTACAGCATTGCAACGATAACGACGTTATTTTTCGAGCCCAAGTTTGATTTGCCTTGATGGCTTGTTAAAATGAAACATGTCTTTACTTTAATTCTGAGTAATTTTACTCCCGTGCCTTTTGAAAAAACTCTCCTCTTTTAACAGGATAATGACGTTGATTATCATGACAATATCGCGACTCATCTCCTAATTATGGCGGCTATTTTGACACAACATGACTTGGGTCATGTTGGAAAAACGTAATTGAAGCCGGTGGTTGGCCGAACATAATATCCACTTGTTTTTTGTATTTTGTTTGCCAGAAAAGCGATAGTGATGAATCACGTGATAGTCTGAAATGCTTTTGGGAATTCAAAATGAGTGGACAAGATCTAATTACTTAACCGTTTAGTCACTGGACGCCCACCAGCCGCTCGAAGCGATACCCTGCAACATGCGGTAAAGGAGGGAGCGCTCATCAGCTAGGAAGGGCAAAAACAGGCTACAGTCGATCGTTGTCACGCTTTGATAAATTAAATGGCAATCGTTTATCAACTTCATATAAATAGTTCATTTAAAATGAAATATTAGCTCTTTCCAACAACGAGCTCTTTTGTAACCAAAAAGGTAATTTGCCGTCATCATGATAATGCTAAAAAATACTGGTGCCTTTAGCAATAAAAGGAGGGGCGCTCATCAGCTTGTGCTTGGGGAAAAACGAAACAACAAATAAAATTCAAAACAGGCTCAAGTCGATCGTTGTCACGCTTTGATAAATTCAATGGCAATCGTTTATCAACTTCATATAAATAGCTCATTTTTAATTTTCTCCCTTCACAGTTGACTTGTTAGCGCTCATTCTGCAAATGAAATATTAACTCTTTTCAACAACGAGCTCTTTTATAACCAAAAAGGTAATTTTGCGTCATCATGATAATGCTAAAAATACTGGTGCCTTTAGCAATAACAGTATGAGCAAGAATTCCGCATTCCGAATTGTGCACATGCTTGAATGTAATTAGCATATGTCATGGGAAAGGGACTATCATTATCTGCTCTGGAATCCAGGGGACGTGGGTTCCAATCCCACCCGATTAGTAAGCCTGTGGCTATATTTCCGCAGGACTCGGACGAGCACTGAGTATACACTGCTTACACACTTCGGTGTAATGGTTAAAATCGTCAATTTAATTCAGTATTTTTGAAGAGGTTGAAGGAAGTTGACTCTAATGATGTAGTTTTTGCATCAGGATGGGAAAACAAATATGTAATCCCATGTTAGTAAAAGAACACCTATTTCATTCAAAAACAGTTATAAGATTAAAAAAAAAAACCAATAAAGGACTAACAATAATGATAATTAAAACACATGAAACAACCATCAAAAGACAACTAACACAGTAATGTTTTTTATAAGTTTGTTCCGTTTTTGTGACCGTTTGCTGACCCATTTTTCTCCGAACCGAGTAACCATGACAGGCTGACGGCATTGCATAAGAAATGAAATTACTTATAGTAAACGTTTGGTTGTGGCTGCTAACACGTTTTAGCAAATTATGCACTTGGATAGCTTATTGAAATTGCGTTGAGGTCAGTGTTTCCACTGAATACTCGAGGGCAACTTCACCCCTCAAAATGTGAAAGAAAAAAATTAATTTCTCAATTCCAACCTCCTTTCCATTTGTGGATTGGCTAGAGCAATTTGTTCAACTGGGGCATGATACAAAAAAGAAATTACGAATCCTATTATTGCATGTCAATTGTGACCTCCCCATGTGTAACAAAAACAAATTGTAAAAACGTTCATAAAGCGTTCGATTCTAAATTAAAGTTCTACAACGTAGAACTCTGAATTAGACTTTCAATACAATGCTGCAGAAGGTTAGACATTTTACGAGACAAGAATATTTGATCAAATTTCGAAAATAAAACCAAATTTAGAGAGTAAAATCGGAAGTCAATCTCCAACAATACCATGACATGAATAAGACATCTAGGGGACTCTAAATCCTCCTTTTTAAAGACATACTTGAGCTGACAGTGAAAACGCCTAGGAAAAGCAGGGGAGGAAGACGGCAAAGCTCCCCTGCCATCTTCCACAAAGATCACCGGCCGAGCCAGGATTTGTTCACTGGGGCACAGGGAGCATTGCTTTTCAGTCGGGCCCAGAGGCCATGTTTTTAATTGATTTACGTGTATCTGGATTTTTTCAAGCATTTGTTTTTTCTTAAATGATGTCTGCTCGAATGGATTTGGATTCCCAAGCATGAATTATCACTATCATTAGTTGTCAATCCGTGGGGACGTTGCTCAATAACGGTGACCTAATGTCAAAAATGTCCAATAGGTATACCTTCGCGATCAACCCGAACTACCGTCAATGGGCAACTATGGAACGCTAGGTGGCAGCAGACGTACCAGTTAAATTTCCATTGTTGGCATGATTTTTAGCATGCGCACATTTCCGAGACCGATAGCTTTACCTGGTAAAGTCTGAGGCCGTATAGAGTCCTCAAAAGTCTGCCACTGCGAGAAACGTTTCGCCAACACTCGATTTCCTTTTTCGAATCGCTATGGTAAATACATAACTGAGTACATAGAGCCCCAGTTCAACATTGGTAAACTGACTGTATTAATGCTTCCATTCTTTGCACAAATCAAGATATTGTAATAAAACCAACCTGTGAAAATGTCAGCTCATTTCGTTGTTTGATTTGCGAGAAAACGGTAAAAATGCATTCAACATTTTTGTACGCATTCCTGTAGGCAGAGTTTTCGTCTCACAGAGACGAAAACTAGTTTTGGATCTTATTTCATTTATTAGTTAAAAAAACGATAGGCCTTGCACTTTAGGCAGAAATATTTCAAGGAAAGTTTTCTTCCATCATTATCTTTATACCTTGTAAGATATATGTAAATCTGTGAACATTTATGTTTTTCTTCTTACCAATATTGAGCTGGGGCTGTAAGCCGTTGTTTTGTGCTTGTTCAATAACGCGACCACTCAATAATATGGTGTATTTCTTGGTAGTTGGTAAGTTAATTGAAGATTAATGAAGGCTATCTTTTTAAACCTTTAAAAACTTGGTTTTAATAATTCACCCTTCAACAAACCAATGATGTACCGTCCCCCCAAGTCAAGAAAACATGTAGGATTATGTCACATTATACGAGCCAAAAGTCTATATGATTTTCAATAATTGGCTTTTTGACAGCGTCTTCTTTTCTCTTCAAATAGAAGAGTGCGATGGCCGTGTTTACACACTTCAGCCCGGTGCAAACACGGCGGTTTTACGCGGTATAATGGTTACCGAAGAGGAAGCAACCGCCCAGGCGTGCTTTCTCATCTGTGTAGATTCAACGACGGTCGCATATTATCAAATGTTTCCCAAGAGTATATTCAGTTTAAAAGTTTTCAATCAGACATCCAAATTTTATTCCTCTGTAAAATCTATTGCTCTTCTTCTGTTCCTCTTTTCAGAATTTACCTGGGGAGACATTTTGTTTCTGTTGTTTTCTAGATTTTTGTTTTATTTATTTATTTATTATTTATATTTTGTTTTGCCTTTACCCAAACTGTTCTGGCAGTGCAGCCTAATATTCTAATCACGGCATATTTTATTACAAAGTATTTCGTATAACTGTGACTTTGATGGATTTTATAATTAATGAAAAAAAACTCCAAAATTCTGTTAAAAAATGTCGGTACACCGCTGATCGGTATGTCGTTAGCAACGACACACGCGTAGCGTTCACGGCAATGATAATAGGAACGTGTGGAAAAGTTTGCTATCTAATGCAAATAGGAATAACGTTAATGGTGCCTTCAAATCGGTGCGTGCTACGGCTTGGGGAAATGGAACAGTCCAAAAAAAAATACAACTGGAGCTTTAATTGCTTTTTAACACAAACAGAAATGTGAATATATATTGACGCAAACCCTATACACCTCTCAAAGTGAGCAAAATGTTTGAGAGATGTGGTCGAGCCACACTGTTATCATTTTACTGTATGTATTGTTTGATTTACTCCAGATGATAAATTGTAGGACATGGAATCATCTACATTCCTTTTAATCATCAATACCTTATCCGGCATCTTAGGTATCGTTGGTAATGGTCTGGTGAGTCTTGTCATTATCTTTGAAAGATCTATGCATACAAACACTAACGCCTTGATCCTCCACCAAGCAACCATTGACTTCTTAGCATCCGTTTTCATCCTCCTGCAAGCCTACATCCCTCAAGTCTTAAAACCAATCCCTAGAGGTATTCCAGGAGTACTCATATGTTACTTGTGGAATTCTCGCTACTTCCAACTGACGTTCTTCATTGCTTCAACCTACAGCCTCATAGCTGTAACTTTCGAAAGATACTTTGCTATTGTTCATCCGTTTCGATACGAACGGTACTTTAGAAATAGACGAGCCATCGTGTTGACCATAGCTGGTTCCTGGTTCATTGTTCTGAGTATACGATCATACGTTTTCTTCCAGTGGTCGGTGGTGGACAATGATACTTGTCACCAGAGTGGGATCGGTGTCTCTCTTGGTGTGATTATCTTCTTGATGCAGTATGCCGTTCCTCTGGCATTGATGTCTTACATGTACGTCCAGATTGCTTGGGAGTTATCAAAGAGCACCAGGCGGGTGGTGCCTACGGTGTCCGATCAAGACCCTAACAATCGCAACGGAGTAGGTGAGTCGCTGTTACGGGCAAGACGTAACACGTTTAAAGCTTTACTCATTGTGTTTGTCACGTTTGTGCTCTGCTGGTCACTCAATCAGGTCCTGTTTCTCAGACACAATGCAGGGTTGCAGAAAATAGACTTTACCAGCATCGTCTATATCGTATCAGTTGGGTTAATTGCGGCAAACGCCTGCATCAATCCATTCATTTATGCCATCAAATACAAGAAGTTTCAGCGGGCACTGCGCCGGTTGTTTTACCGCATAACACGGCGAGAGGATCGACTGAACCACTCAGAGGACTATCCAAACACGGAGCGGACCCCGAACACTAACTAGTCATAAAAACTGAAGAAGAAAGTTATCAAAGAAGGAAGGCATTTATTTGTACCGACTCAACTGAATGTTTTAGGTCACAGGTTGGCAGAGGATCACCCAGTCAAACATTCTATCATTCTGAATTTTGTTTAATGAATGGATCTTTCCTAACAGGCGCCAAGAACTGACACCTTGACACAAAACTTTAGTTTTCATTTTTTTTTTTACATGTTTATTCGTCAAGGCCTACATTTTTCAGTTTCAGAAACTTTACTTTTTTAATTACGATAATTATGTATTTTCGGTCTAACACAAAGCTTGTGTTTTGAGGGCGTGCACACGCGAGTACTGTCAAGTTTACGTTGTAAAACACTGGAATGTGTCACTTCGTGAATACAGAAACTAGTCTGTTTTGGTTTTGTTTTGGTTTCACGAACTGACACATATCTTCCTTCCTTTGTTGCTCGGACACGTAGGGAGATGATTCTACCGGGGGGGGGGGGGCGTTGGGGGCAGAAAAATGAAATCTCTCCGTGGGGGGACCAAGCCATACGTGCTCAAGCGTGTGAGCGCGAAGCGTGAAGCTTGTACGGCGTGGGGTCCAGGCCCGCTTAAGGGCCCGGGAGAATTTTTGTAAGGCTTGATGCTCTGTAATGCATCATCAGCCTCACTGGAACACGTTTTGAGCAACAGACATTTTAAAAATGTCAGCACCTTCCAAGGTTAAAGGGCCCATGAATTGCATTTTTTTAAAATACTTTTTTTAAATCAAATATCTATGCTTAAGGACAGTTTAAAAAAAATGAAAAAGTAAATTTGTGTACTAAGATTAAAATTTCATATACTTTTTTTAGGGAGGGGGCCGGCCCTACAATATTTTCAGGGGGCCATTGGCCCCCGGTCCCCGGTTCCTACGGGCACGTTGCTTATTAATTTAGGATGTAAAACAGTCAAAAGCAGTATATTTTTCAGGTTCAAATCATCATGAGTCCACAATGAGAAAACCAGTTCAAAACACTCGGAATTTTTTAAGGACAGCGGTGTTTTAAAAAGCGTTCAGCTTTACAAGCCGTTTTCCCACCTAGTTTTACTGGTATCTCGTTTCCGTCACTTCGTGGCGTCAGTGACGCTTTGTTTATTAAAAGGATCAATATGATTGCCCTACCACAATTAGCTGTCTTTGTTTACACTAGAAAGGACATCATGTCAGTCTTAATGATTATATCATTTCTGGAAATTATTATTATTATTAGTGTTTGAATGAAAAATTGCCTTGTTTAATTAAATTAGACAAATACCATTATCGGTGTGTACTATAACAAGTTAAGTCAAGAAAGCCTTTGGGTTAGGAGAAGTGTTGAGAAAATCGACATTACAAGTTTCAACAAACAAAACAACTCACATTGTCATAAATTGATGATACTTATCTAGACAATACAAAAAACTAGTAGGGGTAATGGCCTTAGCTTTCGATCCAAGCCGGACCTTCGTAAGAGCACATTTTTCTAGAGGTCAGATTAAAAAAACAGATCCATTTATAGACAAAAGGGAGAAGAGAATTATGGGAAGCGACCAAGAAATAAGCGGGAAAATGAAAGCCAATCAAAGTAAATACATTACAGACAGGGATGTCTAATGACCAATCAGAGTTAAACAGTTTGGACAAAGGGATGGCCAGTGTTGTACAGTACAAAAGGGGAATTACTGAGGGACAGTATTAATTACTCATGTAAAAAGAGTTAAGTTAGCAAAGGGACAACTCTCTAAGCATAGAGATAATAGACACATGTGCTGATGACGTCACGCTTTGTTTACACGTGCGCTTTCTTATGGTGGGGACCAGGGTGTGTGTGTGTGTGGGGGGGGGGGGGGGCTACGAACTCGAAGCTTCCGTAGGAAAACACATATGTAAAGAAAGTGTTATGTCATTAATACAAGGGTCAATGTTAATAAATTAAAGTCCAAAAGTACAAGTAGTGATGCTTGAATACGGAGGTCCGAAATCCGCATATAGTGAAAATTAATACGAAAGCATAAAATACGAATAAAATAGTAAGCAGACTTTTAGCAGATAATTGGAAACATATTTCCTCAATTTCTGAAGCGGTTGAAATCACCCACTCCCCAAAAAGCAGATCAACTTAGTGTCCAAAATGTAATTGAAATGGGGAACAAGGGTTAAGAAAAAAATAGTAAGAAATGTTGTCAACCATCAGTCACTAGATTGGCTGACATCTGGGTCACAATATAATACCGAAACCGGCTTTGGCTACGATTTAGCAGCACAGCCAATACAGCCAAAAGGTGTTTACTTCTGAACCATATCTTTCTGTCTATCTTGTCAAAGAGATTTAAATCGGGCGAAGATCAATGTGAAACATGTAAGAAAATTGGATGAAGTTCTGTTCCACACAAATCCACAATGGATTCTATATCACCCGCAGATAAAAAAAACAGGTAACGTCATAATGCAGCCATATCTCGAATTCTGGTGACACCTTATCGTGCGTAAATATGCAGAGGCACGGGTGTAATTAATGGTTTACAAAACGATTCCCGGTAAAAGTGAAGACATTTTATGGGACAACAAAACACCGGAAAAGATAGTCCATGAAAAGGATTCCGTGCAAGCTACAATAGTCACGCAGAGCATGAGGGAAGGGGTTGAAGACGCCCGATACCTTCCCGTGAATAACAAGCTACTGGCACGGTCAAGTGTAAATGATCGAAATTAAAGGCCAGTGGCTGGTTTTTTTTTTTGCAGTAGTTGAGCCAAAAGTCGACGTCACTTGATGATCTATAGATTCCGAATAGTGCGTTATGTACACGAGGCTCTAGCATCATTCTGTCGAATGGTGATCGTAGTAAAGCGACCTCTTGTGTTTCACATTTTGAGTGTTTACTCTTAACATTAATGCTCACCCACACTGTGTCTTGACTTTCTTAGTTTTATCTTGAGACGGTTGTGTATTAATTACCTGTGTATTAAGAAGTGAAGTGAATGGAATTGGAAAATGTAAAGTTATTGTAGAATGGAGACGCCAGTTTGTCGACTGGTGCTTTCAAGATTTAGATATTACATAAGCGGATGTAATCCTTTTGAATCCATAAAAACAATGAAATCGATAAGTTTGATGAAATGAAGTGACTTGTCTTCGTTAGAATTAGCCTAACAAAATAACTAATGTCAATTAAACGATTCCATAACGATTTTAATATATAAAAACAAATTATTTGTTTTGTTTAATTTGTTTGATTGTTGTATTTTTAGGGGAAGTTATATCTTCCTTGAATTTTATTGTGTACCACTCACTGTTGATCTGTATTCTACTAAATGTATTGTGCTTTTGTCAAGGTCGAATATAATAATAACAATAATAATAAAAATATACCCGTATAGATTTAGTGATGTTCTTTTCATGCAATTGTCAATAATAATAGGCCTATCATTATTATTATTATTATTATTATTATTAATATTATTATTATTCTATACACCAGTTAAAAAAATATATGTCTTGTGAATTGTTCAAAGATTTCAAAGCGAAACTGCCATATCTTTATTTAGGTAAAAATGTTTAGGTAAATGGTGTTGACTTCATCAAATTATGAATAGAACTAAAAAAAATATAAAAAATAAATAAAAACGAAACAATTAAATAGATAATTAAAACATTGAATATGAATGATATATTTATTGATTACATTTAGCCAACCCTTCGTTTTAGGGTACAGGTGGTCAGGGGATCGAGTCCTATCAGAGTCGGTAGATAAGTTTCTTTAAGGTCCCATGAATTTTTTTTTTTATTGGTTAAAAAAATTAAGTATGCCTAATAAAGTATATCTTTACTTTTTTCACACTTTTTAAATGCGTATTAATCGTACAAATAACGATTTCTGAAAAAATAAGGAGTTGCCGTGCTCCGCCCACCCTTCCTCATTAACATAAAATCTGTGACGTAGACTATGGAACGGCTGACCAGGGCCATGTGTGTGACAATAACATACATGCATTGTTGAAGCCACAAAAATGTTCCGTGACAAAAAACCTCATCAGGGCCCTTTAAAGTTAAAGTAGGTGAAAGACTACAATGAAATTGATTGTTCCTACAAAAAAAAAACGTGCGCCATATCACAGCATTCGTCTACCTGCTCTCTGTCCCATAATTTTTTTTGGTGACACGTTCATATGCTTATAGATTGATTTGCTCATTCCTTAGTGTGCAGCAAATTACAGGGGTGGCGGGGGGGGGGGGTGATCTAAGCACACATTTCTACTCAGGGAAATACTCAGAAAAAATTTCTAAATCAAGATTTGTTTCTGTATTTCAATTCTTTTAAGACTTCTCTTTGACTTTCTTCCGTCTATCCGTAAATCCAGCGTTCTCGGAAATGTGCGCATGCTCAGAACTACGCAAACAATCGAAATTTGCCTGGTAAGTCTACTGCCACCTAGCGTTCCAAAGTCTCCCATTACAACCGTTGACACGATTTCATAAAGCTGTTTACTGGTCTGCAAATTGCGTGCTTACGTCAACAAACAAAATGTGTTTAAGCAAAAGTGTATTTCGTAAATGATCAAGAAGATCTAGAAAGTGTACTAAGGGCCGTCCGGTAAGCAGGAAAATATTTTCAAAACGCAAGATACAATCAGGCTCAAAGACAATTTCACCTGATTTTATTCCCTACTGATTTCGGAGAAAACTGCCATGAGAACCACGCCCTCTTGTGGTTAAACACCAGGGTCATTGCCATACCACGCTTATTAGCGGAAGAAATCTACTGAAGTGCATGATTAACGTGGGTTGTTTTCGACTAGCTGGTTTTTCACTTATAATGCTGCCTTTTCGAGCCCGCGGTTTAAGCTTCGGCTTGGTCTCAGTTATCATTTCAAAAAGCGGGCAGGGTCCTATGGAGCAGCCGAAGCCAAAGCTATCACTTCGAAAATACCATAAGATGTTCACTCCCATTGCGGAATCAAAGCCCAAACATCTTACGTCATCTCTTCAAGGCTCGTGAATAACACCAGATATACCGGCCTTTAGAACATGTACCTTGGACCTTGTATGACGTCATATTTTGTGTGTGCACATTCTCCAGTCTGGTATAGTTATGTGTCACGGTGACTTAGCGTACATATTAGTCACGGACGATTGTTTTCCTTTGCAAGATCAAATAACAAGAGTTGTTTGGATTATTGGATTTCATCCCTTTAATGAATTTCATCGTCAGCAAATAAAAACAATTCTCTTGAATCTTCCTGTTTTGATGTTATGGTTATATTTAGAAATTTGGTCAAGATGAAACTGTGTCAACAATGTCCACTGATTAAAACGAACATTCCGTGAAGGTCGCGGTACTGAATACACATGACGTTTTAGTTTAATTATTTATGGAAGAGATAAATAATCAAATGACATTATTTTCAGTTTTTCATGTTATTTAAAAAGTCTTATGCGTAGCCATATGCGGTCGTGATGAATTCCCAACTGGACCGTCTAGGTGTATCTTATGACAAACACTGTCATAATACACTTTGTGTTTCAAAGTACTGTATTTAATGGCAAATGTGTGTATCCAAAATTGCACAAGGCGAACAGATTGTTAAAATGGTAACTACATGTATTTAGTTGTACATCTCTTTGGCAACAACAGTTGAGCATTTATTGTTGCAGTATGTTAAGGCAGAGGGGCATATCTTGGTATACACCATTGGCCATTTTAATAGTAAAAGAAAAACAATAAGGTGTATTTAATCAGTTCTACTTTTCCCCTCAAGATACATCCTGCTATCTTTTAAATGAAAGGTCCTATGGAATCTCTAAAAATCTGAAAATCTCATAAATGAAAACAGCGCCCACAATAACCCCCAAAATGACTTTAACTCATTTTTGTCAATTTCTGAGTCACACACTTTTGACATGAGGGGCCGCATTATACTTAGCTTTACTTAGTAATGACTTAATAAGACTCTTCAACTCATGTCATTAGAATTGACATCCAGATTGGCAGAAATTATGATAATAATAATAATGATAATAACCACAATAATAAAAAATAATTTTAAGGCAAATCATCCTTATTCGCAGCTGAGAAGCTGAATAGCGAGGGACGCGGCTTCAACGTGGTCGAGCAGGAGGCATGTAAAGGCACCTTTTGGCAGCCAGCTATATCGACCCATATGACCACGGAGCACAGCCAGAGATCGCAAGTGTCCGATTTTTCCTGAGGGAAGAAAACCGGAGGGCCTGGGAAAAAAACTCAAAGCAAAGGAGAGAACCAACGCACATCTCTACTCACATATGACCCTAGCCGGGAATCGAACCAGGGTCACATAGTGGTGAGAGGCAAGCCACCCATGCCACCAATTATACAGCAATGCATATCCAGAATACATCCTGGAAATAGTCCATAATTCGTTTCAATAATTTATTTGCCTTAAATATACTATCCCGTCTTTCCCATCAGGCTGACTTAAGTGGATTCCCCGTGCTCTCGAATTGCGTATCTTGCATTATTAGGTTGGGGCAAATTATAGAAGAGTGATATTTTGGAGTGGATTAAAACATTCATAATTAAGAGCAACGCATCTCTAGTTTACGATTTCGATCATTATGAAAAAGGGAAAAGCCCCTTTCGCATGATAATCATCTTCAAATTTACTAATGGAAAGAATACTTTCCTTTCCATTTTAATTTCGCCTTGCTAAGGAGAGTATGTCATGTTTTCGGTTATTCGTCCCTTCACCCCTCCAGTGTTTCAAATCTAGTTTAAAGCCATATTTGTTCAAAAGTTCTCTCTAAACCAGTGTCCAGCCTTCCGTTGACTGTTAAAATTTCATTTTCTCTTTGTGCGCATTGGGTGTGTTTTGGACAGATTATGTGCGCGGTATAAATCTATAATAATTAAACTATTACATTACGGAATTGTATGGTGAACTAAAATCCTTTCAGACGCCCATTGCAAGCCTTAAGTAAAGGAACAATATTTCAAGGATTATTAAAATTGAGTCAACTAAGTTTACTTGCTGTTTTTGAACTCAGATGTCTGTCGTCAAAAATACGCAACTTTGAAGATTGTTTGCAAGTCAAGTTGAAACTTTCTAGTAATGTTTTTTTTTTTTTTTTTTTTTTTTTGGAGAATATCTGCACCTGAAGTTACGTTTGAAAAGCTTGAAGTGATTTTGAAGCTGCACCGTGGCAGTTTGATAGAAGTTGACCCACTTTTAAACCACCTAGATCAAATTAAAGAATCACTAAACCTATTGAGTTTGAGATAATTTGTTCTTTGAATCGGTACAAATTAACATGCATTCTGAGATGTAGAAATGAACAGAACCCTTAAGGAAAGAGGTCTAAAAAAAGAACCTGTTTAGTATCAAATTAATTGATCTCTTTGGCCGTTTCAATTCAACCTCCAACTGCTTGTCACTCAAGCCACGTCTTTAAATTGGAATGGTGGTCCTTTCATCATTTCCAATTTTAACTCAATTAAGACGCAATATATTGCTGTTAAGATTCTAATGCATGGGGGCTTATCCAATAAAGAACATACATCACCCGTACTTGAATTTCATAGAAACTTAATGTATTTTCATTTGTCAAGGTCAGTCTAAGCTCTTTCATTAAATTCTTGCAAAATGGAATATAAAACAATCTTTCAAAAGGTTTTTGAGAAATGCATTTTGGCTAATGGGGCACATGGTGGCACAGAAAGAAAAAAGAAAAAAAACTTAGAAGTAAAGACATTTTCACAACCAAGGTTGATCTGTAAACGACATTATGTAATGACGCGCAAAAGTGAAAGCAAGACTTAAAAAGAAAAAAACCCAAAACCCAACCTTAATAATCTTTTTTTGTTGAATAAACGACAAAAATATGCTTTTAGGTCGGCTCTTTTGATGATTAGATACAAACGAGTTACTTTTATTCTAAACTTTGTTCATTTCAAAACAAACCTCGTATCGCCGGGAAATATTCTCTGTGTGTAACAACAGCCAAGACAATTATACAAAGCCAAAGTGGACTTGAGGATCACTTAATTTTGACCGTCAAGGTCTGTGATGAATTTGACTGTGTTTATTTTAAGTGATGGATTTGCGTCATTTCTATGCATTTCTAACTAATGCAGCTGGAAGACTGCTTGAGACCGACCAGAGAATTAATTCGGACGCGGCCTATTCATAAAATGATGCTGGAAGACGACAACATGCTCGACTTATAAAAGCAAACGTACTGGCCAAACTTATGCCAAGATAGAAAGGAAACTGAATTGGTTGGAAGAAAAGTTATTGGAAGGAAATGAAGGAATCGATGAATCGGACATCCTGAATGACTGGAGAGTGATGGTTAGATGATTCCAGTATTGACTGATTGTGATTGTCAGGAGTAACAGGAAATTATTCATATTTGATGAAAGAATCTTTAAGAAAACCATTGGGGTCCCCCACATCTTTTGAAGTTTGTATACTTAATAATTGAAGGGTGTTAACTAAAACAGCAATTAAATTAAAAGTCAAGGTGAACAGACGTAACTTGGTTGTGTAACTCTTGAAATAATGATACAATGAAGTCAGTGGATTACGGTATACGAAAGCTAAGGAAGAATTGCGGGTTTACTGGGAGGCGGCGGGGTGGGGATGGGGGTTCAGAGCTGCATGGAAAAAGGGTATCAAACTGCACAACATAGAAACGTAAACCACAAAGAAAGTATTCAACAACACTCTTTCTTAAAATGCCCTTTTGAAAAGTGCTTCTATAATCAACCGTTGGAAAGAGTGATGGTGTTGGATGGTGCTGGTGGGTCTGTTAGTGGCGTACGTAATTGAATTACGTGAGTAGGAGCATGTCTACCCGTTGACACCGATCAAACCCTAATAGAGATCGCAGGCTGCAGGTTGACATTTTCAAAAAGAAGATTTGTTTTCGCCCACTCCTATAAAACTGTACCAAGAAACTTAATATCATTGAAGCCTGACATTCGACCCCATTCAGAATGTAGCAAAGCTTTTATTATGTGTGGGTTGATCGAATTACACACGAACTTGTATCTTATTTCTGTCCAATACAAGAGTGGGCTGGTTGCAGTAAACTTAAAAGGAAAACATGCCACACTATCCTTGTTGTCCACACACACGTAGTTGGGATATACTTCAAAAATGGCAAAATATGACTGAGAAATAAGAAAACAAAGATAACTACTAATACCCAAGGTGCAAGAATTACAACGTTTATAATAGTTGTTTTCAAACTATTACAGTATGGAGGTCTGACCAGCCTGCAGGTGATAAATTGAAGTTCGATGAACTGTTGCTCAGTGAGGTTTGAACAAAAGGTAACGGGTGGATTGACAGACTGAGGGCGTGCTCACTTTCCTTCCATGAACAAAAACAACAGGGACGTCACTGAAACAAAACTCCAGGCAATGAAATGGGACAAAGAGAAGTCCTTGTTTCCGTGTCGACAAAAGGGTCTCCTGCGACAACGTATCCCCCAGTTACTCCCCATTGGACAGACAATTCTAGTTTCAACCATAAGAGTGACAAACACTTTCAATTCATAAAGTATTTTATGGAGATTTGTATTACATCTCTTCGCTATTCCACACGAACGGGGCAAATTAGGAGAGTAATATTACAGAGTGAAAAGAAGCATTCCTTACTTTGAGAAAGGCATGTCTAGTTTTCGATTGTGACCATCATGAAAGAGGGGACAGCCCTCTTGATATGACCTTTACACACAAGATAAACATCTTCAAAAATTACTAATGGAAAGAGTGCTTCAACATTGATGTCTTGAAGACGGAATATCGATTAAATGTCGACTGCTTGATCCGGAGGAGTTTAGGGGAGGGGAAGGGTTGCAATCCTTGACAAAACTGAGTTAAATTGCATCTTATTGGGAGACACAATCTGGGCAGCCTTTGATCGTCTCTTTCAAAAGGCAGTGAGCTATTGTTTGTTGGTATGCTTACTGTCTTTGAATCAAGATAAGGTACAGCATGAACATCTTGGTAAAACTGAATCGGTACAAGTTCCTTATGATTCGCTCAGCTTTAATTTGTTCACTGGTTTCATGAGAACTATTATCATTTCTGTATTAGCTGGAAATCGTCTATTTAATCAACTTTCTCCCAAGTAAAAATAACTATAATGTGACACTTAAAGCGACATGTTCGGCTGTGTAATATTGTCTCTCTTTTGAGTAGATTATGTTTTATTTATTCTTTTTAGACCTTGGAAATAGAACCCTTAATTTATTTGCAATTTTAAGCTCAGTGATTCAACGAGCCCCGTTATTCCCTTCTGATAAGCTGTAATCCATCAAAGGAAACAATCCACGCGGAGGAAGAGTATTGCTTCAGGAAGTGTGTAATCTTAAAATTGACAAAGTGTTTTTTATTAGTTTTTTTTTTTTTTTTACATTTATGAGGATCGATGAGTTTCATTAAATTTGAAATAAAATGCAATATCAAAGAACTTTGCTAATCTTTTCTTTCCATGTCCATGTTTAGTTCGAACCTTAGCAGATCAAATAAAACGCAACACTCACTTCCTCCAGCCACTTAAGCAGTTTCAAATAAAGGTTGTGATTAGAGTCTAGGGAACAAATAAATGTAATATCAAAGTACATTTGACAAGGTCAAGGGATCGAGTTGATTTTAGCATAATAGGATTCATGATCTGAACATAGCTCAATCAGACCATTATTGATTTTTTTTAAAGATAATGTAACTCTTTGTCTCGAAACTGAAGGTCAATGATATAAACACATCAGTAAGAGAGAAATGATAACAACTATGGTATGAGAGATATATAAAACTATCAATAATTATGAAGATTAAATTTCAACTTATTCACAAGACACTTGTAGTTTATAATCTGTTGAAAACGTAGAAGTTCCAGTCTTAAATTCCGAAATATCGTCCGAAATTTACAGCGGTACTGTATTCGCGGTGTACAGACGTCACCCGTTTCCGACCAGTTCAATGAGCGGCAGTTTTTATCAACTTTTACGCACTATGTCACGCAAAATATTACAAATAAATAATACTAATACATTTTCAACACTATCACTGCTGCTAGTGAAATGAATTGGTTAATAAAATAATATAATTCTTCTTTACATGATTTTTTTTTTTTATTTTGTTCTTTTCCTTTATTTCTTTATTTTGTTTTCAAGTTTAATACTTACATTATTTTAAAATTAATTGTAAATGTTTTTATTGAACTTATGTTAATTGTTCTAATTATATACATCTTTTATATTTATATGTTACCAATTTCTCTTCCGTAGTTTGTGGCTTTTCTGCTTCGTTAACATATTAAATGACGAATAGTTCTTGCACTGCCCTCCCTTCCCAAGAGAAAAATCCAGATGACACATAAGAAAAGCATGGCCCCTTTTTCTTTTTCTTCTTTATTTTACTCTAACAATGTTTAGAGTGGTACACATTTTATTTCTCCATGATATGCTCCAGTTCATCAAAGTACTCGTTGACTGTTTCCGAAGAGCTAGCTTTAATTCTAGTCATCTCAAGTGATCTGGGTTTCTGTAACTTGAGTTCTGGCCAGCGTTTCATGAAGCCATTGAACCACTTTTAGTGATAGAGGCTTATCTAATGGCTTTCTTTTTCCAGTGGTGATAGCCAAGTCCGTAGCTAGTGATGTAACTTCAGCGCGGGTGTAACCACAGCCAAATGAAGACGTCAACTCAATGTGAGTTACTAGTGTTTGTCCCTCTTCCTGACTCATTAGGGGAGCAGGTCCATAATAATAATAAATGAAATAGCTTTCATTAGGGCCCATTGTAATTCATCACAGTGTGCAGTATAAACACAACAAAGTTATGTTCACTTGAAATATACTTAATGTTTCTGCAACATTGGCACGCCATACAATCCCACTTAGCAACATGATCACGTGGTCTATCGTTCTACCTGGGGAGAATGGAACTTGATCTTAATTATGAAACTTGCATTTGGAACATTTGACAGTGGATTATACTTTTTGACATATTTTGATTGTGAGATTTATCTATACATGTATGCTGAAAATTTAACATTTTATCAACTTGTGGGTGTAACTCTACGCCAGGAAATTTGATTCTCAACACCTCCTTGCGTGGGTGATCGCTCGGAGCATCGAATCAGAATAAAGTTTCTTCTGGTCGCTGTTGATCTCGTGCTGTCTCGCGGTAAACGGGAATCAAAATGGGGGACCAGAATTAGGTGTTGATCGGAAACGGGCAACCGTACTATATACTAATTAGCAACTTTTGGTCGATAGCTATTTAAATTGTTTGAATACACCATACTTTCAACATAAGTAAACAAGATTTCTGTTTGTAATACCAATTGGGCACGTTTTGACCATGGTTTCATTACCTAACCATTAACCAAGGCAACTGCAACACTCAAGTCACTGACTTTGGTGTATTTTTGTTTTGCAAAGCACTGTTCAAACCCTTACCCGAGGCGTATACTGTGTTGTCTTTTAACCTTGCACGCTCCCGTGGCGTAGCAGCTTACTGCTCAAATGTGTACTAATTGCGGTTACTCATTAACGGTACAGTCAAAAAACTTGAAATTTCACAAGTTCCTCAATGGAACATAGCCGGATAATGCTATAACCAGCAAAATTAGCTGGGGGTGAGTTTTCGACCTACATTCCCCGTTAATTTTACCGCTACAGTCGTTAACTGCACGACCACGTAACATAGTGTTTTCTACGGCATACTACTCAGTAGAATGGTATGCAGTGGAAACATTATTTTTTTAATTTTTTTGGCCTTTTTGGGGGTTTCTGGGGATTCATTGAACCTTTCTGAGTCTATTGATACCATGTTTGAAGAGTTGTGAGCAGACAGAGACAGTTTTACACGCAATTATACAAGCGCAGTTGCCTACTGTGCGACGGTGTGTACGCTGCTTATTAACAAAGTGGTGCATTGCAGGGTTAAAACCTTAAATATTCATTGACAATTGATGCAGTGATGCGCCGGTTAATGTTGTACTTTCCGTATTCATTTAGGGTTGAGAGTAGCGGGCGTGGCATGCTGGTTATTGGACTGTAAAAAGACAATTTGTTAGTGTATGGTTATTACTAGCAGGTACAAACACGTCTACTCATATCTCACTCAACCTACACAATCTCCATTCTTAGAAGACACTAAACGACCTTTCTGACATTCAAGCAGTGGCGTAAACAGACATTTTCATTGGGGGTGAGGGAGGGGCAAACATATAAATTGGGGAGTACTTAATGTATCGAACCATTCATTCGTGCATTTTGTTCGATCTCGTTTGGGGGCAAGGGGTGGGGGAAGGGTTCTGAACGGGAGGTTCAGGCCCTCTAACCCCCCTGTGGTTATGCCACTGCATTCAAGGCACTCCACGATCTTGCCCTCGCTATTATTTAGAACATGATTCACCTTGAGCAAGACACTTAACTTTATTAGCGTCAAATAGGGGAAGAGGCAATTATGTTTGTCTGGCAACAGATCCATTTATCCCTCCCTGTTCTTAGCTGTGCTGTGAAGAGACTTGCGTTTATATCTCGCCTGTTTCTTCACATGTGTCCCAAGGCTAATTCCTTTTAAGGGATAGAAACCTGCCCCAATACGCAGAAACAAGAAATGGCGAGACTCGAGTGGCCTTTAATAATATTAATGATAATTATGATAAAAATTATAAAAAATTAATAATAAAAAAAAACACTCTTAAAAAACACTTTATAATTAATAACGCTGTGGGAGAGAGGAAGGGGGGGGGGGTCCACAATGAGGTAAAACAATATTGAGCCATTTGCCGGCAGGGCTACAATAATCACTATTTGCCAGATCTCAAACTTTAAATAAATAAAATGACCAAAGAACTCGAAACGTCTATGCTGAAACATTCATCAAATTGCACTTCATCGAACCGCAATTCTATTGAGTAAACAAATTACGTGGATTGGCCCCAAATGTTCATGGACTTGGCACCGTTGATTGTTCCGTGGGAAGTAACGCGTGTATGTAATTGGTTCAAGAACACAATCTGAGATATCATTAGGTTTTACATGTTCGAGGGTGAAAATGGTTCTTCGTGCACACGTGACTTGCACGGTGAGCAACACAAAGTCTCACGGGATAAAACTGCGGACAGTGCTGTATTTAAAGGTGAGAATTCAACAGCAAACACCAATCGCTTCGCCGAACGTATGACTGAGAGCAACTCAGGCGAGTGCATTGCAAAGTGCACCTGCAGACACGTGTTTCAATGCTGCATTTGAATTTAACCGTCGTCTTGGTTTCCTCACTATTTGGGCCATGGGTTCGGCTAACACATCCCTTGTGATAAACACATTATCTGGTGTCTTAGGTATCCTTGGTAATGGTCTGGTGAGTCTAGTCATCATCTTTGAACGATCTATGCATACAAACACGAACGCCCTGATCCTCCACCAAGCAACTATTGACTTCTTGGGATCAGTCTTCCTTATCGTCCATGGAAACATCCCCAAAGTTGACCCTTTACCCCAAGGCTTCGCTGGACTGCTCAGCTGCGTCTTGTGGAACTCTCGTTATTTCCTCTTCACGGTCTTTGTGGCATCAACCTACAGCCTCATAGCTATAACGTTCGAGAGATACTTTGCCATTGTTCACCCATACCGCTACGGAAGACTTTTCAATGGTAAGAAACCCATAGGTCTGATGTTAGCCAGTCTTTGGTTAATTGTGCTAACCTTCCGACTCTATGTTTTGTTTCAATGGTCAATAGACGGGGAGGGGAATTGTGTGGGCAAGGCAAACGGCGAAGGACTTGGCGTGGTCATCTTCATGGTTCAATACGTCATTCCTCTTGCATTAATGTCTTACATGTACATGGGGATCGCTGTAGAAATATCGAAAAGTGCTCGGAGGATAGTTCCTACGGTGTCCGATCAAGACCCTAACAATCGCAACGGAGTAGGTGAGTCGCTGTTACGGGCTAGACGTAACACATTCAAAGCTTTACTCATTGTGTTTGCCACGTTCGTGCTCTGCTGGTCACTCAATCAGGTCCTGTTTTTCCTTCACAACATGGGATGGCGTAAACTATCATTCGACACCACAATCTATATCATTTCAGTTGCACTCATATCAATGAATTCCTGCGTGAATCCCTTCATTTATGCCATCAAATACAAGAAGTTCCAGCAAGCTATGCGGCGGCTGTTTTACCGCGCCACAGGTAGAGAGGATCGCCTGAACTTTACGGATGAGTACCCGGCCACTGATCAGATTTCGAACCAATAAAGATGAAGAACTTAACGTCAACCAAGTATTCAACACTGGGGACATAATATTACAAAATTACATGTGATTTATAGGATTTTGAAGCTGCATGCGTAAAACCGACACTGACACATTCGTCAAGTGATTTTGGACAGCACGGATATTTCAACGAAACCTAAAGTATAGGGTCAACCATCGGAAATGAAAATGATATTAAGTAAAACAGTGCCAAATTTCACTGCTCTATGGACAAG
This sequence comes from Marthasterias glacialis, assembly GCA_911728455.2. NCBI lineage: Eukaryota > Metazoa > Echinodermata > Asteroidea > Forcipulatida > Asteriidae > Marthasterias > Marthasterias glacialis. Next base: position 19,440,294 of record OU452228.1, read on the forward strand.
GTCAGTTAACAAGTTCAAAACAGGAAGGTTTAATATTGCACATAACTGGTAACAACCGAAAGAAAAATACACAAACTATTTTAAATATTATGAAAGCGTATTATAGGTCCTATTAGGTCAATGTCCCGGGACAAAAATCGTTGACTTGTATTGCACAAAGTGTGAGAAGCGTATATCCTAAGTCAATTTGACACGTTTCGGGTCAGATACGGGGTCATACTGACCAAAAATTGGGTCGGGCCCCCAGCGACTCTGGTTCAGGAGTCAATTCTGACCCGGATGTTAGTAGAGTGCACAAAACTGCTGCAAAGTTAAAGCGGCATGATTGTAGTGTACAAGATACTTGCTGCAGTAATCGTTGTTCAATTGCGTAAATGGTTTCCTTAATTGTCCAATGCCGAAGTGATAACTCACGAAAGAAGAATAGTTGCTTCTCTGTGGTGGTGTGTTGATTAGTATCTCAAATTATTCTCCATTTATAGTATAGTTTCCCCCGGTCAATGTCAGCAAAAAATAATTCAATTTCATTATAACGTATTCAGAATCCGTCACATTGTTCACTAAATGGATCAAACTGGAGTTTCTGTTTAGCTATAATATTGCATTTTATTTCGTTTTCGTGCACTATTTCATTCTTCCCATTCATGTTCGTTTTAGTCGTTCTATTTCATTTAGCCTATAGGCATTCGAGACTACATTTTCACCATTGTTCAGTTGAATTTCTACAATATTGGTGAAATTTAATGGTTGACCAGCATCTTTCTGTTGGCTTTTAAAGCCTCAGCTCAACATTGGTAAGAAGCAAAACATCCAATTTCACAGATTTACACATACCTACATGGTATGAAGATAATGATTTCTGAAACGCTTTCTGAAATATTTTTGCCTAAAGTGTTTTCGTTTTTAAATAATAAATGAAGTAAGATCCAAAATATTAGTTTTCGTCTCAGTGAGACGAAAACGCTGCCTTTAGGAATGTGTACATACATGCTGAATACATTTTTATCGTTCTCTCTTAAATGAAACAACGAAATGAGCTGACATTTTCACAGGTTGGTTTTATTACATTCATCTTGATTGGTGCAAAGAATGGAAGCATTTAGAGTCAGTTTACCAATGTTGAGCTGGGGCTTTAAGAGATCTGGACCAGTGAATGTTAAACACTGTTGTAATTGAACAGCTCCTTTGACTGTCGAATGCTAATACAACGGAGTATTAATTTTCAAACAAAACTGAATGAGCCGGATGTTAAATTGAATTAATGTGTTTGTTGTTGAAATTTGTGGGGAAAACCTATAGTAAACAAAAATTGGATGCATTTGAATGTATTGTCGCAGAATTTAATCACAAGGCGAAGTCGAGTGAAATTGAAAAGCCATTATTTGTGTGTTCAACCACCAAATGGATCTCTTGTGTGGTATATAATACCGTATAATGAACACTTTAAGACTTGCTTGGTGGATCAGACTGATTGATGTATTCGGCATGATATCTTTTCCCGGAGAAAGAAACAAACTTTTATTTATACCACACAGATCCTTGTCATTTGATTGGCGGAACACGCGTCGCGTGTCATCCTTTATTTTGCCATGTATTTACTGCCGCAACGTTGCACCGTCGAGTATGGATATTTATAGGACGTCGAATATGGATTTTCGACGCTTAATTCGCAGCGTCGTTCCCAAAATAATCGTTCCCGCCCGTTCGTCCAAACGAGGCAAGGTCGGGTTACGGCGGACAAGGTTGTCCACATGGAGTCTATTGTTTGGAAGGTTTTGGAGCGTCTACTTATGTCGTTATTGTGAACAAATACAAATGAAAAGGATTTATGTGTGAGTTATTTAAAACAAATGCATTTCGTTCTTATTGTCTAACAATACAATCACTTGGTGAAATCTGGCTTTTCCATTTCACGAGGCTTCATTGTCCAGATTTCACCTCTGGATTATACTCTGCGACAATGCACTCATATTCATCCAATATTTTGTGTCCAGTGAGTTTTGCGGTGACACCACGTGAAAATCTCTAATGAGTTGGGATGGTTCTGAAAAGAACTGATGGTAAACAACTCGACGTTTCGATCAGTATGCTCTGATCGTCTTCAGTATGCTCTGATCGAAACGTCGAGTTGTTTACCATCGGTTCTTTTCAGAACCATCCCAACTCATTAGAGATTTTCACATGGTGTCACCGCAAAACTCACTAGATTGTATTTCCACCATGCAAAGTTTCAAATCTTAATATTTGGTGTAGTAAATAATATTAATGAGCACGTATAGAATAAAATAAAATCTCGGCAATTCAAACGCTTGTTCTTGGTAAGACCTCAAATGCCACTTCATTGTAAGTAGTGGTAGTCAACTGCGGTTATAAGAAATGCCAAACGAGCTATTTACAATTATAAACGTTTGCCTCTGAATTGCCAAAATGCGACAATAATTTACCTTTTTTTAATTTCCTGAATGAGTCGACGAGAGACCCACTATGTATGCAGCACTTTTGTCTGTGCGTATCAGTGGCAAACAAGTTAATGTGTGATGGGGAAAGAAATTCGCGCTGGTCTACGTTCACATACATGGGCAAGACTTGAGCAATGCTCTTTTGTGGGTTGATCGATAGTGACTTTCTGTCAAGTTGATCACGGAAGGTCAGCTGTTGACATTGCGCTTTCTTGTCAAGGTAACCTTAGGACTGACTTAAAAATTGATGCCGCATAGAAAGTAAAGCATTCAGTTTAACCCCGAGATGTTTGTTGTCCAGTGTCGTGTACTAGAAAAATTCACAGTTTAAATTATTCAAAGATGTTACTCATTCACAAATTGCAAGTTTTGTATACTTTGATCGAGTGTTGTTTTTGTGTTTCGCAATTTGGAGTTAAACCCTTCACTTTTGTCACGCGGTTCAAGCTCACTAAATAGTTCAAACAATACTTTAAGAGACTTTAAAAGCAACAGAACACTTGAGCACGATCTAAATTTGCTTTTTCACATTAATGAAAGGTATGCACTTGTCGCCAAGTTTTGGGGGTAATGAAATAAATGTGGTTAACCAGACACGTTTCAAGTCGTAAAAAATACTGTCAATACACATTCTACTGTCATTGTCGGTGAACTTATGTATTGCATCAGATTCGTTTTACCGTCACCGAGTGTCTTGTAAAGCACCCAGTTACATTTGTGGCATCACTTGCTGTTAAAAATGTTACCAGTACGGTCCGTGCACGAGTCGATTTTACCTAGAAAAATGAATCCAAATACTGACATGCTATTTTGGTAGGATGACCAAAGGTATTAACTTTCAAATGAGATATCAACGGATAATGACACATTAATTAATAATAAAAAGAAAGAAAAGTAATTGGTGTATTCGATCTACATGACTGCTGATTTAAATCTTTACAGCTGGTTAAGACGAAAATGAATGAAAGTTGCGATACCTTTAACTTGAATGAATCTCATACAAGGACGAGTGACGCTAAAGTATGATTAAATGCTGCTATAGTGAAACTGGATTACATTTTCGATTGTTGAATGACGATCTGCTTGATCCTTTTCATTTTCAATCTGAATTGAATGAGTCAGACGTGAAATTGAATGACAACTCAGTGAAATTGGCGGGAAATCCTATAATACCTACATGAAGGGCATCGGAATGGGTTTTGAATGACCGATAAATCATAATTCAATGTTAGATAAATATAGGTTTTCCATGCAATTTCAGCACAAAATCAGTTTCATTAAAACACATTCAAATTCACGCATGTTTCCCGAATTCATTTCAAATATAGTGTTTTTTTTTTTTAGGTACTATTGCTTTCAATTTATCGTGCCTACATGATTTCATTCTGTTTATTCCGGTTCGTTTTAGTCATTCTATTTCATTTATAGACAATCATAACCATATTTTTCATAATTCTTCAGTCGGATTTTTGCTACCTATTTACAACTGATGAGATTAAATGGTTGACCAGCCGCTTGCTGTTTGCTTTTTGTGATATTATGGTCTTTGCGACCTAATGAATTTAAATGATCTTATCATGATGATCAGTGAATGGTAAGCTGTTGAAATTGAATTACTCCTTCTGACTATAATTAATGTTTATGCAACAGAGCATTCGTTTTCAACGAAATTGAATGAGCCGGGTGTAATTGAATGACTTTTTTATTTAGTTATTTGTTCTTTTGGGAAACCTTCAACATGATTTAAGAAACATATATGCAGTTTATGTGTATAATATAATCTGCTTGGCTGATTCCTGCACCATCTAAATATTTCATGATTTCAGGATAAACTCTTGTCTTACTCCTTGATAAGTTGGTCTTTACGCCAGCACATTATCATCACAAAAATCGAGTAATTACTTCTTGCAGACTCAGGGGGTATGAAGTGCTCTGATATCAAGAGCGATCTGATTTCGAATAATACACTTCAGACAGAAATTCTTCCATTGTGAATTTCATTAAAAAAAAACGATCATGAAAATGGTAAAATGCTAATTTTCCAGGATGTATATGGACAAGTTTTTATATTAGGGACAGAGATATTCAGTTCATGATAAACGGTTCGTATTAATGAGAGTCTTTTGAGGACACTAGGTGGCAGCAGACTTATCAGATAAGTGCGCATGCTCAGAACTACGCAGACACTGGAAATTTACGTGGTAAGTCTGCTGCCACCTATCGTTCCAAAGTCTCCTACTGCTTTATTATTGCATATTCTATTGTTTTGGTCAGTGGAGCAACCAAACATTTTCAATGGGGGTGGGGTCGGGGGAGCAAGCGGGGCAAAGACATAATTTTGTTATTATTTGTATGATATTGTTATAGGGGAGCTATTTTAATATATCGAACCATAGTTGAATTGTTTAAAATTTCATTTGGGGGCAAAGGCAAGGGGCACCGGGGTGTTGAGCTGGGAGGGGGAGCCCGCCCCTGCCCCCCCCCCCCAGCTGGTTACGGGGAATAACTTTTCATCCAGTGTATTATCTTGCTTTTGAACGTAACAGGGTGCTGGTAAAACAACATTTCTTATGTCCAGCTAGTAACAACAGTAATTAGGTATCGCGTGCACGCAGTATTGTTTATTTATTATAGTTATTGTGTCATTTTTCAATCTTTTAACAGACTTGAAACTGTTCCTGTGGTCAGCTTTTTGGTAATGATGATGGACGTGTTTGAAACACTGCATGTTGTCTTCAAGTAAAACACAAACTCACCGTGCACGACCGCTTTGAGTTTACCTTTGTTTGTTCTGCCTGAACTTTATACATTATTTCATTCATGTCAAGGAGAGACGAACGATTTTAGTGATAGCTGCGCACACAGGGTTAGTGTTTACATGGCGATATGGCAATCTTGCCGAACGGAGAGCAAGGCGGCCGCCAAAAATAGGGTGAGCTGCCTCACGTTTGAGTAGGCTGGAGCAACACCAGTATTATTCCCCAATGAAATGTGTGGCGACTTACATTTCAGCACTTAAGCAATGTATTTCTTATTTGAGTCACAGGAAAAAAAAAAAGAAAAAAAAGAAAGAAAAAAAAATTGATGTTAAGACTTACAGCATTCAGTACCTCATACCTTGAATAATCTTGAGAGAAAGACAGGAATTTCAAGTGCAAATTGGTGTAAAAAACGTTCTTTCTCCGGCCATGGAATAAAAACAAATTGCGTCTCGAAATGTCGTTACAGGTTACATTAGAAAAAGTCTGTCTTTTGAAGACCAGAATCTAATTTTCAAAATTGAATTTGTTGACAGTCTTGAAGATTTCTTAAACTGATTGAGAGGCTGAAAATGGGAACTTGCTCACAGAGTGGAGGTCGCTCACTTGGCGTAGAGGCCTTATTTATCTTTCATCTTTTTAGCTTGCATTTGATTTTGTTTTTCCTCTTTGAAATTAAGACAGGGAGCTCTGTTTCAAGAAGGAAGTAGAGAACTGTCTGGCCATTTTCAACAAAGATTCAGTAAATATTGATTATCAAGCGTTTTAGTTAAAAAAGCTTTCTTTGTCCTAAATTTTTGCGTACGTTTCGTTCTGTTAATTCAAGATCAATTCGGTCGACTTATTTATTTGTAAAATCTGGAGCATGCTTTTGAATTTTTTTTTGGGAGGCGGCAAACGAAACATCTGTAGCTATAAAATCTAGATACTTATCAGTTTTGGGACTATAGAGATAATTTTCAGCTTTATATAAATTTGAAAAGTATCCAAAGATGAAAAAGTGCAGTTATAAATGAACCTATTATAAGCATAATCTGCCATAGAAACGAGTTTGAATGCATAAGCTATTGATAACATTTGCCAAGATTGATGAAGTCGGAGTCTTGATCAACGTCTTGCAATGATTTCTTGAAGAAAACGAATGAGCGAAAAGACTGTTTGAATTCAAATGATCTTTTTTTGCCCACTGAGTGCTCAAAATGTGAACTTGAATTACTTCCTTTCCTGAGTGAATACTGATGAGTCGTTACTGGACCCGCACCTGTATTCAACAAACAGGTTATTATTCAGTCAAAGGACCGTAGACACTACCTCACATATATTGCATCAAATAACCTAAAATTTCCCCCTAAAAACCAAAATTGTTCATTGTTCATTGTTCAAGATTGTCATTACAAACACAGCTATTCAAGAATTATTCAAGAATTCGAACAATGGATAATTGATATCAAAAATGTTGTGTCAGTCTGGAAGCGTAGATAGAATCAGTAGAAAATAAAAAAAGACAAAAGCAAAAAAAAAAACCTTTACAAACCGGCAGCTTACAATTCATTTACGCTGGCCTTAATCAAGTCATCAGGATGTAGTTGATTGCGTTTGTTTGAACAATCACAACAGACCGACCTTCCTGCGACATTGTGCGTCCTCAATCGCTTGCCATTTCTCCTTGGAAGTCACTTCCTAGATTTTAAAGTAATGTGAGCTTACGTCATGGTTAACCGTTCTGATTGACTTCGGCTACGTCCATGGCCGTTCTGAAGCGACCACGTTGAAGAGTATAGGTTTTGTTCAGGTTTTTGCTACTGACTGTCAAGCCGAATTCAGAGACAGCCCGAGTATGTGCTTGAATTTGGGACATCTTATTGATTCATGTCAGCCGCCGTTGGGAGCGCCCTTTTGACCGGGGCGCAACCGGCGGGAAGGGGTGTTGGCAGAGGGCGGAGATCGGAAACATGCACAAATTAATGGTTTGATAGAGTAAAACCCCCCCCCCCCCGGAAAAAAAACACAAAAAACAAACAAACAAACAAACAAACACCCCAACAGACAAACAAACCGACCGACCAACCAACCAACCGACCGACCGACCGACCGACCGACCGACCGACCGACCGACCGACCGACCGACAGACAGACAGACCGAACGAACGACCGACCGACCTACCAACAAACAAACAAACAAACAAACAAACAACCCGACAACCCAACAAACAAACAAACAAACAACAAACAACAAACAAACAAAGCAAGCAACAGCAACTTAACATCACTTTAAGAAATGAAATGGGGATTTTTGTCACAATTCTGAAACAAGCTTGATGAACCAATATCTTATGTTGTATTAATGTATGGTGTTCCATATGTGCCACTACTTATTTAAAAAAAAAAGTAATAATAATAAGTGTCGCATTTTAATTTTTCCGTCGCATTAGAATTTCTTCCATCACATTTGAATTTGTTTCCGTCGCATTAGATTTTTTCAGTCGCATAACAACTGTTTCCAGTCGCATTACATTTTTTCCCGTTGCTTTAGAATTTTGTCCATCGCATTTGATCTTTTTCCGTCACTTTTTAATTTTTTTTTCTAGTGTATGTTATTATTTTGTTCTACTTGTGAACGAATAAAAAAAAACTGAGCAAACAAACTAACAAACAACAACTAAAGCGACTAAAAAAATCCAATGCGAAGGAAAAAAATTATGCGACGGAAAACATACTAATGCGAAGGAAAAAATCATAATGCGACGGAATATTCTAATGCGAAGGAAAAAATCATAATGCGACGGAAAACATTTTAATGCGACGGGAAAAATCATAATGCGACGGAAAACATTCTAATGCGAAGGAAAAAATTATAATGCGACGGAAAACATTCTAATGCGAAGGAAAAAAATTATGCGACGGAAAACATTCTAATGCGAAGGAAAAAAATTATGTGACGGAAAACATTCTAATGCGAAGGAAAAAAATCATAATGCGACGGAAAACATTCTAATGCGACGGGAAAAATCATAATGCGACGGAAAACATTCTAATGCAAAGGAAAAAAATCATAGTGCGACGGAAAACATTCTAATGCGACGGGAAAAATCATAATGCGACGGAAAACATTCTAATGCAAAGGACAAAATCATAAAGCGACGGAAAACATTCTAATGCGACAGGAAACAATCATAATGCGATGGAAAACATTCTAATACGACAGAAAAATCATAATGCGATGGAAAACATTCTAATACGACAGAAAAATCATAATGCGACGGAACATTCTAATGCGAAGGAAAAAATCATAATGCGACGGAAAACATTCTAATGTGACGGGAAAAAAATCAGTCTTGACGGAAAAGATCCTAATGCAACGCTTATTTTTTAAGTAGTGGCACATATCGTCACCGTTTTCACGAACCGGCGAATCCGCGTACGCAGCAGCAAAACAGCATTTTGAGAAAAGCGCTTTTGAAGTTTTCACATTTTGAAAATTGTATTTTGACCGGTCTTTTTATCGAAAGTATGTAATATTTTCATATGATACGGTGGTGTATAAGTTAAATAACATGAACAGACACCTTTTTATTTCTTTTGATGTTTTATTAAACAGCTGAGCACAACGGATTCGCCACACACAGCGCACCATTAGTTTACACTTAAAATACGCACATGCGCGGAAGTTGTTTACACACCATGCGCGGATTCGTCACTTCGTGAAAACGCAAAACGCTGATGAGCACAACGGATTCGCCACACACAGCCGCCATTCGTTTATACACACAGTGCGTGGATTCGCCACTTCGTGAAAAGTCAGTGAAACACAATGATTTGCCGTTTTTGCAATTAGCGTAATAAGTAAACTTAACATTTTTAGGACATAAAACTTTGCAGAAATGTTAAGGACACCAAATACATAAGAAATTTAGAAAAACAAAAAACTGTCAAAAAATTATTTTGGACGGATTCGCCGATTCGTGAAAACGGTGACGATATGGAACACAATAGGTCATCATTAAAACTGTTAAAATAAATTCGCCATCTCGGAGCCACCAGACCCTGCTCTAAATTTGCATTTTTACGATATGAAAGCGATCGTGACTACATCAGATACGAAGGAGAAGAATGAGCGATTCTACCCAAACCAAATTACCAAAATGGAAACAGTGTTCATATTAAACAATATAACCTTTGAGCAAAAAAGGTTGAACAAATTTTTACCATTTGATGTTTCCGACACGGCAAAATGTTCACAATTAGATTAAGCTTTACAATTCAATACAAGTGTACCATCGACAGTTTTTCAGTCACTGTCCAGTCTTACATTGAAGCCTTTGTAACTGGTAGGCAGAACCCCATAATGGGTTTTACGCTTTGTCGACGGGGACCATTATCAGAAAATGGAACGGTAGGTAAAAGAGATGCAAGCTCCCGTTTCATTTTAAGTGAGCATAAAAAGGAGCATCAATTTGCATCATATTCGGCTGTAAAGCGAAGTTATTAAATGAGGACAATACAATTACGATGAAACCTTTAGAACAGGAGTGTAGAAGCAAGGCTGCACCCAATGGCCATTTAAAGAAGAAAAAAAAAACAAAAAAAAAAACAAAAAAAAACGACTCGTGAATAAACCGTTGTGTGCCCGGAAGAAGGTCTTGGGCTGTACGACCTTTCTCCGGCCACACAAAGAACAAAACTTTTGCCCCAGCAGAAGGTCACAAGCAATAAAATGGCTCTTTTGAAAAACAGGGTACGACTGTCTCATAATGTTGTTGCTAGAATTACTCCTACGACGTGTTTTTCCATTCACATGCAGAAATAAATTTTCCTGCAACGACTGAAAATGGCAAGAAGAAAATCCCAAACTTGCACACTCTTTTACCGATCATATACTTTCGTTACGACCTTTTTCCGGACACTCGGCGAAACCTTGTACAAAACTGTTGGGCAGTTTGCTCACACCGACAGTAGCTACATATTCTTGTTATGCCCTATAGGGGGAGCAGTGGTGCAATTTCACCAACAGTATTGAGTAGGAATGTTCCAGTGGGCGAATAGACTCGGCAAACAAGTTTCTCAGACAGTATCGAAAAGATACCTTTCCCTTCAAGACACTTAGAGGTAAAAATCAAATCATGGCACGACTCCGTTACTTGCGAATCAATTTGTAAATTTGACTGGAAATTGCACGGCGCCGTTCACCACGAGCTCCTTGCTTTGCTTCATTTTTTTCAGGCCTAAACGGCCTGTTTGGTAATTTTCAACACGCCACTTCACTTCCACATCACTTCCACAACTCCTGATAACATCTCCAGCCTTCTACTTCAATTATTGCGAAACTGCATTATTCAATTTATGCATTCTTCTTATCTGCTTTTGGTCTCGGCTGTAGTTTAGAGAATCGGCGCCTTTCAAGTCTGTGTAGGACAGAGTGTTTTTGATGATTTCACGGGCGAATTTCAGACGAGGATAGGACTTTGTGAAGGAACGGCTTGGCACAACAGCTTCCTTTTGAGTCGGGAGCTCACCACACTACTGTTCAGTTTGAAAGCCCCGGGGTAAAAGTTCATTCAGCTGCTTAGCAGAATCTGTCTGCTAAGCAAAAATGTTTCTAACGCCAGTACATAGCGTGATATTCATTCTGGTAATCTATTACTGCTCAGCAAAAAAACTTTTTTTTTTTACAAGTTGATGTAATAAGCGACCGTAAGAAACAGGTCCCACTATCTGCAGACTGTGAAAGTAAACTTACACAGCTGGTACTGGTACTGATTTGACTTCCATAGACAATTAAACTGTTTTTAGTTTACGTGATTGACACATTTCTCCATAATTAAGTCTGTGTCGATTACCCTGAAATCGACACACTCAAAGGGGGTCATCAAACTTTTTTTAAAACTAAAATAATTAGTATAGGTGAAAAGCTTATACGGTGTCAGTGTTTTCCGGACCCATTAATTATCCACGGATTGTCAAGGCAGGATTGTCGATTGTTTACAGACGCTTTCGGTGTTGAAAACACTTTTTTGCGAACAACACAAGTTAAGACACAATAAGACATGTTGTTTTGGCTTGTGACATTATTCTGGTAAGCATGTCTGTTGTGCTTAACTGTCTTTTGTAAATTGGGCCCTGACTGCTGCACGTAGTTAATAATAATAATCATATTATTAATAATAGTAAAAAGACATTTATAAAGCGCAAAACAATAGCAGATTACCTCTGCTGTTAGTAACAGAAAGCAAGTCGGAACCAGCTGAAATTTACAAAGCTAAGTACAGCTTAAAGACACCCGATATTAAAAAATACAAAAAATAAGTTACAAGGCTGAAAATACTGTTTTTAAAAAGATAGCCACCCACTGATGAGATACAAATGAACCTTATACATAACGAGCATTCCCAAATACAGTCGAGTCCGAAGTAGACTGTGGAGGGTCATGAGTATACCGTGACAGAAGACCCCGGGGATTGACCAGACTGGGATCGACGAGTCTTATCAACCGATGAATCTTTCTGACAAAATAATATAAGCAGAACGAGACCTTGGTATCTTCCTCCGTACTCGTGTTCATTCACATGCAAACCAGCAAACCTCGTATCAAACAAACGAGTCGATCCCTCATATCAACGGAAGCTGCCCCGGGGGCTCGATGTCAAGATTCATCTTTAGCTGAGTTGACAATATTGCCATAGTGATTGGAATTATGACATCACACTTTGCTTAGCAATTACAACTGAAGCCCACTTAAAGATCAATCTCAGTTAGGTCTTTGCGAAATCGAGTCCCAAGCTCGTTTCAACATGCCCCTCATTATCGATAGATGTGTCCCCCGCCCTTCATATCAACCTTTGTTTTCATCACGTCAACAAAATCAACCGCGTGTCATGACTGCATAGAACGCTGAATCGGGTCTCTCAAATCAACAGATGTGTCCGCTCCCTGAGATCAACTAACGGCTCTCTCATCATATCAACAGATTCGGCCTGACTTTATGTAACAGTTGCGTTCTGTACAATTATTCACATCGACTCATGAGTCCCTCATAAATGAACGGGTGTTTCGTGAGTACTTATATTAGGAAGGTCTAGCTTCACGTTACGTGAGAAAAAAAACGTGAACGTGAACGCGAAAAGTTTGTGCTGTTGCCAAATGACGTCATCACTTTTTGCCCATTCCAGCTCGCATATGGTCGACTGCACGGACATATTGATGTGAAAATATAAGTTTGATACGTATTTTTTGCGTGACGTCGGCGAAAACAAATTATTCACACGCTCACGTTGACGTTCAGGTAAATACGTGTAGCTAAACCTCCCTATTATCAGATGAACCTCTCGTGTTGACCTCCAGGTAAAACTCTTTCATGGAGTATTTTGTTGGACAGCCAACCAAGAACCAAGACCCAAGAACCAAGACCCAAGAACCAAGAACGCAATTAGCCTTTGTGAGATATGGCGGACACTATAATATGGGTGCACTGTTTGGTTTGGGTGTATACAGATAGATGTACCCAAACCAAATAGTGCACTTGTAATGAGTCCACCATATCTCAAGGCTAATGACGATTGAGTTAATGAAATTAAGTGGGAACTTTACTCCAAGGTCAATTCAACCTAGAATACATCCAAAATAAATTAACGCGTGGAGCAAGGAACGCATGTGCGAGTCATTCAATGACGCGGGCAAGTCTAAAATGTTAAAGGTGCACACCGGCTTCGTTGGGCTATTGGGGCTACAAAATAGGCTAACATATGACTTCAAAGGTCTTTCAGGAATGGAGAAGAACGGTTCCTTAAAGAAACCCTCAGATTTTGCCGTTTTCGAGCATTTTTCAAAAAACGATTGATCCGAACCAAAAAAGTGGTTCGGATAAATCACGTGATCTTTGGAGTTAGTTTTACTAATTAGTCATGAGTATTTGACAAAAAAGACTGATGTATTCAGATTATTGATACAATTAATAAATAATGATGAAAAATCGAACGTAATATTCGCATTCAGAGAGTCCGTGCAACTGAAGCGTGTCTTACGGCGCACCAGCGTGGGAGCTAGCGGAACATAAACCTTGGGGCATATCCCGTACAGCCGGTGCCGTGTCTCGTGGGGCCAGAGAGACAAACCCCGGGGCATGAACTCCCCATTGCCGGTCTAGCCGTGAGCTTGGGAGCTTGTCGGAGGGGTAGGGAGCCAGACCAACAATTGCGTTTTTTACGAGGGTTTTAGTCTGTACCCCTAGCTATTATCCCCTAACTATTGTAACGTGTTGCCTGCGCTACGCACACGAGCGACGACGGTGGGGAATGTTTATCCCATACAGCTGATCTATCTATTTCTATGATAGCTGCATAATGTCCACTCCCCCAATCGCCACAACAACAAAAACGGTGGCGGTGGCCGCAGCCGGCCAGTGCAGTCATCGCCCGAAAAACGGGAGAATGCCTTCGCTAAAGCTGCCAGGATTGGCAATCCGTTTGCAGCGAAAGCGGGAGGCTCGCTTGGCACATGACTGTTATTGGCCAAGCCAATGTGAAAAGATGGTCCAAGATTAGGGACTCTACCATTAGTTTTTAGACTGCAGCAGGCTGGTCACGATGAGAACATGAAGGATGTGGTCTTTGCCATAATTTTGATGGACAGGTTTGTGTCATAGAACTGTATTGTGAATATGCCTGCGTATATTTTAATTCATGAAGACTCACATTTTGACAATATTTATGGTCCATCATGTCTGTGATGTCCACATTATGCCAAGCTTATTCTCTCCGTTTCTACATTTGAACACGACCTGACAACACAGATCATTCCTGGACCCAACTGTCATTCGTCCAAGTAATATTTTACAACATAGGGCCTACTTGCGATATAATGAAGAAACGTTCTCCATTGCAAGTAAGTTCGTCCAGTTCGTTGTACACAGAATACACTGTCCGTTTGTTGCAAAGTCTGTTTTTTTTTATTACACGTGAATTTGTGCTGAATGATATGAAGTATGGATCCTCATGCCTCGTCATTGTAATAATTCATACATAAACAGAGCACCAATCTACTTACAACATTGCGCGACATTGTCATGTAAACTTGACAGTTGCAACGGCTGGAAAAGCGTATAAGCTGACCTTTGACCGTGTTTTGTTTGTTTCACATTTTTCGTTAATTACGTGATATTTTGATGATTTTTTTTAAGAACAACCATTTAAAAATTATTGTCTGTCATTCCACATCACAAAATTAGGTAAACAGTAAGCCGGTGTGCCCCTTTAACTCATCACAGTTAATGTCTTGGCACCGAAGAGAAAGTCCTTCACTGAGTCTTTTAATGGATTGGGACGACTGGAGGACGCATCTCTACCGTGAATTCACGTAAACAAACCGCTGCCTGATGACAAGTGAAGAGTTAAGACAAGGAACTACGCATATGTTGAACAGCGCCCTCTCGTGTATGAAACGGCAATCGTTACTCTTTTTTTAATGATCACATCGAGTTTAAAGATTATTGTCCGTTCTTCTGTGGTTTGTGCTCCAAATTGAATTAATACCAGCGAACAAAATTTAAAAGAGCATGTTATTTTAAAACGAATACAACTAACAAATCGCGTTTTGACCTTGTAGATGGCTATGCAAATGTTATTTTTTGAAATGAGTATCCTGTCCAACCACTGTACATGAAAATGTGTACAACAGTGCCCGCTGCTGGTACCCAGAGGTCAGCTAAACGTCATTTGATCTACATTTTGTCTCTGTGTCGTAAGGCACCCGGCTGAAATTGAGCAGGCAGCGCGCGGAGTTTATTTACTGTGCTCCACCCAAAAGTTCATTTTTTTTATGAATTACTCTATTTGTAGTTGTTGGTGGTATTTTTTTCGTTCGGTAACTTATTTGAAAGTTAATAACTTTGGTCATCCTACAAAAATAGCAATTCAACCTTGGGATTCGGCTTGAGCACGGATCATATATCTTTACTCATTTATTTATTTGAATAAACGTGTGGCTCTCCGTTTTGACTACCTAGTCAACAAAAACACCATCCACGTGTACAGTCCCTCCACAGAGCAGTGCTTAACACTCATCGGTGAATGGGTAAAATATATATATATATATACATTATATATTTTTCCCCGATGCAAAAATTAACATCTATTATAATTGGCTGAGTACCCCCTGCTAATGGGATTCGAACTGCCTCTAGCTGCCGGGCAGTCTCGGTAGTCTAGTTGGAAAGTCATCTGCTCTAGAATGGCAGGGGTTGTGGGTTCGAATCCCAACCGAGGATTATGACTGTGGATTTTTTCACAGGACTCGGGAAAGTACTGAGTATACAGTGCTTATACACGCATCGGTGTATGGGTAAAAAAAAAACAAATAAATTCTGCTCCATATCTTGAATGCCGCTGCATTTGTGAACGCATCTGCCCTGAAAGCGATGCAAAATTTATCATCTATTACGCTGAGATGGTTTATTGCGGTTCTATACACGCAAATAATGACAGTTTCAAAAATACTCATAATTTATACAATAGCTTTACATTATTGTCCGATTATTCATCCACTCATAAGCTGGAAATAACTTTGCTTCCAAATTCACAGTCGTTCTCCCTCATGTTGATTCACCCACCAGGTATTCCTTACCGGTCCAATGACCAAGGAACCACAAACCATTGTTTGGCTTTCGCAATAAAAACACATGACGTCATGTAAACCCTATTCACCGCGTCCAACGGTCCCTATTGTACACACACGGCGAACATACTATACGAATACACTATTTCTAAAGGCAGTGTGTATAAACCAATATCAGTTCGTACACTACTAGCGGCTCTCTATTGTCCGATATTCACTCGCTAAAATCTCCTGAAGGGTTCGAAGGAACTGTATCAGTCGGTTCACACGCTCAACTGTCGACCCGTACTTTGTAGCAGATCGAGGACCTGAGGAGTTTAGACAAATATTTTGCGTGATACTTCACCGGCCATCATCAGCATACCGACGAGTGAGTGATAGAGTGGGGAGTACAACTACATACCGCACTTGCTCCATGTCGTGTACACGGTGCGTGCATTCCATGTCATCGCCACCTTGCACTTTTGCAATCAAATTAACCCCTAATACATAGGAGTGATTGACTGCCCCCAAATTAAGCCGTTATTCTGACTGTCATTGGATCCAGCTCGACCTATGGGATTAAGTATGGTTTGAATTGAAAGATGGTGGACATCTGTATCAACAGTAAACACTAGTAGAATTGCTCCATCTTGAACGCCACTGCGTTTGTGAACGCATCTTCCATGCACAAGCGGAATTCATCTGATAGATGCAGTGAAACATTTTATTTTGATCCAGTTTAGATCCTTTTTCTTTTTTGTTTATACGTTACTCGTTCACCATGTCGATTGCTGGGAGTCTCGCTGGGGAATCTGTCTATTATGAAGAACCATATTCGGGTAAGTTTAATCCCGGTTAAAATTCCATGTCAAAAAAATATTCCTTAATAAATTGTGATGCGATCATCCATGGTTGTGGTACGACAGAACAGTCATCTCCCGTCGCCATCTTTGTTGATTGCATATTTATAAAACATAATTATGTTTAACGTCAATTTAAGTTACACATAATAGTGAATAAATCACACTGTATAAATCACAAATTTTGCAAATTGAGGAAAATCAATTAACATTTTCCAGTCAATGATTGATGTTGGAATTTATATAGTAAGCAACAATGTACATGCTGTAATGTTTCACTCTGAAGACTAAAATGGCGTACTTTGTGGTTAGTCTTCATCTTGTACGTCATGCTGTTATGCTATTTCCTTCTTGTTTAATGGTTGTTCATCAGGGAATAGTTGCCCTGAATTTTGTCAATGAAATTGTCTGGATCATTTACAATCAAATCTCTCTACGATATTATAGTTCGTCACGGGTACCAAGCTGTCATTCAGTGATTATGAAGAGCATGATGTCTGCCATTCGTGCTGGGTACCAGGCGACTGCCAGGCGTTTTTGTACGACCGTGACCTTCATTTCATGACATCGTAAATGGCATTTTGTGATTCGCCCTTTTATACACTTGGTGATTGGAGCAATCTTCCCGCAACAACTCGAATTTCATTTTCTGTATTATTTTCCTGGGTGGGCCCCCAAAACGGTGACTCACTGTGACAGACGTTACATCGCTCGCAACAATTATTGATTTTTCCACTTTACAAATGAAGAAACATTGGATGTTGAATTGGACATCTAAAAATAAGATTGTGAATGAATCGTATGAACATGTGAATAACGACAGTTTGTTTTATTATAACAACAATATACAACTTCCACTTATTTTCCCTTCCATTGTCCACCGTTTGTTGAACCTTTTTGCACATCAAACTCACAATACTATACGAATTCCGCTAGCAAATCCACCATAAATATTATAATTTGAGGCCGGTACAGTCGAGACAAGTTTAGCTGTTACTTGTAACATTCTTGGCTGTTGTCACTTTGTTTATCAATACACTCGTCGTGTTGCGTTGGATCATGATGGAAGATGGTTTGCGACGTGTAGAGCACGTGCCGTTGTTTTTATTGCCCCCGTAACTCGAGGGAGTTTCTTTCCATGCGTGTTGGAATTCGGCAGTTTGCAAGTTCATAAATTCCTACTATGTGACCCATGACATTCATTAGCTTAATCATAATTTTAAAATAGTTGGAAATTTGAAACCAACAAGAAAGACATAAACATGACTCAAGTGTAGTTTGGTCAAAGTAAATTCTTAGTATGAGTGTAATATTCAACACCATAGAGGAAAATATTAAAGACACCACAACCAGGACAAAAAAAAACCATGACCTCTTCAGGTCATGACCTCTCTATTATTACCGTTGTATATATTTACATCGTATTTATGTACATTCCTAATAATATTTATTATAAGGGAATTTTTTTCAGGCCCGTCGGTATGTCCAAAATTAGTAGTTATCTACCCAATAATCCTCAATCTTCCACTGTTAACGCAGGAGTTCACATGACCTTTATCCGATACTCGGGAGACTTTCTAAATCCGACTTATCAACAAACAACAGAGCTATGTTCGATTATGATTTTTTTTTCTCAATCCAAAGCCAAACCTCTGCCAGGGGTCAAATGTCACCCTGCAAAATGGCCTCCCTTGAGGAGTATAAATTTGATTTACTGTGCAGTTCAACGTTTATAGAAACCCAACAGCTGGCGTGACAATACCTGCTGATAGCAAGACTGCCTTTTGAACACAACAATATGTCAGATAGTTTCAGATCCACACTATGCTTTGTTAAAAATTACAAAAATAATTGATATTGACACAATTATTGGCATACAAAGGGTGTGAATTGATTTGGGGCGCACTCTTTTCACATAAGAAGAAACATACTGTTCATGGGAGGTGACGTTCACGTTAGCTATTGACGAAGTTCCATTACAGGGTTTATTGGTTCATGCGTAAGCCCTTGTGAAATCTAGAGGTGCTTGTGGGCTGCTGAAACATTCTTAATGTGGTCCCAGTGGAACCATGGTGGAACCAGCATGGTCATTAGAGAAATGCAGAAACACGTGTTCATCGTCCCCCCTCAAGACTAGACCATTGTCTTTGTGTGCTTTCTGTATTTTTGTGGCTAGATTATTCAGAACCCTGGGTGGCACGAATGTTTTCAAATAACGCTGAAGGCATACCTGTGTAAAAGGTCATCCACACATCTAATTAGCGTAGCCCCCCCCCCCCAAAAAAAAAGAGTAAAAAAAGAAGAACAAATTCTCCATTTTGTTCCTCATATCTGATCATAGAGAAAGGACTAGTCTCTATGATTTGATATACCAATATGCCAGAGCAAATCAACGGGGGGTGGATGTTGGTCACGCCGTAGTCATTTGACACATGACACCTAGCACAACAAAGGTACAGTATCCATGCAGGGTCATTAGTGCATAGCCGGCCTTCAAATAAAAGGTGTACATGAACGAACTTTCCGAACCTACCACAAACCTAATATGTTATTCAACCA
This sequence comes from Marthasterias glacialis, assembly GCA_911728455.2. NCBI lineage: Eukaryota > Metazoa > Echinodermata > Asteroidea > Forcipulatida > Asteriidae > Marthasterias > Marthasterias glacialis. The sequence goes on from OU452228.1 coordinate 19,459,518, forward strand.
ATAGCAATAAAGGAATATCTGGCTGGGGGTGGTGCGGGACCATGTGGAAAGTATCAAAATCACGAAAAAAGATGTATTTATTTTTACATTTTGTGTGTAAGGTTCTTCCACACAGTCGTGCCTCGCAGGGTGTTAAAAACAGACAATAAAAGACCTCTAAAATTGTACAACAAGCCTTCATTAAAGAATAACGACACGAAAAAACTGAGACCTGCATCCAGGCATTCTTGCATTATAGTAGCCATGTTTGTCTGGTTTCCTGTACACACAATGATAATAATTAGCCTTCATTTTCATTTCTTATGAGGGATCAGACTGTTCAAGAGAATTTGTTTATACCCTCTACTGATGTCCATAACTTGTTATAATGTCTACCATTGCTGTATGAAAGACCGTTAAGGCATAGGCCTCCATGTGTGGTTAGATTAAATGATCGAAAAATCAGACCACCTTAAAGTTTCGAGGGCCAATTTTCGCCGAAAGAATTTAGGGGGAAAAAAATCTCTGAACGACTTTTGACAGACGATGCTGTTAAAAAAAACAAAAAAAAAACCAACAACAAACATAAACACTTTCGCATATGCCACGGACAACGCACATGTACATGTAACTTGCAACATTATTTTTACATGGCTGATGGACGTGAGATAATGTCGCCATCCTGACACTAGTTTTTAATTACCTACTACTCATCTTTGACGGATTTTTTCCGTAAAATGAAAGTTTAAAACTTTCGAAATCTGAACTTTCGGGTCCAATTGGTAAAAAAATCTGATCTAGCTTCTGTGAGACCTGACGTAATTATGTACATTTTGTAGCACATTTTTATTTCAATGTCCACCCCTTTTTAATTGGTGTATTCCTCGAGTCGACAGAATGTTTGAAGTTTTACTCCATGATTAGCCGGCAATTATCTTCTTCTTCTTTTTCAGTTCCCGGGCCCTGCAGGACATGCTGTATCAGATGTCCATGCCCAAGCCTCTTATCCACAATTGCATTCGTTGGAGGGGCAGTTCTATTCTGTATCGCTGCCGTACTAGCTGGTCAACAAACATCGGAACTTTTTAGAGCCACGCTGATTAGGGAAACCATGGATGATTGGTAAGGATTCTTCTGGAGTGTCGTGCCCGATCCCTGACTCAAGCGCACCTGACTCAAGTTCTGGTTTTTTTGATCAGAAGAGTTTTGGTTCGAGTCTCGGTCTTGATACTTGTGTCCTTAAGCAAGACAGCTACCCATTAGTGCTTCGTCTTAGATGTGAAGTAAAGCCGTACATGTAGGTCCCGTGTGTTGTGTAATGCACGTAAAAGAACCAAGTACTCTTATCTTAAAGAGAAGGGGTTTTCCCCGGTGTGCTGGCATGGTCTGGTAGCAATATGCGCCACCTCACCTTGTATCCCTTTCATGGTGTTGTATCAACGTTGCTTCATCTCATAAAATCATCAAGTTTGATAATTCAGCGCCAGTAGTGTCATTGATGACAGACATGGCGCAATAAAAATGCACACCATTACTATTATTATTGTTATTATTATTAGGGGTGAAACTTCAAGACAGTACCACTAAATTTCAACTTTGCTAGTCTGTTATTATGTTAGTCTGATTCTGCAGTACGTTATTATTTTTTGTGCGTTGTTTCTTTGATAGGATTGGCTACATTGCGATAGCCTGCTACGTAGAAGCTCCTGTCATGGCACTTATTGCCATATCATTATTTGGGATATCATGCCTTGGCACTGGAGCTGTGAGGAAGGAGTTCATGTCCAGATTTAGAACAAGGGCCAAAGGAAGATGCCAAACTGGGCTGGTAAGACGTTCAATTTGATTCTTTGTAAAACAAAATAATAAGTACGGCGGCAGGCGACATGGGATGTGCCTTTGATGAATGATGTGATACAATGATGAAATTCAACACACGGTCGGATTATGTCATGAGAAAGAAATGTGTCCATAGGGCCATGGCAGATTTGTCCCTTGAAAAATAGGGATATAACAACCAGCAACGGCAGCCATTTTGAATTTCGATTGCTTGTTATACTACATTTGCTTGTTTTTCAAAGGACAAATCTGCGATGGCCCTATAGCCATCTTTCTCTATATATCTTTCTCTTGACATACTCTGACTGCGTGCCAAATCCCATGCTTGTATCAATTAAGGTACAATCCCTCAAATATTTCCCCTGTTTGCCCGACTACAACACAGTAGTAACACCAGAACCTTGGGTGTTCACTTCTGTTCTTTTCTCTGCAAATAACTTATCAAGCAACTAAAGTTTTTTTTTCTGTTTTTAACTTGCAGTTCATGATCATCGTGTATGTACTGTTTCTTGGATGGCTGGCGATATGTTTCGTTTCGCTGGTACCCATTATCTTCTTCTATATCCAGAGGCGTGGTGTATGCGAAGCCAGGAAGTACCAACAACCCGAAGAAGAACCCCTGTGCATTGATCTGAAACAATGGGGTAAGTAAAACTTCATTGATATCATCGGATCTTATACGGATCAAATATCTTTGGCTGTGGCCGTTGATGATGTTGGTTGTACGAGGTTGAAGCAGACGTTGCGATTCTAATGGGAGACTTTGGAATGATAGGCGGCATCAGACTTACCAGGTAAATTGTCAATGTTTACGTAGTTATGAGCATAGATTATATTACACCTGATACGTCTGCTGCCACCTAGCGTCCTCAAAAATCTCCCATTGATGAACGGAACTGAATTTGTTTTTATCACACATGGCTTTACATACATGACCGGAAATTAGACAACGGATACACAAAGTAAGCTGCCATCTGAAACAGACGGGTGACTCCAAAATGATTTTAGCCGATTTCTGATAATATGGAACTCTCAACTTCATGAAACCCGCAATAGATGCTTTTAAGTTATTGTTTGGTAAACATTAAAGTTGAATATCTCTTGTTGGTGTCTGTACAGGTCTGGTTGATGCAAGTTACAATAGTGATGCCCAGAACAGAGACAAAATCTGCGGCACGGACCTGGACAACTTGTGTAACAGTGTAAGTAAAACAATAAAGCAGTCTGATCAATGAGAGTATTGGTAATTCTGTTGGTTTATTTAATTTTGTTTATGTTATTATTTTTTTGCAGACTGTTCTCTTGTGGTATTCACTGGCGTTTTTTGCAGCTATTCTCGTCACATTATCGATGGTAAGAAGTCAATAAATATTTACAATCAATTTGATAACTTTGTTTATTAATCTAAAGTGTTCATGTACAATCTACAAGAAATAAACTGTATCAATCAAAATGAATAATGGCCATGTTACATAAAAAGTTCAAGGTTACAGAGGACCGGTATGCGAAAGAGTTCCTTTCAAAATGCTAACTGAAAATTCAGTTGGGATTGATGGGTTTTATTGAGCCAACATTATTTTCTTCACCACAGGTACATTTCCTGATAAACTTCGCCGCCAACTTTGCCAAACTGCGGGATCGTTTCAAGGATGGTTACGTCAATCGGAAGTCCGGTGCCTACCTAGTCCGCACGGGGTCCGTAAGGGCAAGTGGCCGTCACTCCATGCGTGCCAGAAGCTCCTTGAGGGGTAGTAGAAACAACGTCCTCCGTGGGTCACAAGGATCTCTGAAATCCGTGAGCGTTCGCGGTGGTAACAACCACGTCGGCGCAAACAGTACCGCTTCCACACTGCGAATGACGGCGTACAACAATGAGGCGCTGAGTGGGGATGAGCTGTACGCTATGAACAATTTGAATTTGAACTACGACAGGGAGCCAGTCGGCGCTCTGCAGAACCACTACGCTGAACGATCGCTTCATCCGGCACCAGACGCTATGGTACCACCCATCGGCATGGGAAGTCGGCACGGTACAGACGAGCCTGCGATGAGCGTCGCTGGTACAGACATTGGACCCCCACCAAGTTACGGGGCTGGACACCCTAACGGCCGGGCACCAAGTTATACAAGCAGCACTGTTAGTGGTGGAAATGCAAACGGTAACTACCCGGCAAACAGTCGGCCTATGAACTACGGCGGTGAGGACCACTACCCTGGTAATGCGAAGCCAAGTAATAGTTTATACTATGAACGAGATCCTATGGATAATGCAGACGGCAGTGGAAGCGTACATGGGAGTAACCAACATGGCAGTGGTGAAAACAGTGATGGGGTATTCGGTGGCGGACGCTGGGGTAACAACTATTCTGGGGGATACGAGAGGAATGGTCGCCCGCTTCCCAGTTTCAGCGAGCCGGAACCAGCGCCGTCTCTGACCTCCGCTGGTTCCCAACCTCAACCAAGGGGCTATAACGAGTACTTCATATAAATGGTGCAATTATAAACAAAGAACAGTTGTCAACTGGACTGTCGATCAATTTAAAGCCACTCCCATGAAATGTTTATAGGTTCTGAAGAAGACACTCATGTACTCTGACCACCGTCATTAAAAGTCAAACGACGTCAAATTATTAGAGCCAGTTTTAGTCCTTTTCAATGCCAAGACAAAACATTACAAGAGTCCTACTATACATGTACATGTAAAACCTACAAACCCGTCGATAGCAAGCATTCTAAATGCATAATATTCCCACACAGTCCAAAAATCAAAGGAGAACGGGGCCTACTGGCCTGACCGCTTGCTTGTACGACTTTTATGAAAGTCTAATTTCGTAACGTCTGTATTGTGGTAGACGCTTTTATGGTGATTTACCACAATATTTATTTACGGTTTTAACTCGTTTCTGTTTGGCTGGCTCGTTTTTGGTGCTCTGGCCGCCATTTTTAGGCACCTTATAAATATTTTCACAGGTAGTACTATTATTCAGACAACTTTTGTTCACATGTTCATTTTTATGATGTTTTAGATTTAAGGCTGGATTAAAACCCACTGTGGAATGCTTGAAGTGACCGAAAAATTATAACTAGCTCGTTTTGATGCGAACACCGGTGTGCCTGTCAAAGGGTGGCTGTTGTACAAACTGCAACTCTGTGATGAAGATACCTTGTTCTTAACCACAAAGTGGCATTTTGTATTTCATTGTACCCTGATTTAATAGCTTGAAACCTTGGTTGAGTTCATAAAAAGGTTGCATCACCTTGTAAACCCTTATAATACATAATGGGCTTCATTATTGAAAAACTTCAAAAACAAACAATAGCAATAAGTGCTTTGAGACGCGCATAGATAAGCGCTATATAAAAGCTAGTTATTACTAAAAAATTAGGTTTCATATTTCGCTGAGATGTCTTCACTTGTTTGAGAGAAAGTTTAACCAAGGCGCGCTCGGGGTGTGGGCGACCGTCGGAGAGTGTTCAACGGAACCCCCTCGTAGGGAAGAGTTCGCCGCGGTGTGGCCGGTCGGTGTTCTGCACCAACCCCAGATCGCAACTAAACCTTTCGTATTCTATTCTGAAACTGCAAGTCACCACTCTGAGAATGATTCCATCGAGTGATATTTAACCATACTCAAAAGTTTTTTTAAAAGTATTATACTTTCGTAAATGCGTGTTCTTTTTTTTCTTTTTATGTCGAATGCAAGAAATTGATTTACTTTGCGAACTCCACAAAATATTCCATATCTCGTGGAAGTTCGTTTTCAGGTATTTCACTGTTTGATATTCCTACGACTGAGGTTGTGTGTACATAAAGATGCCCGTGATTTTCAGGCCGCAAGATTTGTATATTTTTGTATGCGATCGTTTAATTATTGAAGGAAATTTTGTATTGATTCAAGTATTTTGGTAGTACTATCAGCTTCTGCGTTAGACACTACTGGTCAGCTTATAATTTAGACAACAAACAGATGCTTTTCTAAGTAATACAAAATTTAATAATAAATTCACATAAATTGTCGAAGACTTGTAAATATTTGAGTGAGATACAAAAGCTTGTAGATATTTTGTCGAGTCTTGGAGTGTTAAACAGATGGTTCAATAATTCAAGCACAAATCCGCTGGGAAAAAATGTCAATAAACCACTTCAGATCAGTATGTAGAAAATTAACGGGCTTAAAATACGATTTCAGTTTTGATTGAGGTTTTGTTCACATCATTTTTAATTTTACACACGATGTTCGTTTGACTGAATACCCATTCGTAAAGGTTCACGTGGTGTTTGTTTACGTGTGAATTGTACATTTACATTTTCAAATTAAATATTCAAGATTTGTTCAGACCTTACGTTGAGATTATGATCCCTCTTATTGATGACAATGTGTGTATGTACTTTTAATTTACCAGCAGAAAGTGAAAAATAAAAATAATAAAAAACAAAATACATGTACATGTACAAAAAATCAAAAAACACTCCAAGTGGAATGTATGTCGCAAAACCAGAATGCACATTGTTGCAGGTTGAATTTTTGGCATACTCTTCAGACACACGAGGGGCAATGTAAACACTGTCCCTACACTTCCGAAATGTTTTTCCACCTGTCTCCTCTAAACAAAACAAACACAACAATGGGAAATGGTTTCTGTTAAAGCCACGCTGTTTTCCATTGCATGGAGTCTTCTTTTTGTTGGATGTTTTTAACGTAAATATTTCGATATTTTCAACAAGTGCAGTTTCGTTTTTGAGATGGTTTATCTTCAAACTTTTACTCAAAGATAGCAAGTTGGGATCAGTAATTGTGTCGGTAAATTAAAAATATACTTTGAGACGATCTAAAACATTGCAGCGAATTGCAAGGCATGTTTTTATAACTATTACTGGTTTTTTTTAACAAAGTAATTTTTTGTTTGCCCCAGATTTCTTCTTCATTTCCTAGTTAAATGAAATATAAATGTTGTCCCACAGACAAAACACCTGCCCCTTTCGAATTCCGAAAACCCCATGAATTTGGATGAAGGAAAAACAAGCACCAACAACTTGGGAGAAGTTTGAATAATTAGATATTTCTTGTTTTTTTAAACAAAGACTTCCAGTTTTACAGATCACCTCACGGCCATCATATAAATTTATGAAAGCGCCGCCATTGAATAGTTTAACATAGTGAGTGAGTCATTAATGCATGGATTTTACAGTGCAGCTGTTACATCGATTGTAAATCTCCCTCTGATACATATACAAGTGTTTTGTTTACCAGCGATTGGGATAATTAATGATTGATTTTTAACAAAAAAAATATTATATTGTACCTTAATGAAAAGAACAGAAAACCAAACAAGACAAACATTTCGTCGGATAACAAAACATAATGTACTAAAATGTACATGATGCAGATTACCATGAAATACAGAACAAGAAAGCCCGCCAATTTTCTTTTATTGAGTTGTGAATTAATCAACTCGCTGGATCAACTCGCAAGGTCATCGAGTGACCTTTTATTGTCTGCTCACTGGCTATGGAACCTATTCAATTTGCATACACAGTAAACATCATGCTCACGCTGCCGAGGGTTCAGCCGCAATAATATTGGAGATGTTGTGGTGCGGCTATACTCAACCGTACGATTCTGCGATATCGTTTTGAACAAGAGATTGTACTTTGCCCCCTACTGTATTTGATAGTAACATCCAACATGTTTTGTAGACTCTCGGTTTATATTAACTATTTTAATGCGGGGGGAAATGACAGTTTGGACATCGCTATTTTGTCCAAATTTAAAGAAGAAAAAATGAGAGATGTGTTACGATCTGTGAACAACTGAACGTTCAAATTGACACCTGATTGTATGGGTGACCTCCATGCGTGTTAGAACGCTTTGCTAGCATCTCCCTGCTTTCTGTAGCATTGTTTTTCTTAGTTTTTCATCGACGGTAGGCAGCTAGAATTTGAGGGTACGCATTGGACTTCTCCGGCGGCCATTTTGACTTGTTCATCGGACAGCAAGATGCAGTCATCTAACGAGGGTAACCCGGATGTAATAAAGGACTATTACAACAGATGTAAGTAAAGGTTGCTCTGATCAGTAAAAACCATCCATCATCACTTCGCCATCACTTCACCGAGGAATTAAATCATACATACGATATTTTCGGAGAACAAACCATTTACTTGTTTTGAAAGTAATTTTCAAACGAACTCAGTCACGATGATGGATCATACATGCAATATCATGGCACCTCGATATGCACCTGTCGGTCGACACACTGATGGCAAGCACACGGGTGCAAGATGAGATGACAAATCAAACTGGTAATTGTTAAACCATGAAGGTAATTACATCCAGGGTCAAAACCATGGTCAAACTATAAAAAGAGTGTACATGAGGTGTCAAGGCCATGTTACACGAGGCAATTTTCAGGCAACCAGTTCCAGGCAACATCCAAAAAGAAAACTCATTCACATTTCATTTTTATCAGTGTTTTTTTATTTATTTATTTTATTTATTTATTTATTTATTTTTTTTTTTTTTTTTGGGGGGGGGGCTGGTGATAGTGAGTTACTGCCAGAAGATTGTTTCTTGTGCTGCCAAAGTTTTCCTTTTGCATACAGTGCAGTTGGTTGCCTAGGAGTTGCCTGAAAAGTTGCGCTGTGTGACATTGGCCTCTTTGAGGTTTGGCGGACACTATAGGAGTGTACTGTTTGGGTTGGGTGTAGGCCCTATACAGACAAATTTACCCAAATCAATTAGTGTCCTGGTAATTTTTCCACCATCTCAAAAAAGGCTTGTAATGTGTCCACCATTTTGAGATATGGTTGGACACATTACTAGGGCACTAATTGGTTTGGGTAAATTTGTCTGTATACACCAAAACCAAACAGTGTCCTCCCATTTTTATAGTGCCCACCATACCTCAAAAAGGCCAATGGCCTTTCAGCGTCCCTTCACTCTGATAACATTGTTGGCATAACACTCTGGGAGGCCATTTCCTTCCTTCAGATCTCTGGTCCTTTCTCTATGTTCAGACAGAGACTCAAAGCTCGAGTTTCGTGCATGTCTTACTGTGTAAGCATGGGAAGGTAAATTTTCAGCTTTGCTGACCCCGCCACAGAAAACCTAAATTGATGAGACCAGCTTCTTTTACACGTCGTCAATATCCATTTCATATAGGCCTGAAGTCAGCAGAAAGAATCGTACCCCACACTGTGATATGTAATCCACACAGTTGGGTCATTGGACGGTTTTGTCTCACTCTGCACAAAATGATTGATACAAAATAAACTCCATGAATGTTGACCGAGCGCTTATGACATGTATGTCATATGACATATGACATTATAAAGATTGCTATACTATACGTTCACAGAAACAGAAAGAACATAATAATACCTCATATATGTGTATTCGCCACTTCCCATGATATGGAGAAACCAAAGGGGAAAGTTTGCTGAAGCTCCAAAGAGCAGGTGGAGCAGCATGACTGATTTGAAAACCTAATCTTTCAGTTATAGCCTATCCTTGTGTCGGATTTTGAAAGTTAATCGGATATACTTAACTAAAACAATCTCCTTCTAGGTAACTTTTACATGAAAATATTCATATGAAATATACAAAACCACGAATATGTATGTACCAATTAAAAAACAAAAACTTCCAGAGTATTTTTCGATTATCTAAGGAACGAATGTGCCTTTCCCAACGTCACAACGTAGCTAATGGGAAAAAGCTGTTCGTGACTTGGGTGGGCAAGGAGCCAATTATTCTTGGCATCGAAGCGTCGAAGAAAAAAACAAAAAAGTCAAAAGTATGTTAAAATATGTAATAACTCATCCGCGATTTTCGGAACTATTTTGTTGACCCTCCCAATGCAACCTACACATTGCACGTAATAAATCGTTCCATAACCCTCTTGAGACAGTTCCAGAAGGAACCTGGTACCTTGATGCAATTTGGTCATAAATAACATTTTGATAAATTTATAGCTTTGAACAAATAATTTCTGTTCTCATGTGTTTACCATCGCTACATAATAAAATGTTAGAAACGACTGTTACATTTCTCTATTAAGACCTATGTACATAGGAAAAATTATTTCAATTATTTTTAAGGTAGGCCTATGTGTTCGCTTTTGCTTAATAATTCAGTAGTCACACCGTATCCAAATCGCATTTCCACTGACATGATAGGCAGTCCAATAGTTGACCATGATTCAACATCAATGACCCTGTTATAGTCTGATGACTCTGACTCCCGTAGATTCAGACTACATTTACCACGAGACTTTTGGCTCTGACCTGATTAAAGTCATCCCATCGGCCCGTTGCTGATCTGAATTTACAGTCTGCCTGTGTGACAAAGCAGCCCTTGTCACTGACCCTGGACAGTTGACAACGAATTTGACATTTTTTGCTTTACATTGGGTATGATGAAACTGACTCATGTTGAGTCAGAAGTCTGACTCATGCTGAGTCAGAAGTCTTCCCTTGGTACGGGTCTGACCTAGGCAAAGCCGGTCATTCTTGAACCGAGTACAGACAGCCTGCATAGCCAAGCACTGACCCGAATGACGTTTGGCAGTTGACCTCATGGTGCTGGCCCAGCTGACCCATAAACACCCCATTGATCCCGAATCAACCTTTGCTTTCTTGACTAATAATTCCAGTACCAGGACCTTGCGGCGAGTGCTGTCTGAAGTTCCCATGTCCGTCCATCTTGGCCTGCTTGGCGATGCTAGTCGGAGACGCCCTCCTCCTGGCCGGCTTCCATCTTGGAGCGGAGCAAACACAAGTCCTCTTTACGGGGACACCGGTCTCAAAAGATTTCAATATCTGGTAAGACTTTGCTTTCTGCTTATAGTGATTCAAAATGTCAGATGATTAGATCAACATGAAGACGATCTGTGTGTTTTCAATTGGCTGTCAGATTTTGATACTACTGTTGTCCTTTTCCGTATCTGTTCTGACTGCTCAGGTTTACCAATGTACAGATCGTCATTTACTGCCTGTCGGTGTTTATGGCATTCATGGCAGTTATGCTACTGGCCATCAGCTGCTTAGGTACCGGGGCAACTCGCTCAGTGTATATATGCAGATTCAAGACTAGACGGACCGGCAGATGGCAAACGGGACTGGTAAGGTTATCATTTGGCAGTTCACCCTGCAGGGCATGACTGCGTGGGGACCACATCACCTCCAGCAAGATAATCCTTCATTGTCATTGGTTGAATAACATAGGTTTGCACTAGGTTCAGAAAGTTAGTACACATTTTATTTGAACTGGGAAAAGGCACATGCGCTCATAACATTGCATAGAGATTGTGTCTTTGTTGATGTGCTGAATGTCATTGGTCAGATGACTATAGCGTAACCATATTCATGTATGTCTCCCTTTGATTTTCTATGCCATTAGTCTTTTAGATGGGGGGGGGGACAAAATTGGAGTATACTTTGGGGCTGTATTATTATGCTAATTAGATGTGTGGATGACCTTCCATAGCCGCAGGTCTGCCTTCATGGTTTTAAGTTTGAATGTAAATGTACACATCGTTTGTACAAACACGTTACCATTATGAGTCCAAACCAAGTGCCTTTTGTCAAAACCATAACATGAATTTCTTAATTGCATTTTAGCTCTGTATTTTTAATTTTATTCATTTATTTATTCATTATTATTTGTTGTATTGCTGCAGTTTATGATCGTATCTTACTTCCTGTTCCTATCGTGGCTAACTGCTACGTGTTTTGCCGTAGTACCTGTGTTCTTCATGTACGTGATGAATCGTGGGCCATGCATGGGGGTCGACCTCGAACAGCAGACGTGTCTGAGCCTTGTTCAGTGGGGTAAGTTCTTTGGGGATAAAGTTGATCAATAATTATCGTGTACAGCGCCCTCTGTTGGCATGTCAATGTTTCATTAATCATTACCTCAGTGGTTTTATGCCGCGCCTTTTTTTCACGAAGCTGCTTAAGTCGCGGATAGGTTCAGCTCAAAACAAGTACATTTTAAAACAGAGACAGTTAAGCCAAAATGCTCATGATTGGTCAACTCTAACTTTTGTTTTTCTGCTTGGAATGGCAACCTCTCGAACAAGGGCCAAGAAGGCACTTTAGACAAGTGGCAAACCTTACACATCGCCCTCTCTTGGCTTTGACCTGGCTTCACAATCAATGTTCATCGGTAATTCAATTCAATTCAATTCAATTCAAAACAATGCTCACGAGACTCGTTTAATATCATAGGCATTAGGGAGGTTTAGCCACACGTATTTACCTAAACATCAGCATGAGCTCGTGAAACATTTTTCGCTAACGCCATGTAAAAAAATGCAGTCGATCGTACGCAAGCTAGATTGAGCAAAGAGTGATGACGTCATCTGGCAACAGCACAACCTTACGCGTTCACGTTAACGTTTTTACTCGCGTAACGTGCAGCTATACCTCCATATTATTAAAACAATTGTTGACCTAATTACTTAAGCGTTTATATGTTTTGAAAATATAAGTTGTAGTTGGAACTGTTGTTTGCATTGCGCTTTGAGCACCTGTTGAAGCTCAGGTGCGATGCGCATTATAAATACACACTACTACGTTTTTATGTTGCTACACAACTATTGTTAGATATCATTTTTAAAATCAATTGATTAATTTGACCAAATAGAAGTCGTGGGAAATTATGAACCGTACATTCTCTTTAGCGAACGGTTCTTGCCTCGCTTTGGTTACGTTTATTCGTATGTGGAAGCAAGTTATAGGGTTATTAAGGGATTAAAACTTTATGACGTCATCTTAGCTTATTATTATTATAATTGTTATATTTATTTTAAAGGTCTTTTGGTTCCAAATGAAGACTCAGTCGGCAACCAGAAAGAATTCATCTGTGACGAAAAAATGAGAAACATCTGCAACAGTGTGAGTAAAATAACCATACCAGGCCAGTTTCTAAAGATACGCTATTATCGATCCTTTACAGCGGGAAATAGATATTGGCCAAGAGTTAGGACAGAGACAAAAACACTATTTCATTTACAACCAAAGTGGTTTTATAAATCCGGGAGCAAGTTCGCATACAGCGCAACTTTTCTGTTGTAAGGATTTATTGATTTTTCAGTAAAAGTGTGAACGTTTCAATCTCTCGCCCGAGCGGTGTAATTGTGGCTCTTTTAAGAGTGAAGTTAGAGCAAACTTCACTCTGATTTAATTTGAAAATACTCGTCTTTCACTCTAAAAAGAGTTGTCCGCCATATGGCTCTTTGCAAGAGTGGTATGGCGGACAAAACGAGTTGTTTTTCACTCTTTTTTTATTTAGTATACTTATTTTCACATAACAATGATTATAGCTATTTGTAATTATGATTACAAATGGATTATGTTGCTTACATCTTTACAAAATGCAAAATGGTAATGTTCGTTTTTCAAGACATACACATTTTTGGGCTGTTGGTGACCTTAAACCTTGTGCGATCTCTTGTGAAGATAAGTATGCAGTGATGTATATATGAACCACATCATCTCTACGAAGTGGAAATCGAGAATACCTTTTCACTTACGAAAGAAAATCCTATCAAAACATTTCGTGCACAAGTTTAACAAAGGATTTCTGTATTAAAATGGATGCCAGTAATTTATGTTGTGTCGTTCTTTTTGTTTAAAATACAAATATTTATTTTGTTCTTTTCAGAACCTGATGTTTTTCTTCACCATGGCATTCCTGGGTTGTCTTTTGATGCTCCTTGCTTCAGTAAGTTTTTTCATTTTGTATACGGTTTGAAATTAACTTGCTAGTTGTCAATGTAATTGGTCAGTGAGTTGACTAACTATTCCAAATAATACAAATTCATGGTCTTGTATATAATGTTACAACAACAATGCGTCAGGTGCCCGGAGTAAGGACGAAAAGTTACCGGAGAAAGGGTGAAAGCAATTACTGTGCAAAATTGTGTTTCAACAAAACTGAGATCGGTTTTATGCCATTCGTTTATTACAGGAAGGTTAAATTCTGAATGGGGATGGGGAAACAAGTCTCTGGGGGTAATTGCAACACAAATGTAACAGTAATGCTATCTTCTTTTGTAAGGAGCCATGTCATTGCTTACGACATTCTCACTGGGACAAGAAGTACTTGGTGTGCCTGGAAGAAGGGCTTAGAGCCTTACATTCTTCTTCCAGGCATTTGATGAACAGTGAACTTTGAACTGAGAACTGTGTAGATAGATGCATTCACCACAAATTGTATCGCAGCCTGGCATAGAACGGTCAGACAATAAGATGATGAAGTGAAATTTTCAATCGGTATTTCAAAGATGAATTATGTACATCTCACACATAAACCTATGGAGCACTTTCGTCATAGGAAATTGCAATGGATTTGTCTCAAATGGCAGACCAAACATCAATAAATAAAACAGCAGATTAAAATGCTTGTTTTTGTTTTAACATCGTCACTAACTTTGCCTCTGCAGATGCATTTCACAGTCAACATGTCCGCCAACTTCGCCCAACTCCTCGATCGCTACAAGCGTGCCTACATGACAGGCCACTCTGGTTCCTACAACATGCGGACCGGTGTCCAAGAATTCATGCGCGGTAGTAAACGAGGTACCAACCGTCGTCCCCATACAGGCGGTGCTAGCAATGCCGCGCTGGTTCGCACCGCCGGTAACGGGATATTCACCGGTGCGGACAAGTACGAGGATGCGGAACCAGAACCCTATGGTTCCGTTGAGTTGGCGTCGTTGCCCAGGCAAGAGGCACCGCCCCCGTTGCCACCTCCATATATGCCATCCTCCAGAGAGCCTTTGAGCAATCTTCAGCATCGATCTAGGTCATACGATCCACTGAATTACGACGAGTATTCAAACAGACTGCAGAGAAGTAAGGGTCTGAGCCGCTCTGCTGAGCCCATTGATTTTAGTCATCGTTATAACAGATACGATGAGTACGATATCTAGACCTCATCGTGTGTGCCTCCATCATGCTTTTCCTTCCATTAAAGCTGCTGGTCCGGTGTTTGGCCGATTTGACCCGAAGTTTTAAACAGCTATTTTTATAGATTCGAGAAAGTTGTAAGCTTTCAATTAAGGCAATGCACACACACACACATCCACCCACACACAAAATAAATAAATAAATCCGCCAATGATACGTGGTAGTTAATTAAAACTAAAAAAAGAATTATTGTCGGGATCCTCACATAATCTCACGTCCATCAGCCATGTACAATTTAATTTGCATGTTATATGTATTTTGTGCATTGTCCGTGGCATATACAAAAGTTGTTTGTATGTTTTTCGTTTTGAAACAGCATCTGTCAAAATTCGTTCAGAGAAAAAAAATCAAAAGCAAATAGTTAATAACAAATCTTTTTTTAAATTATTATTTCGGTGAAAGTCGGGCCATGCAACTTAAATATCAGTCCACTGTTTGTCTGCGCTTACATATCATGCTGATCATTAAAGTTTAAAAAATATTCATTGCTTTATAGTAATAAAAACAACCATACATCCATTTACATGTAAAGCATGCACTTTTAGTGCAGTCTCCATGCATTTTGTTGTTCAGTCAAACGTTAGGTTTAATTATACTTTTAGCTATCAAGCTTGCGAGTGAGTTTTGACCAAAGACTTTTTACATTTTCTCGAGATATTTTGAGCAACCATTATAAAACGCTTGCCAGATGTTTAACTAGAGATTAGATTTGAATGATGTTAGTTTTCTTTTCAGCAATAGCCAATGAATACCTAATACCGTGGTACCTAGAATTAAACTCGGTGAAAAATAAACGTATTTTAATTCAAGTGTGCTTTTTTTTTTATTCAGAACAATTATATTATAAGATTTGTAAATTTTATAATTTGGCAATTTTCAGAAATAAAATTCGATGTATAAATAGTTCTGGGCGTTGAAATGTGCTCATTTTTGTGCGAACATTTAAATAAAGTATTTGTTGTTTTTCTAATCATAATGTTTGTATAAATGACATACCAAAGAACAGTAATTTAACAATGTGAATAATTTATGTATATATTTTGATTAATAAATTATTAGTATATACTGCTATCAGAATTGTTTGTTTTATACTCGTGTCGAAATGTTTTAGTTTTATAGCTGCAATTTTATAGCTGCTTTAAATATTATCTTTCACAATTTAATAGATCATTTTAAAGAGAAGGTAAATGTTTTGGGTGATGAAACTTTCAATTTTTCCACCCACAAAATGTGTTGTTATTTAGAAGCTGAAGTGAAATTGTCTTTTCAAGTTATTTTAGAATAATATAATCAATGGAATAGATTATGTTTCTGCTTGATTGAGACAGGCTGAGTAGAAACCAACAAATATTATTTGTGGACAAGAAAATAAAGTTTGCCCAAACAACAATTCACATTAATTTGGAATCATATTAATGTGCACCAACTATGAGCTTTTTAACACATTACATCGACCTGTAAATTGGGCAATTATGTTGATACGAACCTTTAACTGATGGGAAGCGGCAGTGCAGGGATCACCTTAAAGGGATGTGACTTTTTATTTCAACTATCAAGTAATAAACCATAAGGGAAACTGACTGGGTAAATTTAATTCCATTTTGGCGTCAACAAAGAAAAAATGACTAGAACTGGATTTGAACCTGCAACTTGTTTTTACACGGCAAGGTGTACTCAAAACAAACAACAAACAAACAAACTAACAAACAATCCTTAAAATATTGTTCCGTTTTTTTTTTATTCTCTGACTTGGGCATTGCACGCCGGCAATACAGACGTAGAAGTAATAGTTAGTTCAAAGACTCTCACATAATAGCACAATATGAAAACTGTCGTAAAATGACCCCAAAAATGCCCACTTTCTTGTTTTGATATCTTTATGATGTTAAGATGTCATCACCTACACAGCTCGTTTCCCTTGGCTTTCTTTCTTGTACAGACGTCTTTAACGAGCGAGTCTTTGTATGATGTCCACGCCCTCGCATGACGGATTTGGTTTAGTGTGAATTCCGCTGACGGATATTCAATTGCCTGTAAGAAACATATGAAGAAAAAAAAAACATTAACATAGCTAAAACAAACATTAATCTTGTTGAAAGTTTACACTTTATAATATTTAATGTTGAAAAAAAAACATGACTTATATTTTCTGTTAAAGAATCATAGCAAGTATTACGATTCAATTCAAACACAGTTTAAAAATGAAAATTGTTTTCCCGGTGTGCACTAAAAAACATTCCATTAAACACAAAATGAGAATAAACCAGAAATACATTACTGAAAATTCATGTGTATTGCCGTACGTAACTATTTTCTTAAATCATTAGTGAGGTAAACAATATCGTCTGTTAACTATTTGTTCAACTAAATGTTGCCCAGGAAATGTTTCCCTGGGACTGTTTGAAAACTCGACTTCAAGCTGAACAAAAAAGGTCAGGATCAAAGAATGTATTCATACAAAAGAATGTGTTCATACAAAAGTGTTAAAGTAATTACACTCAAAACATTTGTTAATTGTCTCTCCTATACCAAAGATCAAATGCACTTGAAAGAACACAATACAGGGGTAAAACATTACAAGAACATGGTTTAGTGTGGATTTTCAAGGCATACAGTGTCAAACGGTAATAACAATGAAAAAGGTACAAGTCAAGTAGAATCGTAGCAGCTGAATCAAATGAGAATAGACAAGAAATACATTTTAGCCACACCCGACATGTGGCAGAGGGTGGATCCCCCTCCCCCAAAAAGTAAATAAAATATACATAACAACAAAAAATAAAAGCAACACCCCCTCTCACCCCGAACGTTCTCCTGGGATTCCCAGATCCGGTGAATACAATTTGACGGGGGGGGGGGGGGGGGGGGGGTACACACCAAGTCACATATCAAGCAACAAATTATTATTTTTTTTCTTCCTGTAATACCTCTATGAACATAAGTTGAAATCAATAGTGAAAACAAATACAACAATAATGTAATGAACATCAAAGGTCAACACGTATTAGAATACAATATGTTCCTCTTGGCAATTTCGTTGGAATATCTATTCCAACAAAATAGAAGCAAATAATAGCCAAACGGAATACAACATTCAAAAGAAATTCTGGTATGAAGTATAAGCGCCATGGGTACAAGACGTTTTTATACTTACACGTTTCGTTGAGTTCTGAATGGTTTTCACCGTAGCCTGGGTTGCAAAGAACTTCTTAGATATAACAATACAATCTGCACCCTCGCTCAACAGACTTAGGCGAGTCTCTGATTGGTTGACTGTTACTAACGTCTCAATGCCCTGGCAACGAAGAAGACATGAAAACACGAGAGAAGTTTGTAAGATTTCACCAAGATAATTCATTTCTGAAAAAACATGACACTGCCTGATCTTAAGTTGATGCCAGGCTTAAACTTTAAATAAGTGAAAGCCCAGATCCTCCAAGGAAAACTGCCCAACCCCACAAAAAAAATATATTAAAATAAAAATGCAGTACATGAAAGAAAAAGAAATCCAACCTCAAGGAAATACTCACAAAGACGTCTCCTTCCTTGAGTATTGCAACCTCAGCATACGTCGACTTCAATCGACTTGGCTTCAGGTATAGCAAAGGATTTCGCCGTCTCTATATTAGACAAATTAGATAAAATCTCATAAACAAAATTACTTAATTGGCTATGTAAGCTCCCATTTACAAGTAACAGAAAAGGCGTTGATCAGAAATCATCTCGGTATAAAGCTTCGATCCACTCACAAGAATGAAATACCATTAAGTAAGATCCCATTTGGTGAAAATGTCCTGTTGAATTATGTCTTAATCCAACTGCTTTTATCTGGAACTTATCAGCTCTTTATCTTAATTCTTCGCGTCTGGGTTCTTTTAAGACAGTGATAGACACATTCGATTGTTCCTTTTCAGGCGAGAAAAAAAAGACAGTTAAAAAAGGATACATTTGAACATACCTCCTTTTCAGAATAAGCACTTGCTGCCATGCTTACTCGGCGCCATGTTGTAAACATTCCAGACCCTGGGTGTTCTTGCACATAAAACAAAACAAACAACAATACCATGTCCATATTAATTTACTTTCTTTGTTTCACTGGCTTTTTCGATCAAATCCGCCATTTTCCTATGAAAAAAATTATAGCGTGTCGTGCCTGAGCAGTCTGGAGCATCGAACTCAAGTATTGATGGCCAAGTCATCAGAGTGTTGTTGGTTGGAGTCCCGGTCGAGACATTTTGTGTCACTGGGCAAGGCACTTAACTATAATTGTTTCTCATCACCCCGTAGTAAATAGGTACTTGTGAGGGTCTAGGTTGGTGATGTGAATGATTTGCTATCTGTGCGCTGATTCGGCTGCCGGTACTGCATACTCTAAAGGAGTTGAGATGGTTTCAGGAATGCTTAAGGTCGAATTAACAAGGGTATAATGTAAGGTGATGTAATGTTTAAAAGGGCCTAATACATGCATCACTCACATAGGCGATTTAAAACGTCTCTCTCTTACCGTACTGTAAGATTGGACAGGTAAACTTCCGCAGGCCCAATCAATAGCCACAACAGCACAAGGAATCAACATAGCCGTCAACACTTTGTGATTCGGATCCATACCCTTTGACTTGCAAGTCAAGCACTCTAACCGCTTAACCACACACCCCTACATTATACAACCAATCCAATAATGATCCAACTCGTGTTGGGTCAAATTCATTTTCACTGTTACAGAGCGATGTACAACAACTGCTATTGAAACTCTACGATCAAACAAATAATATGTGAAACAAATAATCGAAATAGATTCACCTTTATTACAGGTATAAAACAAACTTGTCATCTGCTTAGGAGTTGCCTCGAAGGCATTTATTTTAAATATTGATAAGTACGGGGGAAGATAGCCAAGAATACCTTGAGTGGATGGTTTAGTCTGAAGAATATCCTGCTCATCAAAGAGGGTTTTAGGAATCGCTGGAGAAGTATCCGTCTTTTCATTCTCCTCGCTAAAATCTAAAGATTTCTGGAATAGTGAATGTAAGTAAATTGTTCTCATAAAATTTGATGAATATTAAAAGTTCAGTTCGTGCATAAGTTTTATTCGAAAAAATGTCGTTGCTAAATACATGGAAGATTGTAAAAGACAACAGCAAGTCATTGTAACGAATATACAAGAGGAAATCACGCAGAGGATAAAGGGGGTAAAAATCGAAAGACATGTAGTTAAATTCAAATCCTACAAAAACACACAAGAAATGATGAGACTTTAACAAGAAAATCAACACTTGTTAGATGATAAATGACGAAAGTAATAAAGTCGATTTAAACGGTAGTTATTGTAGTGAAATCATGAAAAAAAGAATCACTCATAAATAATATAAGATTGGCAAAGTTGACACTAATGTCTCGCTCCGTATTAGACCCTTTAGAATTAAAGATATCTCATGCAGGAGCTAATGGTTTGGTAAATAGCAAACGTTTAAAAGCACGGTACATCATAATTGAGCAATTGAACATCCAAAGAAAGTTTAATAATGTACAGACAGTGAAAAAATAGAATCGTCCTCAAAAGCTGCATCTTTAAAGAACATGTTGACTTGACGTAAAAGTCAACAAAACTTGTGTTGCAAGACAATCTTCACAAGCAACGAAACACCGGTTTCATTATGTTTCATATGATTTAGAAGAGATTCAGAATTAATAATTCAATTCAATCTCACATTAATACCACGTCAAAATATAATTAACAATGCTAGAATAGCCACTTCGGTGAGAACATATCAAAAATGAAATGTACTAGAAATGGGGAAATTAAGTGTAGGTAGGCATCTTCTTAAAGCCGAGGATTGTGGTAGGCCGGTACCTGATGGAAAGAAGGTTGAAAAGAAGACACGGACTGAGTGAACCAAGACAGCAAAACAATGTAGGGTTAAACAAGATGCCAGGTCCGATTTTTGGCCAATTTGACCCTAAAATGTAGGTTAAAATTTTAAACACCCATTTTTATAGATTAGAGAATGTTATAAGCTTTCTTTAATTAAGGTATCGCATAAAAAAAAATCCGCCAATGATAATTGGTAGTTAATTCAAAACTAAAAATGAATTACTGTCGGGATCCCGCCATTATCTCACGTCCATCAGCCATGTACAATGTTGCATGTTACATGTATTTTGCGCATTGTCCGTGGCACATGCGAAAGTTTGGGTATGTTTTCGTTTTGGAACCGCGTTATCTGTCAAAATTTGTTTAGAGGGGGACAATGTTTTGGCGAAAATCGGGCCATGCGACTTTACAGAGAAAATAAAAGCATGAGGCACGACTCTGTTAAATAATGGGAATAGAGAAGTACTCGTTTGAGTTTGATATGAAATAAAACGTAGTGATATCATACGATCATGTTATTCTGTCGACCTGCTGGCTTCAGTTCAGGTAATATGACCGGTTGGATGGAATCACGATGGAAATATGGAGGACCTTGATGACGTAATGGTTTACTTTCCTGATTAAACAATAATATAAATGGTAAATGTTTTTATTTTACTATTTGAATTGTAATTTCATTTCGTTGAATGTTAGTTCCTCTAATTTCTTTCTAAGTCTAGTTACTGCCAGAATCATGACGACACAGCGCCTTTAATGACCATTTCCGAAACCAAGATTTGGGCTTGGGCTCTGGCTTAGGCTTCGTCAGCCTGATTGAAACCCTGCACAAAAAGCGCATGATAGCTTACGGAGCCTAAGCCGGAGCCTAAGCCGGAGCCCAAACCATGGTTTCAAAAAGGCCCGTAATAATATCAATGGAACCCAGCAGACTAGGCAGAAAGAAAAGTCTGGTCAATTTTGGTTGGATGACAGTTTCAAGTTAATTGAATATGACATTTATTTCATACACTCGATGTCAAAACACAACATCACAATAAATAACAGATCAATAATAAAGTTAAAAACACAAAAAGGTAATGAGAGCATTTCAATGTATAACAGCAAATGTGAGTGTGTGCGGCTTTTATGATAACCCGGAGCTTGTAAGAAACAGCCTACACAGACAAGGCAAAACAACAAGACAAACAGGTAAAAACAAACAGTCAGACAAA
Organism: Marthasterias glacialis; assembly: GCA_911728455.2. Classification (NCBI taxonomy): domain Eukaryota; kingdom Metazoa; phylum Echinodermata; class Asteroidea; order Forcipulatida; family Asteriidae; genus Marthasterias; species Marthasterias glacialis. The sequence goes on from OU452228.1 coordinate 19,481,392, forward strand.
CAGAGCAAATATACATTAAGAGTAACCGAATAAGACTGCAAATACTGGGTGACCACACGGTTCTGAATGCAGACAGGGTACTAAACCAAAGTGGTTGCAGTATGACAAATTCTATAAATATCAAGCAATAAACCGCAACGGGAAACTTACTGGGTAAATCTCGGATCAATTTTGGGGTGAACAAAGAAAAAGTGACTGGAGTGGGATTGGAACCTGCAACCACCGGCTAAACGCACCTGGCTACATGACAGTATCCGGCTGAATGGCTCCTGACTGGCACACCCCCCCCCCCCCAAACAAAGATATTGACAAAATTCCATAAATGTTACATGGATCGCTGACGTGACTTACTTTGATTCCAGTCAGAGAGAAGAACGTTTTCTGTCGTCCTCGTTGAAAGAGTCTGTCTTTAGGTTCAGACGCCCATTTTCGTTTGTTACCCATCGATTCAATAGCAGTCACTGTTATAAAACAGAAACAAGTTTTTAGTCGTGTTGCTTAAATTATTTTTTTCCTACAATGCATAGAGCTAAAATTAGATTAAAGTTTCTTTTGATCAACAAAAAGAGAATGAAAACAATCAAGGGGAAAAACTGCCGTTCTTATAAATTATCTGAAAATGAACTTAGCGTGAAGTTAGCACTGGATGTGGCATTTCTAGTAAAGAAAGACAGGCCTTTCCCCCTATGAGAATAAGTTCAGTGATTAATAACCAGAGAAGGGTATCCTGTTATATGAACTTACTGCTTCGTTTGAGTAGAGCGTCTTTCTTCCATTCCTCGTCATTGAATGTTTTATCCGTTGCCTTGGTTACTGTTCTTGGTCTTCCTTTAATCTCCTTCACTTCTGATATCACTCGACATTTCCCCTAGGAAATGAAAAAAAAATCAAATCAAATCATTTCGAATCTGATGAGATGACTCAAATCAGTTTCATTTTGAAAAATCCCAAGCTGTTTTCCTTCATGCATGCTCTGTGTAAAAAGACAGGTTAGGTTAAAAAGCATAACAGTAAATACTGAAGAACGACAGGCCCTAAAACAAATCAGCAATAAACTGAACAGAGAATAATTGTGTTTAATTAAAGGCTCAAATTAAAAACTCAAATCAATTCACCTTACTATTCATAATATAAACACATTACAAAACGGGCCATGGTACTTACTTAAAGGTTATGCTTACACAAACAAAATACACCAAAAGTAAAAATAGAGTTGTTACAAGTCAGCCCACTTACTGATTTTACTACGTAGATGAAATCACTTTCGTTGATGTCGCTGGTAATGACCACACCTGGCCTATAAAAATAGGGAAACAAAAAGAAAGTATAAAGCTACATGCAAATCAACATCAATAAAACAAGAGTCACCATTAAAACAAAATTAAATTCCACAGTGATTTATATTAGCTGTATGGAATATCCTACAACAAAAAAAGGCTATTTCATTACATATTGCAAAAATAATACAAAAAAAAAACTGAAATAAAAAACAGTACAAAATATAAATAAACATACAGCAAGCATTGTCATGCTTCATCAGATACAACATTTTAAGAACTACACTGAAAACAAAACGTCAGACTGCGCTGTAATTTTTAGTAAAAATCTCAAAGAATGTCAGTGTGCACAAACACATAATGCCCTGGAAACCAGGCCTAGTCCCCTCCCCAACCCTTCTTCGTTTAAGGGATACAAAATAAAGTAGACGGACAGTTCCTTCCATTAAATAAAAGGCAATGCTCGTGGTTATCTTTGATGAAGTAAGATTTGTTGTGAAGCGATATTACTTACTTAAACTTCTTTGCAGAGATTGCGTAATGGTTGCCGGTGAAGTCGAAGTTGGTCGGGAGTTTCTCAAAGACATTTTGACAGTTACAAAACTCGATCAGATTCTGTCGTTCCATCTCCAGAGGCACTCGGATAATCGTGTCAAAATCCTGTTAGACAAAATAGTAGTTAATTAAATAATAATGTCATATAATCACTACATTGTGTTAATGTACAGTCAGATATAAACTGTATAGCAACAAAATTGAAGAATAACGTTTAATACAACTCATTCAAAATATCTTTTTATGCACATTCAAAATCTAAGATCAAGCCGACGTGGAAAATTGTGGTGTCTTTACTACAAATTGTTTGTTTAAAGGTGAAGAAGAAATTAAGGGAACTAAGATGAATTTCCAACCTACCTCTTTGTTAACGAGTAGAACTTCGCATTCGTCTTTACAAACCACACTAACTGTTCTCATACAGTTATTCAACAGCTCAGTGCTCTAAAAAAATATATATATATATATCCAATCGAAAAAGTGTTATTATTGATTTAATCTCGAAAGATATAAATCACACCAAATCACAATAAGTAACACCCTGGTCAAAAAGAACAAATCATACATAAAAGATTACTAAAATATAAATTTCAGTACAACGTAAAGAATAATGGTTTATTGGTGAATGATCAAAATATGATCTTCTTTAAAGCTCCAGCTCAACAATAAGAAGAACAAAAAAAAAAAGTTTTCACAGATTTACGTATAGGCCTACTTCACATATAAAGATAATGATGGTAGTCAACGTTTCTTGAAATATTTCTTCATAAAGTGTTACCGTTTTTAAATAATAAATGAAATAAGATCCAAAAGTAGTTTTTGTCTCAGTGACAAAAAAAACCCGCTGTAGGACTGCATACAAAAATGCTGAATGCATTTTTACCGTTTTCTTGCAAAAAATGAAACAACGAAATGAGCTGACATTTTCACAGGTTGGTTTTATTGCGATTATCTTGATTTGTGCACAGAGTGGAAGCAATTACAGTCAGTTTACCAATGTTGAGCTGGGGCTATAACGAAAGATTGTTGTTACGTTACTTATTATGATAATAGACAAGTTATGACGATATACGAGTTATGTGTCTAGATTCCTCTTTGTACGTACCCCGAATGAATCTCCACTGTGGATCTCATCAATGGTTCTGACGAATGTTTGGTTGTTTCTTGGATCAATCTCTTTCTGATTGATGAGACATGTCCCTGAGAGGATGATGTAGAACCCTGAAGCGAGATGACCTTCTTTCAAGATGATGCGACGAGGCTCATACCTGTCGAGATCATACACGGTGAAGTTAGTCTGACAGCACAGGATGGGGCCCATACCCCCCTTTTAATTCGAAACCCCTTCTCCTACCATTACTAATACCCACGACAATGACTGGATAATGTCGAGATGACCCTATTCCAGGGGCTCGGCCAGAATTGTTTAAAGGGAGGGGTTAAAGAAAATTCAAGGATTGAAATAAGCAGCCAACTGAAGAAACCGCCTCTTTTGTAGACTTGTGCTCAAGTCGTTTGTTTGTCGCCGTGATAGCGTATTAACGACTCTCAAATGACTGTACTCACGCGGCACTGTTGCTCCAGCGAGACTTCTGTATAGTTGCGTGAGGGCCGTCATCGAAACAAACATTTAATGACTTTTCCACAAGTCTATACCTCTTTTGTTGTTTCACTTTTCAAAAATTCTTCTGTTTCCCCTATAACTGAACAATGGCAGGTGCAAACTCCAACTCTGGGCCAGAGATTGTGAAGTAGAACCCAAGGTAAGATGAATAATGGAATAGGCTCATACACATTCCACTTATTTTTGTGGATTTTTGAGAGTGGCTATAAACTCACCTAAGATATTCCATCACCTTAGCGAGTGCTTTCTGGGTCTCTCTGTTGTAGTCGGCAAATGTCTTGTTCTTCCGAAGCAAAGCTAACACCTGTCAAGTATTAATTAATTGATCAGAATGCCAATAATTATAATCGATATACTTCAATCTGAAACATTTTCTCGTATGATTTAAAAATCTGTATAGTCGAAGGTACAAAGTTTACGCAGGTTTGCAGTAAAACTAACAAAGGATGGATGAAGTGTTTTTGTGGCTGTGTAACGACACTGCACAATGCTCTGGAGCGCCTTTCAACCTGCAATAGCTAAGAAAATAAAAATATTATGTATATTTTTAAATCTACCAACGGTTGAGAAACAAGCGGTCCTTAACATCAATTCTAAACTCATTTAAAACTTTTCATGATGCTATCACAAGTTAAATTTTTAGTAAGAAGAAAAACTATTTAGAAGAACTATTCCTTACCACATCGATATCTTCGCTGGTTCTTTCGCTTGCTTTCTCTGACAGAATGCTTCGTAGCTTCTCTGAGCCACGAGTCTGTGTTGGTAAATCACATAATGAGAAATGGAAACAAAGAGGCGATCAAAGACGTTGCAATGGATAAGCTCTAAGAGATAACATCCCCAGGGGAGACAAAGAAAATGTATCGCTACGAATCAGCCAGGTGACAGACAAGAAATAATGCGATAATGAGTTGATTCAAGTTATTATTATCATATATTTCTGGAAATGAAACCAAGGATGCCTCATAAGTGAACTTAATCACTGTAGCTCGGAAGCCTGAGGAAACCTGTAGATAAGGGTGATTGCCATGTGAATCAGAAACACCGGGGTAAACCCCTACTCTTCCACGATAAGTGTTCTGGGTTCTTTTACGTGCACTACACCTATTCTAGTACACGGGACCTACGGCTTAGTGTCCCACCCGAAGGATAAAGCAATAATGGTAAAGTATCTTGCTAAAGGAAGCAAGTGTCGTGACCGGGATTCGAACCCATACTCTGCTGCCAACAACACCAGAACTTGAGTCCGGTGAAATTAACCGCTCGGCCACGACACTCCACAAAGTTAAATGTAGTGATAGTCATTTCCCAAACTGAAAAATAAACTATCAACAGTAAGTAACTTAATATGCCAATTAAAATAAAATAAAAAGAATTAAAACAAACTACAACCCTTACAGTCCCAAATCCTTCTATATCCAGTTGCCAAAGTGGTGGATTCAGAAGGACTGAAGGGAGCAGGCCCAACTAAGAAATGCTCATCACTGGGTTAGGCATCCCAAACTTTACATCAAAGACCAAACAATTTGGTATGGGAGAAGAGGATGTGGGCGAATTGAGGCCACATGCCAGCTGTCATGACTGTATAAATCACTTAAAAGCTTCGTGTACATATCCACATTTGAAGGGGTAAAAGATTGTCCACACAGCTCAGCAAAAACACCACAACAGAGCCTTAAGGTAACGTTGCAGTTACGAACACGGCACACTTCATTTATTTGGGCAAAGTGTATAAAATCACGTATACTTGGAGAAGGTGAAATCACAATAACTCTTGGATGAGCACGAAAAGCTAACACACTCACATGATAATTTAGCAATGTCTTATTATAACAATTTACCCTCAGGGTAAGTTAAGAATTACAGTGGAAAAGAAAAAGATGAACTATGGATGGTGGTATTTGATCAAAATACATCTCAAGACACGTACGAAGCAGTGCAGAAATGTCTAATTTCAGTAATATTGAAGCAAGCACGAAGAATCTCAGACAAAAGAGAGAAAGAAAAAAAAACACGGCTGGACTTACTACTCGTAATTTGGAGAACATGACGGGGTCAAAGGCTAGATTTTTCTCCATGTCAGCTTTCAGGTTGAGATGCATCTCAATCAGGGACCACTGTTGGGTTTCACCCGTCTTCACATAACTTGAATTAAAGTAAAAAAAAAAAAAAAAAAAAAAAAAATGAATTCCTTGTGATGAGTACCAAAAACGGAGATTCGTCATTGTGGACAATGACCGTTTTATTCATACAAACATGAGTTATGAGTTGCGTGTGGAGTAAGAATTTGAGTTTCTATGCATACAAAAATGAGTTATGTAATGAACAATGCTAGTATATAAGTGGCTAAGAAGCCTCGTGAAATGGAACAGTCCGAATTTTACCGAGCTATAATATTCCTCCTATTCCACGAATTAAAGCCACTCAATATTTGTTTTATATAACTGACATGAAGATCCTTGTCAATTGATGTATTTTTAAATACAATAAGCCCTTTAAATCAATATCAGACATGGACGCAGATGTTGGAATATCTGTTGTGGTCGCCATGTTTTTGTGTTTGGTTGACAACAATGCAAATATATTAGCATCGCTCGGATCACAACCTTTTGCATAGGTGCTCCTTTGTTTTAGCAGCGGCGCTCTACTGCTGAAAATTTTTGGGAACAAGGATGATCCTAACTGATGAATGGAAAATACTATTCCCTATACACTGCAAAAAACTTGGGTGTTAAATTGATTCTCTCGGTATCTATATGTGAAAACACCGACATGGTGTTAGTTACCCCCATTGCTTTATCATTGGTAAAATTAACACCATGTTGGTGTTGTCATATATAGATACCAAGAGAATCAAATTAACACCCCAGTTTTTGCAGTGTACGGAAAGGAGTAAATAGTGAATGTCACGTGATGTAAGTTCCTCCAATCAAATGACAAGGCACCCTCAGCACGAGTATATAACCCCTTCAAAATTCGCATAATTTGTACTTCATTAATTTAGTTCCATTGCTAGACAATATCACAAGGTCATTACAGATACAATATTGACAAAGAAAATATATAAAAACAAAAAGGCCTTGTTGCTTGTTCAAAATGTCGGCAGTTCCAAAAAAACAAAAACATTTCTGTTAATATAAAGAAGAATCTAGAAAAGGGGATAATGAATTAAAATAGAACATTTAAAATGGGAAAACATATAAAAACAAAAAGGCCTAGTGCTTGTTCAAAATGTCGGCAGTTCCACAATAAAAAAATACACCTTTCTGTTAATATAAAGAAGATTCTAGAAAAGGGGATAATGAATTAAAATAGAACATTTAAAACGGGAAAACATATAAAAACAAAAAGGCCTAGTGCTTGTTCAAAATGTCGGCAGTTCCACAATAAAAAAATACACCTTTCTGTTAATATAAAGAAGATTCTAGAAAAGGGGATAAGAATTAAAATAGAACATTTAAAACAGGAAAACATATAAAAACAAAAAGGCCTAGTGCTTGTTCAAAATGTCGGCAGTTCCACAATAAAAAAATACACCTTTCTGTTAATATAAAGAAGATTCTAGAAAAGGGGATAATGAATTAAAATAGAACATTTAAAACAGGAAAACATATAAAAACAAAAAGGCCTAGTGCTTGTTCAAAATGTCGGCAGTTCCACAATAAAAAAATACACCTTTCTGTTAATATAAAGAAGAATCTAGAAAAGGGGATAATGAATTAAAATAGAACATTTAAAACGGGAAAACATATAAAAACAAAAAGGCCTAGTGCTTGTTCAAAATGTCGGCAGTTCCACAATAAAAAAATACACCTTTCTGTTAATATAAAGAAGATTCTAGAAAAGGGGATAAGAATTAAAATAGAACATTTAAAACAGGAAAACATATAAAAACAAAAAGGCCTAGTGCTTGTTCAAAATGTCGGCAGTTCCACAATAAAAAAATACACCTTTCTGTTAATATAAAGAAGATTCTAGAAAAGGGGATAATGAATTAAAATAGAACATTTAAAACGGGAAAACATATAAAAACAAAAAGGCCTAGTGCTTGTTCAAAATGTCGGCAGTTCCACAATAAAAAAATACACCTTTCTGTTAATATAAAGAAGAATCTAGAAAAGGGGATAAGAATTAAAATAGAACATTTAAAACAGGAAAACATATAAAAACAAAAAGGCCTAGTGCTTGTTCAAAATGTCGGCAGTTCCACAATAAAAAAATACACCTTTCTGTTAATATAAAGAAGAATCTAGAAAAGGGGATAATGAATTAAAATAGAACATTTGAAATGGGAAAACCCTTGTTTTTAAAGGTCTCAGCTTTCGATGATGAAACCACATAAAATAAGTTATTTCGAATATCGAAGCCTACCTTTAACACGTCGTAGACCAATACATAACGGGCAATGAAAGGTTATCGAATGTAGTAAGGTGAGTTTATAAACATGATTACAAAATATTATTATGAAATAGAAGAAATGGAAAAATACTCTTGGGAAATACTGACTTTCACAATGAAAAAGGAAACTGTTTAACAAAATCATGGTCTGGGGGTCTTGCCCAGAAAACCCCACAGGTACAAACAAAGTAAGATCTACAGTTTCATAATCAGGAAGACGCTTTTAAAATTATCAAAACTATTTTCGGTTACATACAAATCAAATATAGATCAATTTGATGCATCTTGTTATAAGAAAATAAGCTAGGCCTATTTGAGTATTTCTGAAATCTAGTATCTATTACCTTTTGAGATTGAGACATATCCCAGCTATAATCTTCACCGTCTTAGAAATCCTCTTCAGTCGCTCAATCGCCTGGAGAAAACAAAATAAAGACAGAACACTTTTCAGAATGGTCAAGTTTTTGAAATTTTGGCCGGCATTATTCGTAATATATTCAATAAAGTACAGAGACCTATTTCAGGAATACACCACTTTTCCAAATTGTGGATTAAACCCTGTACATTGTAATAATTGCAGTAAACAAAGGAAACACACAGAAGAGTGTAAATATTGTTATGAGCTGAAATTAAAGTTAATTTTTGTACAAAGCATACTCAATGCAAATAACAAAATGTAAACAAACAAAAAGTTCAAGTAGCATGACGAGCCAAAAAGCAAAGAGCAACAAAACAACAAACGACAACATCAACAATTAAATAACATATACAAACAAAATAAGCAAACATTAGCCTAGTTATCAGCCACAAAATAAACGTAACTTTTAGCTGTATTCGTTATAATAACATTCATTGTTTCTTTTTAATACTTCAGATTATATGGTGTCCTTCCTACAATTCACTCTTAATCAAGCAATCATAACTTTTAAATTGTGGGTACATCGTTAGTTTTTATGTAGAAAATACTCCTTCCATCACCAACTCGTTTCCAAAAATACATCTGGAAATTTTGGTTCATATTTTCTTTAAAACAGTGCGGAATGGTTTCATGTTTTGTTGTTTTTGCATTCGTTTTATATGAGTAACTCTCTAGAGGCCCACGATCAGCAAGAACGAAGTAAAAACCGAGATTCCGAAACAGTTTTCGTGAAGATTACAGCATTCCAAACTGAAACAATCCTAAAGGGAATGTAGACCCCTTCCAGTACAAGAAAACTTTAGAAGTTAAGAATATCCAGGTATTTTCAACCGACGCCATTGTATCTAAGTACCCTAAACAAAGAGAGCATTTTCTGGTGCTGACTCAGTGCAAATTTACTGTACATCTAATGAGAGACTTTGGCAAGAATAAATAAGTAATATTTGAACAGGAAGTATTTCATGCTGTAGCTCCCTACACAAACACTTCGTTGGTTAGAAGTAACCCCTGTTAAGACGCTACAGGCGGTGTGATATCCCCAATACACACAATCAATAATGATTGGATGAGCACAGAGTCTTAGAAGCAAACAACACCATGTGAGAGTCAACAAGACGCCATTACCTACCTCTTCACGAATCTATGTTATGACCAATTAGTAAATGTAGGCAATAGAATCGTGGCACTTGAGAATCAAGTATGGACAGATATTTTAGAGAAATGGCTTTTGGATCAACATTTAGTGAATCTTGAGAATCAGTCTAAGATTAGCGAAGTGTCCGGTCAAGAGCCGTAACCTAACTCTGTCGTAAAAAAAAAATGTAAATCAAAGCAGTGTATAATCAATATCATAGCCATTATAAGCATGAATAGACATTTAAGAGAACTGGCTTTTGGATTAGCATTTTAGTGAATTTTGAGAATCAGTCTTTTCTAAGATTACTGAAGTGTCTGGGGGCAAGAACCCTTACTCTATCCCTAAAACATTTTAAGGATTGAGTACGGTTCCGGTTCTTGCAGTGTATAATCAATATCATAACCACATAAGCAAAAACGATATCTGGCAGAAATGCCTTTTGGGTATGCATTTAGTGTAAGATAGATCGAGGGAAATATCCTTTTCTGTAAAATATAGTGTAAATAAAGCTGGAAAGAACATGTTCGAGGGTAAAGACAAGACAGGGCGAATAACGGAATTGTCATTGTGTACTTTTGGTCGTTTTATAGGAGAATGACACGAAACATGTTATGTTTAAGATGATCAATGATGAGTGAAAAATAAAAGAGTCACTGCGGAAATAACAACAGATTACCAAAACTCATACACATATAGTATTCTAAAAAGACTGAGTTTAATATGCACCAGGTAAGATCACTCTTTGCCTATCGTCTAGTACACCAACAGAAGGAACGCGACCATTGAAAAGTAAATCAATGAGTGGTGAAAATAAGTCTAGACATTCTAAGAGAAACAACAACAAAGTGGCATTCGTGATACTGTAATTTGTCCTGTGCCTTTTACCTTTTCCAGTCGAAATGATTTCTTCCAGAGTAAGTAGTCTTTCTGAAGCATGGACAACCTGGCAGCGCGGCGGGTAACTTTCCGTCTGGCAGGAGGGTTGCCGAGAATGCTGGGCAGGGTAGATTTTGGTGAGGCTTTAGACATAGTTGGTTTTTGTGTATGAATGAGACAATGGCCTGCTAAGTGGTGAGTTGTTTAGCTCTTTCCTCGTCAGTTGTAAGAAGTTGAATGACAAAGCAAATTTAAACCAATTCATTCCATACTGAAACCATTTACTAAAATTCCTCCAGCTGCAGCACGAAGACAGAATCGCAAGGCAAGCAGGTCCATTGTGAGAAGTCCAGCCTAACAATGAAACTTTAACAGAATTCACCAAACTCAACAGGAGGAACGAATCCCGCTATAAAAGAAGTCCACCTGCAGGCTTACAACCAACCAATCAAATCACGAGTATCTGATGTATGTTTATGCGAGAACAAGTCCACCTGTTGAAAACTTGCAACCAACCAATCAACCACATTGGTGTGTAGCTCTTTCAAAAGACGATCCCATACATCTTATGAATCAACCCTTTCTTGATGAGTTTGTGATGCAATGACCACTTTGTGTTTGCTCTCATTCCTTAGTTTGTATAGCTATTGACATGCCTTGGATACGGCTCAGTCTGAGACCATGGTATGTAGGTCTCTTTCCAAGAATATTTCTTAGTTGATTGACAAGGCGTAAAGATGCAACGGTTTAACTTGTTACACTTACGGTCTGAATGGCAGCATTTGTGACGATAAAGACTTTTGTGTTGCTTGGTGCAACGGGGCGTGCTGGAATTGTGTGACGTCAGTCAGAGATTTAAAGTCAGGTTTGTTTCACGGTGAGATAATGAATCGGGAAAACTGTTCAACGAGCGTATAATAATCACATTCAAGATTGTACATCACAACAACGTGTAGGTCTATTGAATAAATTGTGGGCAATCTAAACACTCCTAATAAAAGAAACTGAAGGTCTAATAGTTTAAGTCGGATACATCTTAATTGGCTACTCTTCACAGGTTTCTTCTAACCTGAGGACTATATCACAGCGTTAAGAACCACATACTTCAGATAAATAAGTACGTAATACAGTAAACATATGCATTGTTAAGTTTTGAACTGGCAGCAGAGTGAGTGCAATAGAATATGTTTTATACGGACGCGGTTCTGTGACGGCTGATAATTCCGATTTTCGTTCTACACCATTAAAGGGGCTGTGTCGTCATGATTATAGTATGCCTGTGGCTTAGCATGGAAAGATGAACTCTCACCCTGAGACTGCACACGCGCGCTTGCGGTCAAATCACAAAAATGCCGTCTTTGTCAAACTATGATGTGACCGCCGGCGCACGCTTACGTCATGTGACACAAGCCCTTTAAGTTCAATTTTATTATTGGTTAACCAAATGCCAAACTTTATATTATAATGTCTTGACTCATTTTTTAAATACCCTATACCACTTAAGATAACTTTTGAAAAATGGGACGCATATAGTAAAATATGTGAAACACAAATAAAAATGATATGATCAACAAACAAGATAATGTAGGGTACTCACGCTCTCTTTCTTGCTGTCAAAAGTCTGTAAAATAGAAGGAAACAAAATATGAGTTGTAATACTTCAATTTTGTTTGTAATGTTTTCATTGTTTTTGTTATTCATTTGATTTGTTTATTATTTGTTTTTTGATTATCTTCGTGCAAAATAATTCATTGTGTTTATTGATGGTATAAATGAAGTTGTATAAATAATAGCATCGACGCAACATAAAAGCCCAATTATATTAATACATTCAAGCAATTGTACATTGATGAATTCAAAATTTGAAAAGTTATTCTGTACACAAGTTGGATATTTGCTACGAAAGTATCACCAGGCGTTCCAACAGGTCCATTAGGGCCCACAGTGGCCTCCCCCTCCCTCTGCCCCTTTCTCTCTCTCACTCTCACCCTATTGGGAAAAGACCTTAGGAATAATAATGAGAATTCAAGTATTCTTGTAACACCCACCTGTAAATAAACCGAAAGTCTCCTGTGTCTTGATTGTTTGCTTCGTCTGAAGAGTTCAATAACACTCGATCGACGAGACTGGGTAGGAGCTGTAAGACTACCAGAACTCTCTGTATCTCCGTCATGGGGTGACATCAAACCAAGACCAAATACTGAGCTCCTGCGAGCTCGATAGGAGCTAGAGATATTAATGACACTATTACTTCGAGCTCGGTCCGTGCTGTTAACTGGTGTCGACCAGCCTAGGACAGGTGCGACCCCGGGTACAAGGGACGGTGTCCTGTACCGAGTTGGCAAGTCAGTTGGTGGTGCTTCTGCATGGAGTGATTCTAAGCCAGTTTTTGACAACTTCCTACTCCGGTATTTAACAGGCAATATTGGAGGAGACTTTACATGTTGTAGAGATGGTGTCGTCTCAGTGATGACTGGTGGGGTAGGCTGTGTGCGATACCGTGCCGGGAGATCAGGCGGGTATTCTACGACCAGAGGAGTCCCTGGTTCTTCAATCACCGCAGAGACGGACTTGGGACGCCGGGGAGGAGGATCTGGGGTTACCTGAAAGGTTTCTTGTTGAGATTTATATCGAGCCGGTAGGTCTGCCGGATATTCCACTTCTAACGGTTCCACTTCTTCTATGATGGTCGGTGAAGCGATTGATAAGTCCGAGAGATGGCTATGGTTTTGATGCTCTGGCTGCTCCCTGATTGTCAATGGTGATGGAGATCTTTTTCGAGGAAGGAGTTGAGGTGATGGTGTTGTATTGGTTTTTGTGCTATTCAACTTGCTATCATTAAAAAGTCTCTGGGGTTTACTGTTATCAACCTCGATTACAGGTGGCTCAAACACAGCCGCTCGACGTACTTTCTGTTGAGGGGGTGGTGTGTTTGGAGTGGGGGTTGTTTCTTTACTAATTGTAGAGCTCTTTGCAGTGGACACATTGCTTTCTTTTGGAGTTTCACGGTGATCATCAGTAGCTTTTGTTAAATCAGGTTGCTGTTCAGAATCTTCTGATTCTTCGCTCTCCCAAATTACAGTTGAATTATCAGATATTGCACTTTTGTTCCTTTTCAACATCCTCAAGGAACTGACATTTGACCTTGGGGATTTATTTTGACCCATTCTATTGGTTTCAACTTGGAATGTTTCATGCTCAGGAGCGTCATTTTCAGTCTCATATTTTATTTGCACCTGTTCGCTGACACCGTTGCTTGCAGCCGGTGATGCTGTCTCACCATTCGACTGCTCGGTGTGTTTATCCTTAATACCACGCGCTAGCTGTTTGATCCGGTGTTGCAGAAGCTGTGATGGGCCTTTGCCAGTCTGAGCCCCCATCTGCCCCGCCCTGTAACTCTTCCCCTTTCCCCTGGAGGCACATCTTCTCGCACGATCATGTGGCTGGTTCCCGAGCATGGCAGTAGCTGCTGGTCGAGTCTTTGGGGGTTTTGGTGCAACGGCATCATTGGCGGAGCAACTGCAAGACTTGTGCCGACATTTTTGACGAGGGCCTCCGACGACGACGCTATTCATTCGAGCTACTGAAGCTCGTGTTGGCCTGGCGTAGGTCGGTAGCTCCCCACCAACTAAAGCTGATCGCCGCTCGTGATTTGCCTTGGACATGATATGTAAGCAAAGTTAAGTCATCAATCTCCATGGAGTAGAAGCAAGACCGCAGTGGCAGAGTCATTCAAATTTCAGGCACATACTCTCTGGAGAACTCATTGTGTCTGGCTTTTGTATTTTTACGACCAAACGGTTGATTGTAAAATGTTTTATGTTTATGTAAGTCTTGCTCACATTGACTACTGATAATCATAGAGAAAGGTCTGTGTTCCTCTCTCTATGTATTAATGTTCTCGGTGAGTCTCGAGCAATCTGAAATGAGCGAGCTCAGAATATTCTCCAAAATACCTTTCCGACAATTGTACAGACAGACGACTAATTATTGACCGGTGTCACATCCTATACAGCCACTGGAAAAATCAAATGGTTTTAACGTCCACTGCTTTAGTCTCCATGCCGATCCGATTTGTGTATATCCGGAATCGTCTAGAACCACTCTAATCAAAATCAACGAGATAAAACAATTTTACAATGAAACTGCTAGACAAAAAAGGTGATGTTCACGAATCGTAAATCACCCGAACGCACGATAACGCTGACTATAAAGGCAGTTATCAGTAGTTGTCATGACGGGTCGCTAGTTGTTTACCTACGGGGAGAATCTCAAGAGGGCTAAGCAGGGGTTCATGTTGGCTTGTTCCTGGTGTAGACTTTGCAATATTCTCATTGACGTCAAGTTGAACTTCAGTAAAGCACGCAACAAGTAGTTTATACAATCGCATCAGATAATCTTCAGTTAGTGTTAATATTAACTGAGACTGAGGGGTGCAATTGGTTCGAAATTAACGGCCCCATCGCATCGACTTAATTTGAATTTGATAGGTAGCTTCAATAGATTGTGTCTCAACGACTAGTTCAGAATAAATCACAGTTTTTTTCGTTTTTGTGTTCGTTTATCTTGTTGATAGTAGTGTTAACAGCAGTGAAGTAACACACACTACATATACTATTATAGGACAGATTATTCTGTTGATTATTCGAAGAATAAAGAAAAAAGTATACATCACCCCGACCAGCTTGAAATTTTTCACTGCTTCACAACCGCACTTGATTGGCAAATGAATTAGAGAAACCGTGATCAACACCAAAACAAAGTCCGAAGAAACGTTTTTAAAGCTGAATACAATACGAACCAATTGTATTTATTCATTTGTGAATATAGACGGCGAACGTAAAATACAGACACCCAACTGAACTGGCCATTGCTGCTTCCTATCGGCCGAGTCTTCACATGCAGTAACCGGCACTGTTTCCAGATTGCGGTTCGAATGAACAATATCTGGGGTAAATTTACTTCAAAGTGCCACAATAGGAACTTCAACTCGAGCGTTGATGTACAAAGAACGTTTTGGACAATTTTAACACAATTTGCCGAATGCTGCAGCTGCGAAACACAAATACTTAGCAAGGAATGCGGCCAAATTGAGCGACTAAACAGCGTGGTCATGGTTTCAGAAAAACACAACACCAAAATAATTCATGGTATTCGGAGCGCAGTCGGATGTTTTTTACACATCAATTCCCATTCATTGCCATTGAACCAACTCCATCAATACAGTTTTGAACGGGTTTCCACAATAAAGCTGTTTTTTAAACAGCTATTTACAAAGACAACTCGCTCTATTGATGGGGAATATCGTAGGGTATGGTAAAACAGTCATGCAACGTTGCAATAAATGTTGGAACAAGGCAAGTGCTACAGACACAATATTTGGGGTTTTTAATGTCAAAAAACCCAAGGAAAAAAGAGAAAATGAGCTGATCAGCTGGATATGGAAATTGAATCTGAAGTTGAAGGTCTCTGTCATGATTTGTTATGATCTATCCTATTTCTCTATTCAATTCATTGTTATCAAACTGATGCTGGATGGAAAATATAGTCTGGCATCGTTTAAGAATAATATTTTTGTTTACCCATATTAGTCAGGTGTCAGACATCTGCTCTAGAATGGCAAAGGTTGTGGGTTCGAATCCGACCAAGTAATTAGCCTGTGGATTTTTTTACAGGACTCGGGAAAGTATTGAGTACACAGTGCTTAACACACATTAATGTATGGGTAACAATAAAACACAAATAACAATGTTTCATGAAGACTCTGTTATAACTATATTATTGTTATCATGGGTGAAAAATTTCAGACTGTTATCCTAATTCAGACTTTCTTTACTAATGAAAAACGTATATAGTTGTTATTTTCTTCAGATATAAATAAACCTTGCTCTTTGATCTACTTCTCCATTTCCGAGGTTCCCCCAGAAGCTCTTCAAAATCTATACCGGTAACTCCAGGGGCTACCATAATGAGAGAATGTCATCAATTCAACATACCGGTACCTCCTAAAAGTTGGATCTTATTTTCAGACCTTTTTGTCACAAGGGGTCGATTTCACAAAGCACCAAGATTCATCTTAAGATGAGTTGCCAGTATTACCATAGTGATTTGTATTGTGACATCACACTTTGCTTAGCAATTAAGATTGATTTGCACTTAAGATCAATCTTAGCTCTTTGTGAAATCGAGCCCCCCCCCCCTGAATTATAATATGCAGGGGGTCGAACAAAGCTGGGCCCAGAACTTATCTTTTAGGTTTTTCAAACACATTCATGGAGGGATCTGTAAGTTTCTGTGAGACCCTGGTTTCAACATGGCAACAGTTTTACAAACTAAAGCCAACTGATTCAAACTGTTGTACTTTCTTTTATTCAATGAAAACAGTATTTTCAGCTAAAGGTTAAATTACAAGCTCGACAATAACAAAAATCACACATAAACGTTTATTCGTTTTGTTTAAACGTAACTGAAATAGGCGTCCAGCACCTTGTCTTGTAAGTAATAAATATCATATTACCTTTTTTTTTTGATGTTTTTCTTGTGAAAACAAATTGAATAAGGCTGATGATCTTGCTATTTCTAAAAAAAACTTGTTTCTATAATTTAATTATATGAACAATAAATTGCTCGTGTGTTAATTTAAATTATTGTCGTAGTGTACAAGTTAAAAGAAATACTAAAGAATAAAAATATATACATAAATGTGACCTTTTACGAATGAAAATAGTTTCTTTATAGGCATCAACTATTATCAATCTAAAACAAATACCCCCAAAATAGTGTCCTTATTATCTCATCATGTATAATCTATAGTTATTGTTTACTTTGGAAATAACCAGTTAAATCATATTAAATTATGGTCTTAATCAACGTATCGCAAACTATGGCTCGCGACCCAAAAGAGGGTCGCTAAAACATCCAGGTGGGTTGCAAAACTTTATCAGAAGTGTTGATAATTTTCTTTCAGTATAAACTACACTCGTCCGCACTGATCGATAGACACAAAAATATCTTCAAAACATGGTATTTTTCCTTCACTGCTTCAATAAATAATTTATTACTGTTAAGGGTAGCCTGTTTTTGTGACATAATCACGGCAGCAGGGGGTTCAATTGGCCGCCGATCTGTGGGTAGATGGCGGTCGAGTGCCTGAAATTTTCATTGGATTGCCAGTCTAAAAAATCTAGATTATACCAAATTGATTTTAACCAAAACCAGCCTGGTTACAATTTCGGCAAATCAACAAAAGATATACAATAGTATTGTTGTTACTATGAAACCTAAATGCTCTATTTTTAAACCTGCGTCAGTTGCGAACTAAACGATAGTGGAGTCATGGGGGTCATGAACCAGCGAACTAAACGATAGTGGAGTCATGGGGTCATGAACCAGCGAACTAAACGATAGTGGAGTCATGGGGTCATGAACCAGCGAACTAAACGATAGTGGAGTCATGGGGTCATGAACCAGCGAATTAAACGATAGTGGAGTCATGGGGTCATGAACCAGCGAACTAAACGATAGTGGAGTCATGGGGTCATGAACCAGCGAACTAAACGATAGTGGAGTCATGGGGTCATGAACCAGCGAACTAAACGATAGTGGAGTCATGGGGTCATGAACCAGCGAACTACGGTAGTGGAGTCATGGGGTCATGAACCAGCGAACCAAAGGATAGTGGAGTCATGGGGTCATGAACCAGCGAACCAAAGGATAGTGAAATCATGGGGGTCATGAACCAGCGAACCAAAGGATAGTGGAGTCATGGGGTCATGAACCAGCGAACTACAGTAGTGGAGTCATGGGGTCATGAACCAGCGAACTAAACGATAGTGGAGTCATGGGGTCATGAACCACCGAACTAAACGATAGTGGAGTCATGGGGTCATGAACCAGCGAACTACGGTAGTGGAGTCATGGGGGTCATGAACCAGCGAACTAAACGATAGTGGAGTCATGGGGTCATGAACCACCGAACTAAACGATAGTGGAGTCATGGGGTCATGAACCAGCGAACTACGGTAGTGGAGTCATGGGGGTCATGAACCAGCGAACTAAACGATAGTGGAGTCATGGGGTCATGAACCACCGAACTAAACGATAGTGGAGTCATGGGGTCATGAACCAGCGAACTACGATAGTGGAGTCATGGGGTCATGAACCAGCGAACTAAACGATAGTGGAGTCATGGGGTCATGAACCAGCGAACCAAAGGATAGTGGAGTCATGGGGTCATGAACCAGCGAACTACAGTAGTGGAGTCATGGGGTCATGAACCAGCGAACTACGGTAGTGGAGTCATGGGGTCATGAACCAGCGAACTAAACGATAGTGGAGTCATGGGGTCATGAACCAGCGAACTAAAGGATAGTGGAGTCATGGGGTCATGAACCAGCGAACCAAAGGATAGTGGAGTCATGGGGTCATAAACCAGCGAACTAAACGATAGTGGAGTCATGGGGTCATGAACCAGCGAACTAAAGGATAGTGGAGTCATGGGGTCATGAACCAGCGAACCAAACGATAGTGGAGTCATGGGGTCATGAACCAGTGAACTAAACGATAGTGGAGTCATGGGGTCATGAACCAGCGAACTAAACGATAGTGGAGTCATGGGGTCATGAACCAGCGAACTAAAGGATAGTGGAGTCATGGGGTCATGAACCAGCGAACCAAAGGATAGTGGAGTCATGGGGTCATGAACCAGCGAACTAAACGATAGTGGAGTCATGGGGTCATGAACCAGCGAACTAAACGATAGTGGAGTCATGGGGTCATGAACCAGCGAACTAAACGATAGTGGAGTCATGGGGTCATGAACCAGCGAACTACGGTAGTGGAGTCATGGGGTCATGAACCAGCGAACTAAACGATAGTGGAGTCATGGGGTCATGAACCAGCGAACTACGGTAGTGGAGTCATGGGGGTCATGAACCAGCGAACCAAAGGATAGTGGAGTCATGGGGTCATGAACCAGCGAACTACGGTAGTGGAGTCATGGGGTCATGAACCAGCGAACTAAACGATAGTGGAGTCATGGGGTCATGAACCAGCGAACTAAAGGATAGTGGAGTCATGGGGTCATGAACCAGCGAACTAAACGATAGTGGAGTCATGGGGTCATGAACCAGCGAACTAAACGATAGTGGAGTCATGGGGTCATGAACCAGCGAACTAAACGATAGTGGAGTCATGGGGTCATGAACCAGCGAACTAAAGGATAGTGGAGTCATGGGGTCATGAACCAGCGAACCAAAGGATAGTGGAGTCATGGGGTCATGAACCAGCGAACTAAACGATAGTGGAGTCATGGGGTCATGAACCAGCGAACCAAAGGATAGTGGAGTCATGGGGTCATGAACCAGCGAACTATACGATAGTGGAGTCATGGGGTCAACTACAACTAAGTGTCTTGCAAAAGGTCACAAGTATTGATTTTTGGGTCTGGGAACCAGACTAGGCAAATTGGCAACCTACTTTTGACTTATAGCCGAGGGCGCCCTATTCAAATGACGTCACGTGCATACGGTTGATAAAATATTATATTGAGAAACTAAGTGGTTTCAGTGTCCTGTTCCAACGTTTTTTGGCTTTGTATTTCTTCAGCGCAATTCGGTCCATTAACGTAGTCTTGTATCTCAACCAAGTTTCTTGCCTCTCCAAATTCTCGCTCGCATCCTCCTCTGACATAAACTCACGAACCTGATAAGCAAAAGGAAATCAAGAACCTTAAGATACCGTAAAACTAATTTATATTGGAGGATATTTACTGTAAAGAAGCTTCTTGGATATAAGATGCCGAATCAGACCGCCACTAAATGCGACCAAAAACATAGTCTTACCTTTGTATTGCAAATAGGCCTACACTATTTTTAAACAGCAACGAATGTAGAAGTCGGATTGGTGATTTGTTCTTTAATTGGATCAAGGAACGTCAAGAAGCTTCTTAAAAATAAGATGCCGAATCAGACCGCCACTAATTGGGACCAAAAAAATAGTCTTATCCTGTGTCAAAATACACTATTTTTGAACAGTAATGAATGTAGAAGTCGGATTGGTAATTTGTTCTTTAATTGGATCAAGGAACGTCAAGAAGCTTCTTAAAAATAAGATGCCGAATCAGACCGCCACTAATTGCGACCAAAAATAGTCTTATCCTGTGTCAAAACACACTATTTTTGAACAGTAATGAATGTAGAAGTCGGATTGGTAATTTGTCCTTAAATTGGATCAAGAAACGTAAAGATTTACAATCTGTTATCAATTGTGTGTCCCTCTACGTTCATAAAAATGCAATAATTGTGCATAATACATTGTTTCATGGCCGAATATTTGAACCTGGACGTCTTTATGTACATACCAAGGTGTCCAGTTTGAGTATGGTGACAGTTCCAGCGTGTGTTCGGAAAAATCTTTTATTTATCTTGATAATTTCTGCTCCTTCACTCACCTAGCAGAACGATAAAACAAATTGTGCAGTTTAATAACAGCTGAATTATTTGCAATTTGTGAGGTAATGCTGGAAAGGTACTTCGCTATGTGGGAGCAAAAAGCTATTTTTTTTTTTACAAGTTTTGAGTAATTTTAATTCAATTCAAAGTAACACCCGTTTCAGACTGGCGCTCCAGTGTCGCGCCGAACCAAATAGATTAGGAGGGACTCTAGATTTCGGTTTCAGACAGGCAAACTTAATTAACATAAATTTGCGTTAGGTTCGGCTTATGACAAGATCGACATCAAAACCCAAGATAATCCAGAGTCGTTCCGACCGACTGCAACTGTCGATCTGTCGATTTCTAGTGCGTCTAGTCGCGCTAGTCGCTCCTAAATGTTTCAGAGGTCGAACTTTTCATGTGCTTCATTCAACAATTTGATTCGGAGCGACTCTGGAGCGCCAGTCTGAAACGGTGTAAGTTTGTTTCAGTGTTGTCAAAAGCACAAAGGTTATAAGTTCTCATTATATCACTTGTCATTGCAAAACAAGCTCAAGCTACATTAATCAATTTTGATGAATAAAGTTTAAGTTTAAGATGCAGCAGACATCATTTTAGGTTGGGATGAAGCACTGCTTTTGTACCCTAACCTATATAGACAGACAAACAGAGACAGGACAAGGGACTGTCGTAACAGAATACATGACAAGTTATATGCACTACGGCAAACTATAGGTCAAGTATGGACCTTAGCATGAGTATGCAAACTATAGGTCAAGTATGGACCTTAGCATGAGTATGCATTGAAAAGGTGCTTTTTCGGATTTTTGATAAATATAAACGGAGAGAGCGTGACATTTTTATGGTCTTTCAGAGCATAGTGTCACTACGAATTTAAATTGACTTGAATCTGTTATCTGCTAGTGGTGCACCATGTTGTTCTCTTAATATTTATCTTATGAAATACTTAATTAGGCCTATAATAGATACAATAGAATACCCTCCTTACCACACTGACACCTGATGGTTCACTGCTAGCAGTACTAGCTACATCGTTTAAACCCTGGAAAACAAACAAAAAATCATCATCATTCATAAAACTCAGAATGTTTCTATTCTGCCACCAAGAAACTTGACAAAACACGGAAACTCTAAAAAGCTTCATGTCGTTCACACCAAATTCTTGTTGTCTTTGCGTGGCTAGGTGCATTAGACCGATCCATTAAGCCCCTCCCCCTAAACATACTGACCAATCACAGCATTGGCTATATCCTGTACACGTGGGCAGCACGATGTGCGTCTCTTCGATGCCACACTGCATGACTATGAACGCGCGCGCTATAACACATGTGTACATTTTCCAATAGGATTTTATCGTGTCGGACTTTCGGTGATGTAGCCCAGGCTGTGATTGGTCAACACGTAAGAGGGCGGGGCTTAATGGATCAGTCTACAATACTGATTGTTCTCGACTTAAAATGGTTAACATGGGAACGATACACATAAAATATCAATAATTATGGCTTACAAATATATCCCCCGTTGTCATCCCGTCAAGTTGGATGTAGGCTCTTCTTTGTGCACAGGGTTTATCGACATCAACTTCAACGTGACGTGTAAGTCTCCTTCTTGGCCTGTCTCGATGATTCATAAAACAACCGTCTGCTTGGTTTTGGTCATTCTGTTCCATGAAGGCGAGAGGAGGTAGGCGTGGCTTGGCATCGTGGAGAGATTTTAAGGAGTTGCTACTGAGACGTCGCTTCGCTGCGAAATCCTAAGTAGTAAAAGTTGTTTTCAATACTAATAGGATTTTTTTCATAATGATTGCATAAATAATGTTGTGGAACAAAGTTTTTTGAAGTTTCTCCATCTTGGTTTTGCCCTACTTAAATAAAGGCTGTGTCCAAATAAGCGGCTGTGGCTCCGGCGTGATCGTCAGGTGAAGATGTCGTTAAAGCGCAGGAGAACCAATAGCAACAGCCGCAGCCGTAGCCACAGCCGCCTTAGTATTACCAAACAGAGGCTGTACAGAGAAATAGTCTGGTGTTTGTGTAAAACAAAAGGCAGCTATGGCCGTGTCCGAATCAAGCGACTTCGGCTACGGCTATGGCCGCTGGCTGCAACGACAACGTTGAAGAATAGGAATCCTCGGCATTCCGGCTGTAGCCACTGCCGAAGCCATTCATTTGGACACGACCTAAGATAATAACGAGTTGTGGCAGTATGGTCAAGGTTTCAACTGAACGTAAAGGCTCTTTTCGAAACCGCGGCTTGGGCTTGGGCCCAGGCTTAGGCTCCGTCGGCTAGTTTGAAAATGTGCACTCTCGGTATGGGCAGACGGAGCCTAAGCTGGGGCCCAGAAGCCGAAGCCGTGGTTTCCAAAAGACATATAGAAAGTGCAACACTTGGGGTTGGTTTAGAGTATGCAATTGTGTTTCCCTCACCAGATAAAACAATGTGGGAACCCGAGATCCCGAAAAATATTCGAAATCACACGAGACTTGCACACTATTTGGACATGGCGGTTGAATCATTCTAAAAAAAAATGACGGATATGGTTTATTCACTGACAAATAATGTTATTTTTCAATGTTTGAAAATATTGATGGCGGCCAATTTAGCACTGGGGTAACAACTGCAGAATGTAATATTTGTAATACAATATTGATCAATTATAGCTCTCAGGTCTTACCTTAACTAACAGAGAATCTTGACTATTGAATCCCTTGTCACCGGGAGTACGTTCAAGAAATGCTGTTGTTAAAACATAAACATTTTTTGGTAAGGATCAGAAGACAACAATACACAACAAACATGCGTGAAATATGCTATGGGTTTAATTTAGAAAACTGTAGCTTAAAAGTCTTTGGAAGACTATACGTCAATCATCACGACACATCCTCCAGCTTCCGCACTTACAATCAAGAAAATCGGAGTCAGGTGGCGATACTAAGGAAGATCTTAGACGTAATCGTGACGTCATGTGACTGGACAATCCCGGCGTCTGTACACAACCAAACAGGAAGTAAAAGAAACTGTCAACATTTGAAATAATAAAACGTATTCATATAGCGTCTTACTCAAAGCCTCAAAGCACTTCACACAAAGCTGAATAAAAATTAAGTAACAATAGTAGCAAAAACAAAAGCTATGGATAAAGGGGACACACTTCGATACTATCAGGAAAATTCTAAAAAGCAATAAAGAAAGAGAAACCGAAACAAAAACAAAAAAATAAGAAGTTCTTCCTTATCTACATAAATTTACGTATTTGCATGAATTAACCTGTTGTGATTTGGTTTGATTAAAAATGGTTTATTCACAATGAAAATATACTCGCAGCCAGAGGTCGGATCAAAACATTTGAACAATATTTCAGTAAAACTTTAGACAATAAAAACTTGGGGGGGGGGGAATGAAAGATTGTAGTTACCGCTGGTGTTTCTCTGATGCTAATACCTAGTGTACCAACGTACGGGTTACCAGCTATGTTGGCTTTCTCGACCTCCAAAATTCTACTCATCTAGAAAACGAGAGAAAAATTATCAAGCATAAACTTAATGAAGCTCAGTGGAGCATAGTTATTTTACATGAAACATAAACTAAAACTTTTGTCTAAGATTAAGACAAAATGATTTAAGTATAATGATAATCCACGTCATTACATTTATTAATTTCACAGGTAAAGATACTTGGTGTATCGATAAAAACGATAAAGAAAACATATACACAAAACAGCCGTTTAAAAAGGTAGCACTCCTGATGGATTAAAAAAAGGAACTGACTAAAAAACTAAAGCATACCTCATTATCATGATCAAAGATTTTCTGACCTCCTTGAACGAGTTTCTTCAAACCAGCTCCGAGCATTGCTACACAGTAAATTAAACAAACCATTGAGAATTCTTTTTTAAATCAACATTCATTTTGAAATATTGGAAATATCGTACTTTACGTATACAATATTACTGTTGTGTTTTTGCAACATGACGTTATTTCTTTAGACACGATGAATACAGATTTGACGCTAATAAAACTGGATTCACTTACCGTCTGCGTGCGACGGCTGTTTGACGTATCCAAGTTTATCAACCCCTTTTACCTCACTGAATTTTGTATCACCTTTGATGTCAGCAACTAATTGTCGTCGTATACATTTACACTTGCCCTGAAAGAAAACAATTGTGTATTTGTAAATACACGGTATCCCATTTCCAACTGCAAAACATTGGTCCAAACTGTAAACAAACTACATGTATACCTCTACCATAACGAATACTATCAAATATTTAATATCAACTTACAGACTTGACGACGTACATCCACCGTGTATTGTTTGTATCCTTTGTTACAAGTCTTTCTGGACTGTAAACAAGAACAATTTAAGAGAAAACATTTTGAAAAATTATTAAACAAAATGGGAATGACACGCCCTATTTAACGATGTTGCGGTGGCAGTGTGGGTGGAGGCTGGGAGTAGGTTGCTATTTATCGGGATAAGACACCATTTACATTTATAATTATCTAACTTTCAGATAAGACAGATATATCAAATGTTTATTCACAATTGTCATCACAGTATGGAAAGACTGAATTGAACAATTTTACATCAATAAAAGGACATCAAGATATACAAATCGATAAATGAAATAGAGTAAACAACTAGAATACACAAGCACTTAGGGAAAACGAAAACAAAATACCCAACAATATGAACAAATATGAAGAAAAAAACAAAGTAACCAACAATATGAACCAAGTAACAAACAACTGTTGTACACCCAAACGCTAAATGGGTTAAAATTACAACAAACATGATTGTAAAAATATATCTTATATTTTGGGGTAGAGGTCACTGGCTTGCAACAGCAACTTTATTTCGAGAAGATGGTTATTGTAATTAATGAACCACTGGATCGTAAATTGGAAACAAATCTATAATGAGAACTAGTCAATTATTTCAAACTATTGCTTATTATTAAACTTTACATGCTCACCCATAAAATTTGTATTCTATTGCCTCAGGATGGTTGATGAAGAGCTGACAGGGAAATTCCATGAATAAATATTGCGATCTAAAAACACAAATAGATGTCACAAAATTATTCCATTATCAAGTAAGTACTTGGCTATCTTCTGTGGATGAGGCTTATTTGGCTGTGGTGGGGGAGTCACTGAACCAGTGTTAGAGAATCGAGAGAGCAGTAGCCAAAGCTGTTGTGTTTAAAATGGCTACATCTTTGGCTATTGTCTCTGGGTGTTATGTTGGACTACAGATAGATTACCTCATCAGCCGAAGCCATACGGCAGGTACGGACATAACAAGAAAGGTGCACCTACGTCATAATGACATGGGTTTAACCAATGATGAGGTAAGAACCATCCTGAAATTTATCAGAATCAAAAAAACAAAAAACATACAAATCTCAATTAGATCTAACAACAAATTTAATTATGAGTTTACAAAAATCAGGCCAATTAGTCTGGTCCGTCACAATCTAAGAATTTGTAGTGGTCACTTGGAAACAGGAAACCTTAAGGGTCCAACTTCATTTGAATATTAGACTTATTAGAAGCTGTAGATAATATAGAGGTTGACGTCATATGACGTCGACAAACAATCTCAGGAAAATTTATTACTCACCTTAAGAAATCTAGCGGCGGTCCTGTGTGAGAGTTATGCAGATGAAAGAAATCCTGAAATGTATTATGATATGACAACGATATAAGAGACTTCATCACATGATCTGAAACTTAGTTTCGATTAGAGTTCGTTGTCTTTTACATTAACTGTTTGGTTGGAACATGTTTGGTTGGAACATGAGATCCACAAGCAGTAAGAACGGGTAGAGGTGGGCGGGTGGACGGACAACAAGAAAGTCGGCAACGCCTCACACTGTACTGTGTACCCACCTCAGTTCACCGGTCATCGGTGCCGGGGACAGTAAATTAATGAGGAAGGAATGAAGGTAACCGGGGAGGGGTGTGTTTTACCTCCTTATTCAAGAGAAGAACCTCCACTGATCCTTCGCATATCAGACTAGACTGGCGATTCCACTGTTTCTCTAACTCTTCAGGCTGAGTACAAACGAAAGCCAGATAGGAATATTGAAACACATAAAGGTCACATGGCTTGATTTCACAGAGGACTAGAATTCATCTTTAAAGCCCCAGGTCAAACATTGGTATTAAAGAAGAAAAATATAAATATTCACAGATTGACATATACCGTACATGGTATAAAGATAATGATGGTACAAAACTTTCCTTGAAATATTTCTGCCTGAGGTGTTATCGTTTCTAAATAATAAATGAAATAAGATTCGAAATTAGTTTTCGTCTCAGTGAGACGAAAACTCTGCCTATAGGAATGCATACAAAAAATGCTAAATGTTTTTCTCACAAATGAAACAACGAAACGAACTGTCATTTTCACAGGTTGGTTTTATTACGAATGTCTTGATTTGTGCACAGAATGGAAGCATTTACAGTCAGTTTACCAATGTTGAGCTGGGGCTTTACGATGAGTTGTCGGTATTACAGTATTGATTTGGGCCGAGTTATAGCTAGTTAGAAGAGACGTGCATTCCTCATACAATAGTTTATTTTTTCTTTACAATATCACCAACTGGACCACCAGCCAATGTGAAGTCCGCCAGCCTTAATTATAATTCAATGGTTTATTGGTTGGTTTATTGATCTAAACTGTTCTAGTAAGTCATAAAGCTGATATGCAACAATTTGTTAAAAAATAACAAACATTTAAATTACAGCTTGTCCTGGTCTATGATCACAGTAATTAGATACAACAGCAAACAATCCCTTCAGGTTTTACATTAAAAGTCAATCATATCCATTGCGAAAATAGTGACGTACGTGGTTGGTTCAATATATACATGTAGGTAATTAGAAAAGTGTTTTTTTTTTATTCTTTGAACTTATACTCACATCCGTAAAAGTACCCTTTTTTAGACAGCCGAGGGACTTCGTCACTTTACCGGTTTGAAGCTCATATTCCCGCTGAAGATTAACTTGAAAAAAATTAAGAAAATCCCCGGCATAATTAATTGCAGTTGTGTGTTTATGAATACAGCAATCGAGTTATTGTCCTAAAGTGCACTAACAAGATCTTCATTACCTCTTCAGATTAACTGAAGTAGTCTTATGAAATGATATGCTCTACTCCACTGATAATAGAGATCATTGCTCTACTCACCAATAGACCGATCCATTAAGCACCGCCCCTAAATATTATTGACCAATCACAGCATTGGCTACATCACCACTGTACACGTGGGCAGCACAATGTGCGTCTCTTCAATGCCACACTGCACGACATAACGCGCGCTATAAGTACGCGCACGCATGTTTACATTTTCCAATGGGATTTTATCGTGTCGGACTTTTGTCGGACTTTCGGTGGCGTAGCCAAGGATGTGATTGGTCAACACGTAACGGGGCGGGGCTTAATGGATAGGTGTATGCACGGAGAGGTAACCTAGTACAAAAACCACAAGATTAGTAATACAAATCTGGAAAACACAGAATCTAGTCCATTAAAAATGTCATCACTTTTTTATGACCTTTTGAAAGAAATATTTGTTCACCAAATGCTTACAATTATTGAAACTACAGTTGGGCACTCCTGTCCCAATTGGGCATACCGAATTGTTTTCTGAGCTCGTATCTATACGAGGCCATTCGGGTCAAAGGCCAAAGCATCCCTTAGATAACACCCAAAAAAAGATTTATTCTAAAATGAGTTTACCTTTTCCTGATAGAATGTAATAGAATCGCTCCGGAGGTCGACCCTGATGAGCGATGATTCTATCGGCATCATAACGCTCGTAGGATATACGACGAGCTAATTCCATCTCGGAGTCACTGGGGAACATATTGAAGGCCTTGTTGGCTCGAATCATGTACAAAATCTAGCAGAAAAAAAATCAAACAGAAATGAAATTAATTAAATAAATTGCGGGAACAGTTATCTTTGGATTTTGTTTTAGTTCATGTGAAGGCTTTCATTAGACGCAAGGTTATTATTAACCCTTCAAAGAGTTAATCATTCTAACATGTTTGATTTAAATCAAAAAAATAAATAAATAAAAACCACTCAGTTAAATGATATAATAATGATACAAAACTGTCCATACATAGTACGATGTTTGTGTGTCAAGATAAATAGGATCAAACTTGTAAAAATAAATAAAGATGATGAAGATGTACCTGTTAATAATGCTACTAATAATATAATAACACGCAATACACCCGAAGGGCGTCTCAAAGCGCTCAGTATTTTTTCCTGCAAGGTATGCAAGATTTTTTCTCTGAATGAATTTTGACAGATGATGCTGCTTCATAACTAAAAACATATAAAAACTTTTGCATAAATGCACAGGACAATGCACATAATACATGCAAAATTGTTTGTACATGGCTGATGGACATGACATAATGTTGGGATCCTGAAAATAATTTATTTTTAATTTGTTTAATTAACTATACCACTAACATCATTGTTTGTTTGTTTTTCGTGTATGTAACGTTCTGGAATCTAAAAACAAATTTTCAAATAGGCCAAAAATCGGACCTAGCTTTTACAATTGGTGCCAAATCTAGTTTTCAACAAAAGTATAATTTGTGTTTAACTCATTTAATATATATAATGGAAGCTGAAATAACCAACATGTTTCAATTGCTCAGGAGTTCGGTACTGCGGCTGCGCAATCAGATTCATCTGCAACTCCCAACCGATCTAAAACATCAACAACAACAAAAGTTCCGCAAGTTAACAAAACATATAAATTAAAAAAATAGTGTGGTATTATAAAGACAAACATATGAGCTCATTAACCACTTTGGCGGACTTTAGCTACTTTAAAATGTATCAATGGAAATCGCAAATTACATTTTACAGAAAACAAATATTGAGTCGGCGATTAAAACAACATTAAGGAGTAAATTTTAATTTAAAAGAAAACGATGGTTAGCATGCACACGTTTGAATTTTCCCAAGGTCAATTTTGCTTTAATTATATTAGATTTGACTCTAAAGACTTACGCTAGCTCTCATTGCTGTAGATACTGAGCCTAGTCTAAGTTCAGACTCGTGGTTGCTTTTTGTCTCCTCACGAGATGAACCCGTTGGTGATCGAGACGATAGATTTTCAAATACGTTTTCCGGTTGAGCGTATCTGTAAATAGGTTCGATTGTTGACATAAAGTACATGCAAGTTCAATAACACGAACAAACAACAAGCAAGTGCGAAGTACAAAGGGTAAACAAGGTAAATATACATTGATAACATTGATAAAAGAATGACAAAGTAACAAAAGGATATGTGCCGTGTCGGGCACATAACTTAAGATAAAGCGACCCTGTCGAGGCGTGTAAGGAATTCTACATCGTTTCATTCCGAAATGATAACAATTATTGCTCTTCACGTTCATTGTTAGTATAAGACTGTCAGGATCTTAAAGCAATGGAACAATAAAGTTGGGTGTCTTTAGTGTCTCAAATTACAGCTCATAGATTTACTCTCCAACTGTTGCAATTTTAGAACTTGAATTTTAGAAATTTAGAAATTTATTTCAAGTAACATTGACACAATAATTTTATTAAAAAGGACAAAATGTGCGTCTTACTTTCTTCCTTTCCGACAACCTCGTACTATGATAAGAACCATAGTCGCAGCATATCGGAACTTTTGAATTGCATGACTCTGTAAAATGAACATACAAAACAACACCATTAAAAACGGATAGATCTATTAAAGCTTCTAGATTCCCTAAATTCTAAAAGTAAATGTTCGATCTTTTTAGATATCTGATATATGTGTCAAAAAACCTTTACTCTTGGATCAAGCTCAACATTGGTAAACTGACTGTTAATGCTTCCATTCTTAGAAAATAAATCATGATATTTGTTAGAAAAAACAAACCTGTGAAAATTCAACTCATTTCGTTGTGTCGTTTGCGAAGAAAACGGTAAAAATGCATTCAGCATTTTTGTACGCATTCCTAAAGGCAGAGTTTTCGTCTCACTGAGACGAAAACTAATTTTTGATCTTAGTTCATTTATTATTTAAAAACGATAACACTTCAGGCAGAAATGTTTCAAAGAAAGAGTTGTAAGGTATTATGCAAATCTGTGAACATTTGTTTTTCTTCTTACCAATGTTGAGCTTGGGCTTTAAACTTTAATAGGCTTATAGATCAGAAACTTTTTACTGAAATGAAATTTCAAAATCGAACCCACGTGTCACTTGCAATCCATCTGGAAATTAAGTTATATATTCAAATAAGATTCTGTGTGAGCATGATTAGCTCGCCTACCTTAAAACCTCGTTCTTTTTGTCTCTGTCTTCGATAAGTACGCGGTGTAACAACCGTCAGTCGCTGATGAAAAACAAAGAAAGAAAAAGAAATCGCTTTTCTGATATAAACTAAATATTGTTGGGAAAAAAATTCAAAGCCAAAACGAGTAAAGAAGCTGGTTGTAAGGAACCGAGCCTGTAACTTAAATGTATTTGAGTTTAGTCTTTCATCAATATTTGTGTAGATTCAATGTAAAGCTCAGTTCCTTATTGTCAATCAGTGCCCAAGGCAACGACGAAAAAACCCACCTGAGTCAACTACATCGTAGTTATAAACAGGATTACGGAATGCAAATTTTATTAAAATTTTATTAAAGAGTCTTCAAGAAATCCGATGCAACATCCGAGGGTGAATATTGAAGAGGCTAATACAATTTCTATCCTCTAGCGGTCGGGGAGTCTAATTGAGAGAGATATAAATTTGCTAGCCCTACCTGCACATGACGTCGTAGTGGTGTGTCTAGTCTAGACACAGCGTTGTCTACAACTCTTGGAGGATCTTTATGGGACATTCCTCCGACCTCCTCAAGACGTCTCTTTATCGTCTCCATTGGATCTTCCTCTGCAAACAAATGATCAAGATGAGCAAGTGTAATAAAAAGAACGTAGATAAGCATTCGTACAATACTCTACATTGTTTGCAACAGGTAAAACAAGTCATAGCTGATGGCGTTCACATTACACACAGATATATTTGCCCTAAGTTCTTGACAATGAGCTTTTTAACTATTATTTTGAGGCTTTTAACATTCAAAATTAAAATCAAAACTACCAATGTGTATCCTATCTTCCTTCAAACAAAGAAATTACACTACTACAGTAACAGCAGTTTTGCTGACGTGACTAATGATGCACCTTATCTTGATTCAAAGAGAGTACCGGTAAACTTTAACAAGTAACAGCAGGTTTACCAACTTTACCAATGGCGTACCTTATCTTGACTCAAGAGAGTACCGGTAAGCTTTAACCAGTGATAGAAATGTTGCCAACAGTACCAAAGATGTACCTCATATTGATTCAAAGAGTGTACCGGTGCGCTTATATCAACAGTAACAGCAGTTTCGCCAGCGCTACCAATGATATCATCTACCTTTACATTGATTCATACAGCAAAGCATGAAACACTCCAGCTAAACTGCAGATGCCGTTCATATCTGGCGAGCTGTACAACACTGTAAACACCTTTGAGAAGATTGAAATACTTCAAGTCCATACATTTTGCATCATTAAAGTGATATTTTTCTCCATAAATAACTGTTTTGCATTCATCAAACACTTGGGAAATGCATAAACAAACCAACCCGCGTCGTAAAGTCTACTTCATTAAGTTCTCTCAATAAATTAAACAAACTAGCTATCCCAATGTTTTCTCTCTCTCAGTAGCTGGCACTTGATCTACAAATAGGTACTTGAGTCTGCAGTAGTCATCAAATCCTCGTCGACGCCTTTTACATTAGCAATAGCCGGTATTCAACCCTAAGCTTTCACCAGAAGGCAATATTTTAGTCGATAAATCTAGATGAAGCATCAAAACATGGAATAATTTATCAAGATGCATTTCAAAATCGCCCGAACGTAGCTCAAGTCTCGAGGGAAGTTGTATACATTACCGAATTGCAGTTAATCTATGTACCAACCGTGGGCATTATAACATAAACAGAACAAGACACATAAACTAATTTAGGAAATAATATAGTCATCAACAGATAAACGGCCAGCACAGTTTCAATATAAATGGAAATTTGACTCTCAAGCAACCGCTAGCCTGGGAGATCTGCTATTAATTTGAATTTAATTTTTGTCAATACATGGGGTCCCTATGAATATAATCAAAACAGACTGACGCATACGTACTAGGAGACCAAGAAGTGTTGTCCACTATGGTTGACTTAAAGGTATCATGGAGGCTGACCATAGTCTTTACAATGAACTCTAGGATGTATAGGTCTGTGTACAATGCTGATATTCACCAAATAATAACAGGTGTTTTAACTGGGTTCTGTAAACCAATGGTAATGAGTCTGCTATCGGGGGTCGGGTTTGCATACCACTGGAAAACGTTGGTCATAACGGGTCTTGACGGATTTGTAAAACGGGTTTGACGGGAATTGGTAATGGGTTTGACGGAAACTAATAACGGGGTTTGATGGGATTTGGTAACTGGTTTGGAGTAAATTAACCAGTTTGACGAAATCTGGTTAACAATATAAGCCTACAGGTTTGACGGGAGTTAGTTACGGATTTGACGGTATTCTCTTCTTTCACCGGTCACATTATTCACCCAAACTACGGTACTCTTACAGAAAATAGAATGAGATTGTATATAAGAAGCCATTAGGAAATATTGTCTCATTAAAGAACTGTGGTCAGAATAGAGAAGACAAATACAGCAATCTTTGTGATTACAATGTATGATTAAATATATATCATGATATTCAAAGAGTTTTTCTAACTTGTGGCTTTCATTTAGAAAAAAAAACAACCCTTTCCTAAATAGAGCATTTTGACAAATCGACCGCAACGAATAGTCCACTTTCCCTCAAGCATCGCAATGTGTTTTGTCAGCTGAAACTGTTGACGACTATAAAGAACAACCGGCTATTTTCAGAGCCACTACCTCTACTTAAAATAGATTTATTACATGATGTACTCTAAAGAAAACCTAATTTCATAGTATGTCAAAAGAAAACCTAATTACACAATATGTCAAAAGACCTAATTTCATAACAAAAATATGTCAAACTCGCTGTAGTGTAGTTTTCACAAATAGGGCATATCTTGATGCATAGTCTTGTTTAAAATATACGTTACAAACTTTCTTTACATTGAAGCGCATTTGACCTTCAATTCAATCGCAAAAATTAACCAAAAATTATTTAGACACATTATTATTTAAGTCCCCTAATTGAAGCCCCAGCTCAACATTGGCAAGAAGAAAAACATAAATGTTCACATGGTATAAAGATCATGATGGTAGAAAAAGTTTCCTTGAAATTAGTTTTCGTCTCAGTGAGACAACAATTCTGCCTATGCGTACAAAAATGCTGAATGCATTTTTACTGTTTTCTCGCAAACGAAACAAGGAAATTAGCTGACATTTTCACAGGTTGGTTTTATTACTCTTGATTTGTGCAAAGAATGGAAGCATTTACAGTCAGTTTACCAATGTTGAGCTGGGGCTTTAGACGCATTGCTTAGTTCAAACACTAATGTCTACATTTTCAGAAATTATGCCGAATCACAGAGCCACTGCGTCCAGGTTCAAGACACATGGAAACTCTAATCATTTTATATATTGTATGCAACCTTTTCGATTATTAATAGTAAACTCACCTTGCATTTCAACATCGCCCTATGTATCCAGATCGTTTTACCCCTCGTAGATCATCATCATCATCAGAGACAATTAATTGACTATGATCGAGAGATCTTTTATAGCTTCAGCTGCTATATTTCTAAAGCAGAGTTGGACATTTTTTTGCTTTACCGAACATGTACAAGAACCAACCACAATAATATTATGAGCCCAGTTCGTAACCAGTTATCACGTTGCCATGCCAGGCTTGGGTAAGCAACAAATAAAACTCAGAGGTCAACTATTGTGGCATCGACAAAACACAAAACGGGTATATATATTTTTTTATTGCAAAGAAAGCGCTCGCTGTGGGGCAGAATTATAAACACTTCAGCTGAATAAATTTACTAGATTTCTTTGGTGACAAATTTATCCTATAATGTCTCTGTTGTTGAATAGGTTTGGTTTGAAATGATTTTGGTTGAATTATTGACAATGTTGGCAAAGCCTACCTTACCGTTTGCTTCTTTCTTTGATCACGAGGCCAGTAATTTTGTCAAAACTGTCACTCTGTTAACCCACTGGCTCCAAGTTATTCGGTGCTAAAAGTAAATACACTACACTTATCGATCTAGTTGTATTTATCTTAATCAGATTTCGGATAGGTTTACTGCTAAACCAATGGTTTTTTTCTTTTACTTTTCTGCCAGGGTACATGATCATTCTGAAGATTAAGACCTTGTCTGATAATTCGGTATCGGCAAGACAAGTCAACATTATTATTGCAAATTCATTATAGCTTAATGGTGATAACAGGTTTAACTTCTTATGTATGAAATAATCTAAAAAAAAATGCTTCAGATAAAATAATATCCCAAATCGCACAAAAATAACCGAGTACAAAGGGTACAAAATGCTGCAGTCATGGAATTTTTATTAACACACATTACATCGGTTTGAGCACAATGCACCAATATTTCGTCAATTACACTGGCTGCCTGTCGCACGCGATTAATTTTAAAAAACCTTATGTCGAAATTTAAAACTCTTCCTGGCCTTTCTCCAATGTACTTACAAGATCTTGTTACCATCCGGACAGAGTGTGATTACCAACTTAAGTCAGGGAATTATAATGTTCCCTTCTTAGATTATTGCAGTGGTAAAAAACCGTTGCATACATACGGAGTGAACGGAAACCCGCCTCTTTTAAAAATTTAAGATTGCCAGTCTGTTTTATGAGATTGTATTTGTGTGTCTTTTTATCGTGTACATTGTACTTCTACGGTTGCCTTCTCATTTCGTTTAAATGTTTTTATTCCTGTATGTATAGGGTTAGAGACGTCTGTGTCCACAAAAGATCAAACATTACTGATGCTAGCAGGGGTAGGCTAACTATTATCCAGATGTAATAATAATAATAACTTTATTTACTGATGGTAGCCATGTCACCTCTAGGATGATTTTCAATGGGTCATCATAAGAGGAAACCTGTAGATAAGGGTGCTTGCCATGTGAGCCAAAAACACCGGGGCAAACCCCTACTCTTCCACGATCTTTTTCGTCCATTCTGTGTATTTTAAAAACCAGTTCGGCGCTTTTTATCATTTTATGTAAAGGGCGCAATATAAATTTGAAATTATTTTTTTATTATAAATTATTATTATCATCTAAATCAATATTTTCGTTTTGAAATTAAATAACAAAGGCGTCACCTAGCAACCGTTGTGATCGGCCTTCCCTTATGAGATTCGATGAGGATACTGAGCCTTCTCAAAATCCACTGATAAACAGAACCGAGTGACTTGTACATAAGTAATACAGCATCTCAAGGCGCAACTTGTACGTCTTAAATCATATCTTTAACACGACTTCCAACCTGAGGTGTGTTCTTCCAGATGCTCCGAGCTTACACATGAATTGAAGAGCAGAGAGCTATAGCGTGAAGGTCCAAAAAGTGATCTTTGAATTTGATAATAAATACCGGTATATCTTCTTGAAAGATGTTCACCAGCGGGGTATGAATTTGCAAATGAGTAACTAAACGCGACTCGCAGAATGTCTATTAGTCTTTTTGAGGTGTGGCGGACATCACTATAGGATTGCACTGTTTGGTTTGGAGTGTATACAGACAAATTTACCAAAACCAAATAATGTCCTGGTAACGTGTCCATCATCTCAAAATGTGTTTGTCATGTGTCCACCATTTTGAGATATGGTGGACACATTACCAGGGCACTAATTGGTTCGGGTAAATTTGTCTGTATACACCAAAACTAAAACAATGCACTCCTATTTTTATAGTGTCCGTCATAACCTCGGAAAGGCTTATTAGCTTACCTCTCTGCTTCTCTGCCTTGCCTCTCTCCTCCCACCACCTCAGAAACTGTGCTTTGTACAGTCCCGAGTCTCCTCCTTCGTGAGTTCTGTGAGTTGAAGATGTTCCAGTCCCTCCAGAAACCAATGGCAATTGAGCTGTATATGAATCCATCTCAGCTCACAAGACGAACTCGTCCCCGGTAGGTTTGATCTCGCTCCCTTATTTAACTGTTCGAAATATTCAATTCAGATATAAAGATGATTTCATTTGTCTACAAAATATTAAACACAAAGTTAACATGGTTGGCGATGAGCTGCACACTAGGTCCAGTGGCGTAACTAAGGAGTGGGCACGTGCCCCCCCCCCAAAAAAAAAAAAAAAAACTAATGTCCGTGCCCCACGGGTGCCCCCTCCCCCATTTGAAATCTGGACTTTTGAGATTAAACATTGCCAGAAAAAAATGTTACAATGAACTTTTACGCATTAACTATTTTCTCATTTTTTACACGCAGAATGTATTTTGTTTTACCTCAACACGTTAGAAGAGCGCTGAATAGGGGCTTGTTTAGGAAAAATACAAACAGAAACTACAGTTTCAATTGGCCAAAAGTTCCCCCTAGGAAAAATGGTGCCCCCCCCCCCCCCTAAAATTTTACCTTAGTTACGGCGCTGACAAGTTCCCGACTTTAATCGAGGTTTTCTTGCAAGGCTCTTCAAGTAGATACAAGATTGTTTTTAAATTAACAATAGACCTTATGCACATGACGTCATTTGAGTAGGGCGCCCTCGCCTAGAGGTCAAAAGGAGGCTGTTCATTGGCCAAGCCTGTGCGCCGCGCGTACAAATCTGTGCGTTTCCATTGTTACATCATCGATTTACCTCTAAGATGGCGGCGTGATGACGTCAATGCGTAAGGTCTATTACCCCCAAACTAGCTTTATTGCAATGAGTGTCTCACCCATTCTCTTGTATAAAGTTTGGTATTAATGAGTCATAATTACTGTAGTCCATCATTTCATACTCTCGTATTCTTTTAATTACCTTTCATCAGACGTCTTGATGCAGGTGAAGACGCAAGGATTCATTGTTAAACCCACAATTCTTGATGAGACAAAAGTTTCTGCCTGAAGAAGAGATCAATCACAAATCAAGTCAGTATTTAGTACAAATCTCTTGCGGCATTACTTCACTGCCCAACAGGTTTAGTTGCCACTGTACGGGTAACGGTGTACTAAGTCTCAAACTTAAAAGAACCGAGACCCTTGGATACAACTTGCCTCATGGTATGCGTATACGATTACACCACAGGCATGTTTTAAAGCCAGCTATGGACGCAATTATATACAAATGAGAGTTTCATTACAAATTTCAGTCGAACTGTGAGAGCTGAAAGACTTACTCCATGAAGGTGTTACGATATTCGATATCCGACTTTTTATACTTTGCACAAAGAAACCGCTCTTCCCGCCGCCGCTTCACTTGATACCTTCTCTAATTTGGAAAATAAAAGTCCAGCGCATCGATTACAGAGAGAGGTTATTTCCTGTGGATGGATGCAATCTATTGAGATATTTCCTCTTTTCAAATTAATGTAATTAGAAAGCCAGATACCTTGGATGGGGCCAGAACAACCTGCTGGAATCTCGAGTCTCCGGGTGGTTTGAATTGTTTACGGAGCCACGCTCGGTGTATTCAGTGTGTAAAATTAGATCGTTCCCTGCCCTCATTCCTCGTGCCATCAATGCATTGCCACCTGTTGCGACGCAACATTTGTATCTGGCGTGATCAAAGTACAAGGGTAATATAAATAATGGTAATATGAATAGGTTTTGCATAACGGACCTATTAATTTTTTTTTTACGTTATAAAATGTACAAGCCGACATTTGCACGTATTGGACATAACACATTCATGAACTACAAACTCTATTCGAGTGTTGGCATTATGTTAACTTGTTGCTATCTGTGTAATAGGTAAACAGTACCTGCCACAGGTCGTTGGAGGGGTCTTGTTTCTATACACAGATCCAGCTTTTATGTAGCCGATATGCTTTTAATATTGTGGGCGGGGTTATTTGACCCGTGACCGTGCGATAGCATGTAAAATAAGGGAGTGGAAAATCCACGTGAGTATTCCATCCTCATTCGGTCAAGTGAGCTAAATTACAATGAATCTTTTGTCACGATGAATTTTTTTGTCATCGACTTGCAGTTTCACACTGTGTAAGTCCCAACTGAACATTACAAATAATTAAAAAAATAACCCGGTTGGGTTGGCAAAGTGGTATCTTTTCTCGCCTTCCACCTCTACGGTTCGAATCCCGCCGGGGCACTATGTGGATTGGGTTTTTAGTCCCTACCTGATTGCGTAGGGATTCCCTGGAATACTTCTCTAGGGTTTTTCCTCCCACAACCAAAACTGAAACTTGCTCACTCCTTCGCCTTCCCTCCATGGGGTTCTTGGCTAATGCAGTGATTAAGTTCGCTTTTCTGAGAGTCCTTGGCTTCACAACCAGAACTATGAAATGAAGTATGCTAAGCTTTTTTGGTGTCTGTGGGAAGTCGGTGGGAGTGGGGGATTTAAGAAGTCTTGTCCCCAGGCTATCCCAAACCCGGATCAAACTCCTCAAATCATAGCCTATAAACATACCAATCCTCAATAACCCATCAATTAGTACACAGTCAAACTTAAAACATCATACATGTCTCAGGCATGGAACTTTGGTCGTATAGCGAGAAATTGAAAATTGTGGCACATTACACACTGTCAGCCATACAATGGCTGTTCGTGTTTACAAGAAGCCTCAATTTCTCCTTCCAAGATTTCAAAATGGGGGAGGGAAACAATTCTTCTATTCGTAATGGGTATTTTTAGTTTGTTTAATTCATAAAATATTTCGATTACTTATCATTATGTAAATTAATAATTATGATAATAAAAAATTGTTGTATTTCGTCGTACATAGTAATACGTGTACACGCGAGTCTACCGCTATTTTTCATAAAAGAAACAGCCCATTTACGAAAAGTGCTGCCCCTTCTATTATCAACTTGTGAAGTATTCATAAATATCACTTCCTCCTCGTAGAATTTTGTTTCACTGGGGGTGGGAACATTGCTTTATAGTTGGGAGGCCAAGGTACCATGTTTGCTTTAACGAGTTACATGTATCTACATTCTTTTTATGGTGGGGGCCTCCGGAGGGAACATTTGAATTTTGTTTGGGGGGTGGGGAGTGGGGTTCGTGCCCACCCTGTCTACGCTGCTGTTTTGTGTCAACCTTGTAAGTCAAGCTATAAGGATGTTGTGTGTGGGTGTGGGATTACACATGCCAACTTTAGGGGATTTTACACAATGGAACAACTATGCTACCCCACAAGGTTTTCTTTGCTCTAGTAGTACCCTCCAAGAGAAATTCTTCAGAAAAGGGAGTAATACAATAAGTGTTTGCGTTGTTTAATCCTTTTTCTTATTGTTCTATCCTAGTAGTACCCTCCAAGAGAAATTCTTCAGAAAAGGGAGTAATACAATAAGTGTTTGCGTTGTTTAATCCTTTTTCTTATTGTTCTATGTGTAATTGGTCTTTCAACACAATTTTTTCTATTTTAGTTTTTGTATACAATATTTAAATAAAATATGTGCCCGTCGGGTCACCCATTCTTGTTAACACCTAGTTGTTGGGACTCCCTATTGTTGTTCAATTATTCCCTTTTCTGAAGAATCCCTCTGTGGGGACTGCAGGGTTTGAAAAAAAAAAAGTTGCGGGGACCTTTGTTCCATTGAAATGTCCCCACAAAGGCGTGTGTGCCTGTCCAGGACATTGGGCCATTTAAAAAAAAAATCGAATTCTAAATCAAATTCTACAACCAAAATAACTACGTTGACGTCTCAAACCTGTATTTTTTTTCCTTTGTTGTTTCACTTATCGAACACAGCACGTGCATTATGTTGTTATAAACAGGCCAAGATTGGAGACTGTGAAAAATGGCGGATAAATTGCATTTTGTACACACTATATAGAACCACATCTTTAAAGGGACTTCCCCCCTCTGTCCATCAGAGGCCACCAGAATGTGGTATTAACTAAACTTCCAGTGCCGTGTTTTTTCTGATATGGTCCCGCGTCAAGCCTGGTGTGGCTGTTCAGTAAAGGTCAGCATTATCTGATGGGTGACTTGGTACCTGGATTGTTTTATTTGCATTCTTGTATCCTTGGCATTGTTCATTTTTTGGTTAACAGTCACCCAAGCCAATTGCCTCAAGCCCTTTTTCAAAGATTTTACATGCTACCTGTAATCCCTTATACTGTTTTTGTTCCGTCTTCATCACTGATTTCAGACCTGGACGTAATTTCCATGGAGGCACAATTGTTCAGGTAGTGAGATTTCTACACTGATATTTTGAAGACAGACAAGGAGAATCAAATAAATACTTGGAATGGGGAAAAATTCAGAGAGGAGAACATGAGCATTTGAACTTAAATAAGACAATGACAGACAAGACATAGTCTAATCTTCCAGTAGCGTGATGCTATTTATTGTCCAGAAGTTATCTTAAACCCCATGATTCCCAACAAGAATAAAGTCACCCCTGGATCGGTGCACAACACAGTCCCATGTAGTGTCAAGACGCTTCAAATCTCTACATTCCACAAGATCAACAAGTACCAGGAAACTTCGGCTCTCTACAGCGACCATAACCATCAAAAAAGTATCAGCAAACCCCAAATCCTTACAAGCAGAACATCTAGTCCTCACTGTCCACGTTGACTGTCTGTAATCCTGTGACAGAAAGATAAAAGAGGAAATGAAGATGAGAAATCGAAGAACTTTTTGTGGTTCCTTTCGATTTCCATTAGGCTTCATTACAGGGCCCGAGCTGCGTAAGAACAAAACGTAGCTAAGCATGTTACGAGACTGAGGTTACCAGCCAAAAGACCATGTCACATGTACAATTTGTGACTGGCATCCTGCTCATTTTTGCTTAGCAGCAAATTAAGCAATATTTTATGCTTAGCATGCTTACTCCATGAAATTGGGCCCTGGTTTTTAGGTGTTATTATTCAGCGTACAATGGTTATGATATACAGTCTCATAATAAATCTTTGAAGGTCCCATGGGTACTTTCATTTTCAAGGGCACTGATCAATCAGGCAACGAACTCTCTAAATGTAAAAGAGTGAAAATTTCACTCGCTTGCCAGAGTGGTGTCAGTTTGGCCCTTTTGAGAGTGAAACTCACTCTTCACCACCCTTTTTTGAGTGAAAGTGGAGTGAATTTCACTCTGAATCTAGTGAAAATACATGTTTTTCACATTAAAAAGAGTTGTCCGCCATATGGCTCCTTGCAAGAGTGGTA
Source organism: Marthasterias glacialis (assembly GCA_911728455.2). Lineage (NCBI taxonomy): Eukaryota > Metazoa > Echinodermata > Asteroidea > Forcipulatida > Asteriidae > Marthasterias > Marthasterias glacialis. The sequence continues at coordinate 19,523,457 of OU452228.1, forward strand.
TGGCGGACAAAAAGAGTGGTTTTTCACTCTTTGTCATTTAGAGAGTACTCCGCATTGCTAACGAAGTGGAATAAATTTTGCAACTGTGTTTATCTGCCTTATTGACCCCTTGCATGCACGTCACACGCCGCGACTGTGCCATGCTCACCATTTTGGAAGTCAACAGGTCTACATTGTAACGTATAAATGCTGCGTCACATGAAATGTGCATTACACTGACATTGACTTCCAAATTGGCACAACCAAGATTGGGATGATGACGTCAACTGAATTGGGTCAATATCACGCCGAGCATCTGCTGAAGTTTATTTGTATAAAGTGAAAGATAATTGCGTTCCAACTACCATTTCACACCAACCTACATCATGTTAAAGATGTTCTTTGTCTAGTCTACTGATGTGATTTTTTAAAGTTCCATTTGTTTTGCAATTACGGTACATTTTGCGATTGAATAAAGTATTAATTTAGAAGTCAATTCTGTCAAATCAATCAATAAAGTCAAATTAATCAATCAATCAATCCATCAATCAATACAATACAACATAGATACTTTTACAATACAATAAAGACAAAAATAACACACACAAAATAAAAAGACAAGTTAACAAAACAAAACAAAGATTAACAACTAGAATTAGAGATGTATGATCCTTGCTCCTGTGATATTTGCTTGAAAATGAATTTATTCCAGCCAACGAAATTTTAGTAAAAAATGTTGTTTTTGAAGCGCTTATCCTGGTTTTGCCAACCACCGTACATGAAAATGTGTACGATGGCCATTCCCACTGCTGGTACCCAGATGTCAGCTATATTACGTCATTTGGACTGCATTTTGTCTGTCGCAAGCCACCCGGCTGAAATTGAGCAGGTGGCATTCGTGCAGAGTTTATTTATTGTGCTCCACACAAAAGTCATTTTTAAAATTAATTATTCTGTTATTATTCGTTGATGGATTTTTTTCGTTGGATATCTCATTGGAAAGTTTATAACTTTGGTCATTTTACAAAAATAGCAATTCAACATTTGGATTCATTTTTCAAGGTAAAATCAGCTTCAGCATAGATCATATATTCTTTACAATTTCAGTTGGGAATAAAAACTAATTTGGTTGATTAACAACAACAAAAATACAGGAAATAACACAATGTACATACCCTTGAATGTTACAACATCGACATGGGTGACTAGCGTGTACAGCTTGTTAGGAGAGTCTTCATCTTCATTTCTCTTTCTGGCCAGACGTACCCTTACTCTGAATGGTACACTCCTGTCAAAGGTCAACAGATTTAACCGGCATGTCAATATCCAGGCCAGCAATATTAAAGTAAATTTGTATACACAAACAAAAACTACAGGGCTCAATTTCACAAAGACATGATTGATCTAATGATCTATCAACCTTAGTTGCTAAGCAAAGTGTGATGTCACGCTACAAATCACTATGGCATTTTTGACACCTCATCTTAAGATGAATCTCAGTGCATTGTAAAAACTGAGCCCAGGAAATTCAGTTTAGCTCCACAAGAAGACCTTTTTAATTGAGCATTTAACTTCATTCTTGTACTTTACATGAATAAACCATGTGTAAAGCCAAGTACTGGGAAATAATCTGCCATTGTTAATTTGTACCATTTTACCGAATTTTTGACCAGCCACTAGGCACCAATTTATGTCCTCACCTGATTCCTCTGGACCAGACGTGCTTGTTGAGTCTTGTGTCCACTCGCACATCCTCTGTTCCCATCATCTTCTTGGCAAAGTTGCGGATCTCCTTGATGGCCCTTGGGGCACGCTTCTTGAAGGAGCTGAAAAATCCAAAACAATTCTTGTTTAAATTGACGTAGTTCTTCTACCTTTAGCTTCGCCATTCGGTGACATTCAATGACACAGACATGAAACTTTGTAGTTGCATGATAAAGGATATTGGCAAGTAGACAAACTTTTATCTTTAAGCAAACCTGAATCCTCGATTCTGATTGGTCGATCCATGTCAAAAAGAGTGTAATATTAAACAAGATCGCACAAATCATATCACACAGTGACACTCTGTTCTTTTGCGCTGTTCTAACTCCCCATATTGCGCTATTTTAAGCTTTGCTTCAAGTTTGCTCGAACATAAATTTTTTATCACACGCAAGGGGAATACAGAAAAATATAGCGCATATGCGTGCCTTATCAATCCCGGCCTTCGGCATTGTTGGATATGGGGCACAGAAGCACTATATTTTTGTGTACTCAACTTGCGTTTGTGTGATAACTTACAGTGTTTTTCAGTCTAATATGGAACTATTATATTTAATAAAGACTAACAAAAAAATATTCAAAATACTATAAAGGGGGTCACAACAGGTATACCAGGCTCAAATTCTGTGGGAAAATCCGCGAGACCACGGGATTGTAGCTCCCAGGTCCAGTGTAAATTTTGAGCCCTGGTATAATTTTAGTTGGTTTATTATTTATTACTAACAAACTTTGACATGGCATTATGGTAAAGCCATTATTTTAAAGGGAAATTACACCATTTGCAGACATGAAAAAAATGTACTTCCAAGTGACTACAAAATAACTTACTTGACTGAAAGTACGTATTGTTCCCAAGTTTGCAGTAAAATCGTTTATCTGTTTTTGTTACAGGGATAAGATTTGCCGAATGTGAAAATTCCTGAAAATGGCTGGGGGGGGGGGGGCTGGATTGTTACAATTCAGGAGGTTTACACTATTACAGACTTACAGAGGTTATGCATCATCAAAATTACAAAACTTTTAAGTTTGGACACAATGTGAACTATTTCTTTCTCTCCCTTCGATAACTGCTTTAGTTGTTTCAAGAAAAATTGAAAGCTCAATGAGATTTTGAACAAAATCCTGGTTTCAGGAAAAATCTTGCGAAATCACATGTCTGTAGTTAATCGTGTTATGTCATTTTAAAAAAAATGCCATTACGTTTCATTTTGAAAAATGGTCGGCTGATTAACATTCGCAGGAAAAAACAGGTTTTGTTTGCATTTGGATTCTTCATCTACATGGAAATATTAAACTGCTCCAGATTTTCACCAATACCTCAAAATGCTACAACAGGTTAGTTTTATGCTACATATCTACAATAACATTACATTCTATCTTCCAGTACGCGCTAATCCTCCAATCAGATTTCTCAACTGGAGTGTGATAATAAACCATATCATACTCCCAGTAGTCTATATTGCACTCCGCGTATTTTGAGTAGCATGCATCATGCTCCAGAAACGGACAGTGCAAAATGATGTTCTAAAATTTACGTTTTGCACATTTTGCTCTTCATGAAATAATGCTCAAAGTTGTACTATCTTCCAGTTGACTGGAAGATAAATTTGTTATCACACTCGCGCTCACGGAATACAGGAAAATATAGCGCATATGCGTCCCATATCTTGCGGCCTTGTGGGATATGGGATGCAGAAGTGCTATATTTTCCTGCATTCCACTCAAGCTTGTGTGATAACTTATAGAAACAAACATACGGTTCCAAATACCAATGGTGTAATTTCCCTTTAACAGGGCAGTGGAAATCCTCTAAAACTCCTATTAGGGTTAATGTTAACAGCTTATGAATGACTTACATTCCATGAATGCGCTTGTGGAGGTGGATGGTGTACTCCCTGGTTACCACCTCATTCAAGGCGGAGCGACTTTTCTTCTTGTCCGTTTTCTTGGCCATCTGAAATAACAAGTTTGAATAACTGTGAGTAAACGGACACACAAAAATGACAAATGCCAGTTTCTCAAGTAAAACGGAAGTGAACATCATTGACATGACTTTGTTGCGATGGCTTGTTTACATTTTCAACATCTGCAATTAATAGCCGCAACGATTACTTTCCTTAAAATGGTTATAGTCTGACAAAGGAACAGTTTGAGAGATTGACTAAGACCCGACTATCTCAGACATGTTGTCTGATATCTGATATGGTCATTGTAGTCAATAGACCCTTCTCAGATAAACGTCACTGTTCTATCGCTGGCCATGCTGGAGTACTTACACCTGCACATCATGCACACTTGTTCCTAGAACTGCTCTACCATGTGCTTCGAAAAGCAAGGCTGGGTGGCCATGTACGTAGTACTCAAGCATGGTAGACCTCCCGCATTGCTATAGAAATGTGAAGTCAAAGCCAATGGCTGGTCATCAGACTTCCAACACCATTGATTAGCATAAACGGTCAACTTGTACACACAATAACTCCCATTTTTGTAATGGGCAAATCATTTAGTACAAACCGTAAAGAAGAAGTAAAGCAAGAATAAACTAGTAAGAATAAACTCGTAAATTTGCGGGTACAACCATCTCTTTTTGGGAGGACTGGTGGCTCTGAAAAAAAGCCATTGCAGACCACAACGGCTCTTTTCCGAGCCACCACTCCGCCCAAAAGAGATTTATACACGGTTGTACCCGCAAGTCAACTGTTCTAGTTACTTCTTGTCATCCACACCTTGCAAAGAGCTCTTCAAGCGTCACTTAATCCGAAAAGAGCTCCTCAATTTAAGGACTTCTCTTACTTGCCATAATCGTAACCCTCTGGACTCCTGACATTCGTACAATACGAGGATGAATGCATACAATTCAAGTATTTATTTGAATAAACCCTTGCAATTTCAGCTATTTGTGACAGCCCAATGTTTTGTAGTGACAATATTTGACCAATATTTACAATATTAAAAAATAAAAACACACTTTAAAGTCCTAGCTCAACATTGGTAAGAAGAAACAAATTAATGTTCACAGATTTACACATACCTTACATGATATAAAGATAATGATGGTAGACTTTCCTTGAAATGTTTCTGCCTAAAGTGATCTCGTTTTTAAATAATAAAGAAAATAAGATCCAAAATTAGTTTTCGTCTCAGCGAGACGATAACTCTGCCTATACACTAATCTGAGCAGTGCTCATTTCCAGTCTTTTACACCACCGCAGCTATGGCCACCGCAAGAACGCATGACAAGATAATAGCGCGTCAGCGTGCATATGTACCAATCAGCATGGAGGATTCACAGTGCGTGTGCGTCGACGGGCACGCCCCGCAGCCAAAGCTGCGGTGGTGTAAACACTCATGAACAAGCTGCTCAGATTAGAAATGCGTAAAAAAAATGCTCAATGTATTTTTACTGTTTTTTTGCAAATGAAACAACGAAATAGGTTACAACAAATATTTTGATTTGTGCAAAGAATAATGGAACTGGAAGCATTTTGTAATTTACCATATCAGTTTACCAATGTTGAGCTGGTGCTTTAAAAAAAACACACAGATATGATCTGCATTTTGTAATGTAATTATGAATAAACATATCCGTGTCTTTTTTGCAAATCTGGTCACGACACAGACAAAAATGGCTTAAATTTCTCGAAAAGAGCTACAAATGTGTACACAATCTTCTTTGTTGCAATCATTTGTTCTGCGACTGTTGTAGTTGCGATAATCGTAACCCTCCATCCTCCCGACGGTCGGAGACCGGAGGGTTACGACACAAGACTGATATTATCGACGGTACGGGCAGTTTTTGCCAGACTCGTGATCAGATTCGTCCTTTTTTTTCCACTTTCCAAAATCATGACAGACATTCTAAACACATGGAGTTGATCTTTATTGTATGACAACGTCATCTGGAACCCTTAAACAACATCATGAAAATATTTGGCAGAAAAAACGACAAAAACTTACCAAAAGACTGACCGAATATATCCATAATCCATAGCGGGGCCAACTAGTGATTTTGAACGTCGCACTTGCTTGGCAACAACCAATCAGCGTGACCCAACCAAACACGCATCTGGACGAGCCATGGCTGTCGTATGCGTATCGGCCGTTCCAGCAAACTCACCGCCTGTGTGTGTAAGCACCGATCCCCCCGGACCGAGTGCGCAGCATGCAGGCTATGTACATGTACATGGAATGGCCGATACGCTTACGACAGCCATGGCTCGTCCAGATGCGTGTTTGGTTGGGTCACGCTGATTGGTTGTTGCCAAGCAAGTGCGACGTTCAAAATCACTAGTTCAGTTGGCCCCGCTATGGATTATGGATATATTCAGTCAGTCTTTTGGTAAGTTTTTGTCGTTTTTTCTGCCAAATATTTTCATGATGTTGTTTTAAGGGTTCCAGATGACGTTGTCATACAATAAAGATCAACTCCATGTGTTTAGAATGTCTGTCATGATTTTGGAAAGTGGAAAAAAAAGGACGAATCTGATCACGAGTCTGGCAAAAACTGGTCAAAACTGCCCGTACCGTCGATAATATCAGTCTTGTCTCGTAACCCTCCGGTCTCCGACCGTCGGGAGGATGGAGGGTTACGATTATCGCAACTAGTTGCACACCAGAATACACTATGATTAAGAATGATATAGTATTTTTATTTTATTTTACTGTTGCTGAATTGCAGTGTTCCAATTTGTTTCGCTTTAATTAGCTTCGCAACATCAGTATTTATCGATAGTGTTAGCAAATTATGATGGGGAAAACTCTTTATTTTATGAAAATTGTTATAAACAAGGCATAATGGTTCACAAAAAGTTGATGTTTATAGATTTTAATAGACGTTTCTTGTCGGTGCATTACCTCGAACACAGAATGGCATTAAAAGAGGAAGTGCAAAGCATTGTGGGTCACGACGGAAGCTTATAGGTCACGACGACTGTTTTATCCAGACATAAGTCAGTTGTGCTGCTCTTACGACGGCTGTTCTACCAGAAAATGCATTGTGCATCACATCCCTTCATAAAAGTGACTTGTAATAAGTAGTCCTACATGTGGGTTGAGCACACGGCCCAGTGTACGGAACACCGGAGTGTCGAAGTCATAAAATAGTCAAAAGGTCAAATTATGAGGACGATTTTTTTATAGCATGGGTGTCGGAAAAATAAGTATAGAGAAGACGCTTCTGAGTCATTTAAATACCCACATCTGTGTAAGACCATCACTCATTGATGTGAAGTTAGGGCACTAAACTAAGGGGAACACTTACTGATGACTCTAAAGTTCATCCATGATTTTAATAACCTCAAGAGGACAGAAGAATGATGTGACGCACACTTTGGCACTGAAACTATATACATATAATATAGCAAGTCCCCATTACTCTTAGTGCTGCTGAAATGATTTTTGCACGATGACGTCAATTTACAATGTCATCTGCGAGGTAGATTGACTTACCGGGGTGGGGTTGGGGGGGGGGGGTTTAGATATTGCATGATGACTTCGATCCCGAATTCACTCTCTATTTGAATACGGTCATAACATGGGAAACTGGTTAATTCTGATTAATAGCTTTTAAGTTTTAGACAAGGGTACATGGCATCATCCTGGATGCAATCGTGATGGCGTAGGCCTAGTATAACAGCAGCGATTGCGGCGTGCGCTGCAATGTGCGGGCGGGACCCCCCTTCCCCTTCCCTTTCCCCTTCCCCGGCTGTCGTATGATCACTATCACACCATATCCACACCATGTCAGAAACGGTCCGAAAGGCAGCACTTCGTTTCGTCATGGTGTTAAGCTAAAACCAATTTAACAAAATATGGCCGCGGCCCCCTCTCCCGAGCAGGCTGTGTATTTTTTTTTAAACAAGGTGCAAAATCAAAAGTCCACAAAACTCGGTCGTGCTGCAGTATTAATTTCCGCCGTACATTAAATTCGTGCTCTTGGTCATAATATAGACCTAAGTTCAATTTCTAAAAAAGGTCGCTACATGTCGGTTGTCAAAGGGCATCCATCGGTAGGTGATTTGGCCAGTTTAGTGATAAAATACCGTGCCATGTAAAAAATATCACGTTGAGTGAAACGTGATCGAGCAAGGCTACTAAACTTGTCCATGTCATACATTACAAATTCACAACGCTTGCGTGAACCTTGTCTCAAAGGAAGGTCAGCCGTGTGCGCAATGAGTTGGATGCTAAATGATTATGCGCAGAGTGTTGTTGCTTACTTTGGTTAGGCGCGTTGGGAGCGATGGGAAGGGGGGGGGGTGCGGTGATGGGAGTCCGGAGCTCTCCTCGACTCGAAATCACTCAGATGGACTCGAGGTAACTCTGACATCCAAAGTGGGGTAGTAGCGGTTGAGGGGTATTTATTTCCTCCGGCTTGAGCTTTCCTTATGAATCACACCCTTCCTCACCCCCACCCCAACCCCACGTTTAACTTTTACGGTTCCGAAGTGCAATTCGAAGATGTACTCTATACAAGTTTTTTCCCATGTTTTTTTTTCTTCTGCCCTAATTTCTTCTGCTTTCTTTCTCTTTTTCTTGTAGCCTCTCACCTAGAGAGGCCTTGTGCCTTGTGATGGGCGACTAACATTAACAAAAAAATGTTGAAGCTTGAGCAGAGCATCCGATCCAACCTGAGCTATCCAACCCCTGCTAAGTGGTGTCACCGTATTACTTGAAAACTGTAGTTTATTAACTTAAATGTACAAATATTGATGGGATGCTAGCTCACAATTATTTTTTTCTTTTTGCTCTTCAGTTGGAAACTTTTTAAAATGATGGTCATCAAAGGAAACTTTTTTTATTTTATTATTTGTTTTACACACGGTGAGTTTAACAAAAGACAATGATGTGCTTATTAAACGTCACACTCTTCAAGCAATTGTCTTATCAAATAAATATTTGATATCCAACAGATCATCATGTCACAATTTCCTGTCCTCTTCCGGCGTCAGAAAAAAAGAAAAAAGAAAGTTAAACAAAATGTATCGACGTTATACTGTTCAAATGATTACCCGAATGAAATTTTTTAGATTAACACAGAAACAGACCGATTTGAATCGTTAATGTCTGATGAACATCCAACACATCAATATTGGTCAAATACAGTTTTGACAATCCTTTGGATTGAAATCAAACTACTTTCCCCGTGGGGAGGGTCATTCAGCGGTGTCCTCCGTCATGTATTATTCATGAAGCCGACATCTTGGAGGTTAACTGTCTATCGATTTGCAGATGACAACCGTGAGAAATGATTTCCACCTCCGAGGGAAGTTACTATGGTAACGGTTTATTTATTCATCTTAAAAAACAAGACACAATGTATGCGGAAACCGCAGATCACAGCCAGTGTGTGTTCTTTTGAGCCACTTTGGGCGACTACGTCGGTCGAATAAAATGAGCAAACACAAGTTATGTTTCCTTTGCGTAGATTAGAGCATAGAGCAAGGAAATTAGAGGCACTGAATACCCGTGCGCATCCCATCCACATGCAAACCTTGGAGCTTGTTTACTAGAAACGCTTGATTTTATACACAACGAGCGTTTTTGGAGATTTGCTGATTAATGTACTGGGCCAAGTCTTTAGATGTTTGTACACGGTAATACCGGTCGTACTAATTACCGATAAAAACCGACAAATAGCGACAACACATAAACTCCGGACAAATCGCCCCATAACTTTTCCTTCCTCCATGCATAAAATTACAAATTTGAGTTTGGTATTTTAGTAGATTAAGTAAAGGTTCCCCCAAAACTCTCAAGCATTTTTCTAAACACGAAAAAAATTGTAACTTCAGATGCGGACTACAGTTCTCAGCCCGATGCGGTAGAGGGGCCGCCGATTTTTTCACTGTTCCAATATGCATGAGGCTTACTTCATTGACGTGTGATCTGAGACTGCTGTTGAAAAAACTACAACGCTTGCAATAATTAGTTTCTTACCTTAGAGTAACTATTGTTATTATTATCGATATTAATATGATTGTTTATTTGTTTATTCATTTTTCATTTCCCCTGTACAATGAGACTTCTGTATTTTGCATGTTTGTACTGTGAGAAATGGCCGAATAAATAATTATGATTTATTAAAGAAAGTATACAATTAATGAAGTGTTGTTTCTTGTTCCTTTTTTGATCAAGAGAAAGGCATTTTTCCAGAAGAAAAAATTAAGAATAAACAAACAAACAAAACAAACAAACAAACAAACAAACAAACAAACAAACAAACAAACAAACAAACAAACAAACAAACAAACAAACAAACAAACAAACAAACAAACAAACAAACAAACAAACAAACAAACAAACAAACAAACAAACAAACAAACAAACAAACAAACAAACAAACAAACAAACAAACAAACAAACAAACAAACAAACAAACAAACAAACAAACAAACAAACAAACAAACAAACAAACAAACAAACAAACAAACAAACAAACAAACAAACAAACAAACAAACAAACAAACAAACAAACAAACAAACAAACAAACAAACAAACAAACAAACAAACAAACAAACAAACAAACAAACAACCCAACAAACAAACAAACAAACAAACAAACAAACAAACAAACAAACAAACAAACAAACAAACAAACAAGCAACCCAACAAACAAACAAACAAACAAACAAACCAACAAACCAACAAACCAACAAACAAACAAACAAACAAACCAACCAACAAACAAACAAACAAACCAACCAACCAACCAACCAACCAACCAACCAACCAACCAACCAACCAACCAACCAACCAACAAACCAACAAACCAACAAACCAACAAACCAACAAACCAACAAACAAAAGCAACAAACAAAAACCTAACAAACAAATAATCAAACAACAACCCAACAAACAACCCAACAAACAAACAAACAAACAAACAACCCAACAAACAAACAAATGAATAATAAATAAATAAATAAATAAATAAATAAGTAAATAACAAAAATGAATAAATAATACTCATTCTAACTATATGTCATTTTTAGGCCTGATACGCAACCTTGTTGAAAATGTGTTAGTTCTGTAAAAAAAAATATGCTTAAAGAAAAACTGAAGTCATGGTTTAGAGCAGTTTGATACGGACGGCTGTTTTGAATAAGAAAAATCCGAAATAATTCTTGCATCTTAAAGTTTTCAGGAATAATTATCACATTTGTGAGCAATTTAGATGGGTCGACAAGACCTCATTTTGTGAGAACGGGGGAAAAAAACTTCCATATGAAAATGTTCCCTCTCTGTTTTTATTTTATTTTAGAGATCTTCCAAAACACTCACTCCGCTGTATTTTTCACAAGGTCGAAAAATACAAGCACCCCTTGTGTTTAATGATACAGTCCACGGAAAATTATAAAGAGAGGGAGAGATGTACGTGTCGTCTCGGCAGCAAAAACTACTGTATCTCGGAGGATAGTAGTGTCTAAAAAAAATCACTTTTGTTTCGCTTTGAAAAGAGAGAATTTGTGGGTTCTTGAGGACTTCCAGCCACATTTTCTTTAGTGTCAAGTTTAACTTGGTAATTTTAAGTGTGGGGTTCGAGTTGTTGGCAGGTGTCTGTGTTATCAGTGCTTGTCGGTACTTGACGCTCTATTTTGTAGGACCGCACTGACTGTTACTTTGCGTAGGCTGGTATAGTGTGTAACCACATCATCATTACACACACAAGGACATCCAGTACCGTACCGTACCGTACCGTACCAACCTGCCTCACATCGCTACGCAGCTACTCGCTACGCTGGCGACGACGACACGGTTTGACCACCATTCAATAATATGACAAACTGTCCGCATTCTACAATCTTCATGTGACGGTAATATCATTTTCATTTCCTCATCATTTTCCTCCACGAATATCTCAGACGAAAATGGACAATCTTTTGAAGAATCTTGGCGGGGTGACACTGAAGTCTTTGCTGGAGAATCCGAGTCTTCTGCAGCCTTCTTCTCAGCTGACCCCCGGGCACATCGACGACGACGGTGCTGCTGCTGCTGCTGCTGTAGAGGCCATCCAAAGTGCCGCCAGTAATACCACGGAGAAAGACAGCACTACCGACATGAACGACAAAGAACGTAAGTTTTTAAAGCTATTTGTCTTTTCTTGAGTGAATTGTATTCTCTCTAAGGCAGCTTGAATCTTCTTAGTTGAATACCCATTCACCATTCAGACGTTTAGAGGGCTAAGTTAGTGTGTTCAATTATAGTTTTAATTTTCAGGAGCTTGCGGGGGAGGCCGAGGGCCGTGGGGGTCATGGGGGAAGACCCAGTAGCTGGGGCGCTGAACTCCTTTTTTGAGATTTTTTACATTATCGGTCGTACTACTAGCTAGTACGAAGGATAATGTCAAAATCTCAAAAAAGGAGTTCAACGCCCCAGTTACTGGGTCTGGAGGGGAGGGGGTAGAATGAGAACTTGATGTAAAGATTGATTTACTTTTACCTTTTAGCTTTCGATTCGTGTTAATATTCTTAATCTTACCTTCAATTTAGCATTGTTACCTGAGCTATTGAATTGGCAAGGAACCCCTGTACATTTCATTTGACATCAAGTTACCAATTTAAATTCTTGTGATTGATTTAAATCATTGTTAAGGATCAGTTTAGCGCACTGGTTTCTTTCCTTCCCTGTCATTCATCTCTGTGGAACCCTGTTCGAATCCCACCTCAAAGACCGGAGCTCAGTTATATGGATTGGGTTTTCAGTCCCTACCCCGCCTGATCGCGAAATTTTTCCTCGCTGGTTTTCCCCACTTTCCTCCCACATCTAAAAGTGTGTATTTCTTCAATTTCATTGTCTCGTATTCATCCTGTATTGGCACTAACTATTGCGCTGTTGGATGTGTAGTGAAATAAACAAATTTAAATGTATTGCTCTTCTAGTTTTGAATCAATTATTGTCTTCAGAGTTGGCAGTTTCAGCACATTCATATCCTTTTTTTTTTTTTTTGTGATCCCATACCCCTTGTTTCGGTGTTCCAAAATTTCATGATGGCATCTTTACACAGCTTCTGTTTCCAGGCAGGGGAAACATTTGCATGTTCACACGTCATCCGCGCACCTACTGGTTAAATCAGACATGTTACAATTTGGATTATTGGGAGTAGAGAAACGCAGCGCTGTCCCGTGATATGATCAGGATCATGTTTTACTTTTATCACAAACGCAGTTCTGGAGAAAAAACTCAAGGAAGTGGAAGGCGACTTCTTTGCACCAACCGATTTTGGAGCAGCTTTCTTGGGACCCAACTTGTGGGACAAGACATACGGAGATGATGACTTTAACTTCAAACTGGAATACATGGAGCTAGATGAGTTTCTATCGGAGAATGGCTTACCGATGAACTCTGTGGATAACGTGTTGACAAATGAACAAAGGGAGGAGGACAATTCTATAGACGACAGTGAGGAACAAGCTTCAGTTACCAGTTCAATATCACAACAAGATTCTCAAGTTGAAGGTAAGTCATTTGAAAAAAAAAAAAAATTCAATGTAAAGAGTCTTTGTCAAGCCAAAATCCATTCATTTAAGTTTATTAGAAAGTGTCGTATGAAGACACCTCTCCTGAATATATCAGAGAACTGAAAATGTGCTAAAAACATTGAAAATGTTATCTTCAAAAATGCAACAGTGATCCGATTCTTTCCAACTAAAGTCATTGTAAATATTTCTTAAATCTTGAAAGTATTACATGTGTTTCATTGGTATGTTCTCTGACCAGCCGCACCAGAATCATCTGATGTGCTTCAGCGTGACCCAAGCCCTGTTAATGTGGATGTTAACTTTAACATGAGTCCGACTGATGTTGCCCTCGCAACGATCCCCGGTCAAGACATTTACGATCCGCGTACGAGAACCTTCACGGAAGAGGAGCTGAAACCTCAACCAATGATCAAGAAATCTCGCAAGGTACCGTTTGACTGTGTTTTCTCTGAAATAAATAATACCAACTGACATTTGGGTGGAATCAAAGGGAAAAGCTCAATGGCTACAAGTACAAGACATTTAGTTCAGTTCTTGTTGGATTATAACCATGTACAGTGTCCTTTAAACTCCTACCCCTACATCCTTCTGTGTCCTCGTTGCCAAAATGAAGTAATCATAAGAGCTGAGGGTTGTAGGAACTGAGGGCTGTAATTGCTTATCACTTGGTCCGACATTCCAATCTTATCTAAGTCCAATCAATTTGATGTGGAGTGACATAGGAGAGGTGGATATTGGAGGCGTGAGGCCGCCTGTTGGCAAAAAGGCATACAGTCGAATCACGTTGTAAAGAGCACTTTTATAAAGTTGTTCTGCTTATAAAGAGCAAATTCTAAAGTCCCAAACCTCAATTTCTCTTTGTGTTTCTTTGTTTCGTTGTCCTTTTATAACAACATTCCTGTTATAAAGAGGTAATTTGGCAAGTCCCGTCGATGTTGTTAAATCGAGAGTTGACTGTATTGGGACTGTTAAGGGTGGGCAGATTATTGTTAAATATACTTTTTTTCTTCATGAATATGGAGGCCTTGGTGCAGTGTCTCCATGTTCATTTGATGCCATCTGTCATAGTCACTTTCATCTTCATGGAAAGGAGTTTCAGACGGTTTACTTGCCCTTGTCCTCTGTTGCATAAATCACTTGTATGTTTTTCTTCTTGCCCTTTCAACATCATCAAGTACACGAGTTCATATCAACTGTCGCACATGACTTCTTGTTAACGAAGGTAGCTTTTTACTCTGAACTTTCAGAATTTTTTTGGTATAAATTTGTTTTCCCTTCACTTTGTTTATTTTATAAAGGTGTACGTTCTTCCAGACCAAAAGGATGACAAATATTGGGACCGACGTAGGAAGAACAACATCGCCGCCAAGCGATCACGGGATGCTAGGCGTATCAAAGAGAATCAGATAAGCATGAGAGCAGCGTTCTTGGAGAAAGAGAACAATGTCTTGAGGAAGGAGCTTATGGCAGTCAAGAAAGATAATGTCAACCTCAAAGCAGTCGTTAAGAGTTATGAGAGTAAGCTTGGGATACAGTGATTGCAAAAGTGGAAGTTCCGAATGTCAAGAGGAACTCTTAGTTAAGCAGGTCTTAAAGCTGGAGCTGAAAAGGGTAGACACAACTCTTTTGAGAAAGCAGAGTGTGTTAACCTCATCTACCCAAAAGGAACTTGTCAGGTTTTGGATTCAAACGGAACGTCAGTATTTCCCCCTCCTCCTTTCTCCGCCTACCCCATTTTCCCCCATCTCATCTGGTATCTAAAAATTACGAAGATGTTTTGTGTACGTATAGGAATGATGGCGTTCTTACTCAGCATTGTACAGTACACTGTATGTTTTGTAGTTTTCTTGCAAAATTGTACATTTTTATCAATTGTTGGAGGTGGTGTGACTTTTTAGTGTCATTCCTGCCTCCAGGTCAGTTGTCACAACCATTATTTTGTGGAGTTGGGAGCTCAAGCGGTGAGGGGCAGAATTTCTAGGTGGTCTTAACGTTCAAATTTTGTCTAGGTAAGGGGGCTCGGATCTGGGGCAGGTCTTGAATAGCACAGAGGTCAATGTGTTGGCCTTGGTGCCAAGTTGCCGTGAATAGTAGATCCCCTATCTCAAGGAATGTGGCCTTACATTTTAAGAATCAAGGTTCAGGTCTAAGACAATTTAAAATACAACAAACATGGCAATTTTGAAGCTGGCTGTAGTGGTAAATGTACCCAAAGTCTGCAGTGGTAAACTTGTGGTTGGGTCATGACCACAACTTCTATTTAAATTTTAAAGTTTATATTTCTGCAAAAAAAACAGAAAAAGAAATTCTTCTCGGAATGACATGTGATCTTTTGGCGAAGTTAAGACTCAAAAAGTCATTGAGAAAAACAAAAAAATAGGGGCTGTGGGTTCTACCTTCTTGTCTGAAAACATGTTGAATTATATTTTTGTTTCACATTGTAATTTGTAAGTATTTTAATAGAACAGCTTAACGCTTGATGTTAGTGTGTATTCCTGGTGAGAGTTGATTATTTTTGGAGAAGGATTTAATAAGATTGGCATTTTCTTCTGAACAATTAAAAAAAAAAACCTGTTGGCAAACCAATTTTTATTTTCGCCATGAGGTCCACTTAGGCAGTCTTTCTGTATATATTAAGAGATTTACATGCTATTATAACCCTTTCACCATTGGTGCCATTTGTAGGTCAGTTTACCGATCCTTCAAAACCACACAACTGCCTGGTTTTGAATAGTAAAATATCGGTGTTAAGTTGTACAGGTTTCTTTAACGGGCAATACATACATCCACCCAGAGGCCAGTGTTTGAAATTGTCAAAACAGTTCATTTGTGCAATTCCTCGCAGACTTCAAACCATAGTGTTCCAGCAGTTCCTGTTGTACACATGCTTTTTACAGAGTGAAATTTATAGTTTTTGGGTGAACACAGAAAACCCCCCAAAATGACTAGAACAGGATTTGAACCTGTGACCTCCGGATTGACGTGCCGGCACTCTAGGAAACTGAGCTATCCAAACCTGATGTTGGCAGTCTCTCTGTTATTAGTATGTGCATTAGTAATGAACTTCAAAACTACACCTCCTGTTTATCCAAATATAAATGTATATTGAAGGCCTTAAAGGAATCTAAAAAGAAAGAAAAGAAATAGCTGTTGCAAACTGCTTTACAACTACGAGGACATGTTTTATCAATGCAAATACATGTAAATTGTTAATGGCCTCACGTTTCGACCCTAGCAGAGTCTTTCTCAAAGGCTAAAGGATCTAAAGGGATCTAAACGGATAATCTATATTTACGTGTTCAAAGGCTTCAGGCCTCGATCTTAAGAACAACGGGGACAGGCCTTTTCTGGCCAAATCAGAGAAAAAGGACAGGGACAGTAAATCTTTTCTTTTTTCTCTTTTTTTTTGAAGAGTAAAGTAAACCTTGTCATCCAGTTTTCAATAAACTCAATGTACAACCAATCTTTGTTCTAGTCGGGGTGAAAAAAAAAACAATGGAAAATAATTGATACATTAATAGGGATTTCGTGCACGTTCATATTGGGCTTATTTTGATTTGCAGCTATCAAAGTAAGCAGTTAATTTATGGGATCTTCTATATTCTTGAATTCTGGCAGTATTTCAGATGGATTTGATTTACCTTGAGAACGGAAGTTACACTAGTGCTACGAGCTTTTATAATTTGTGAGCGTTCAGACTATTACTGTAATAGGGTAGTCTGAACGCTCACAAATTATAAAAGTTCGTAGCACAGTAACTGTATGGCAAGCATTTGGTGTCAGTCCAATCCTGAAGAAACAGGAGAAACCAGTATGCTGATCGTGCTCGCACTGTGCTTGTATCAAAAGCAAACACATTATGGAAAGCTGCAATTCGTCTGCTGTATCAGTTTCACGTCAAGTTGTATAATTTGTACACAAGAGGAAACATTCAGGGATCGTTAATTTTGTTTTAAATCCATTCCATTATACTTGGTTGGTGGTTGGAAAATTGCCAACAACAAGATGCCTGCGACCTGCATAAATGTGAGTTTCTCCTACGCACTACATCACCTGACATGGTTACATAACATGTACGTGTCCGTGTATAATACATGTTCAGTGATAGTCAGCATGACCTTTGACGTCAGAATTCGAGACATTGAAGGAAGGACGTTATCAAGCATAAAGAGGGATTACTGTACAGTACATGTACATGTACGTGTATGGTTGGACGTTGTAGTAGGCACAATGCAAATATTCCTGCATCTTTTTGGATTATTATTGGATTTGATTCTTCATGCGTGCATGTACAATAAACGCCATGATGTTACCGAGTTCCAATCAACAACGGCGTCACTGAGTTCCAGTCAGAATGATCCGACAAAGAAAGAGAACTCTGTTTGCCACCTTGCTTTGTCTGCTGGATAATTTATTCATCAGGCAAATCGGGCAAAAACTCGTGAACACCAATCTTAATTACTTTGTACCCTGCGGTGATTTTTGAATGTAAATTAACATGTAAACAAAATGCATTCGTCAGCACACCTATATGTTCTCTTAATATGAATTGAAACATTGCATGGTGAGAACACAATCTAGTGAGGTCGGAGAAACCGTGTACATGTATATAAATATTTTTTTAAAATAGCTTTTAAGTATTAGAATATGTATGAATAGTTATTGAAGCCAGTTTGATGTAAAAAAGATAACTGTTAACTAGTTGGATTGATATTTTTCTCTGGTTCGTGGTTATTTTTATATGAAATAAACCAGTTGTCATCAAATGCTCATTTGAAAATTGGTTTCATTCAAAACCCCCCAAAAATCACCAAAATCAAATTGGCATGATACCTTTGTAGTTGGCTTTAATCAGAATGATTAAGTTGGTGGTGGTGTTTTTTTTTTTATTAATTTATTTTTTTTTCTTTTTCTTTGTAATTTTTTTTTTTTTTTTTTTTTTTTTGGGGGGGGGGCATATTGAGAACAGCGTCTTATTTTTTTAAATCCCACCAAAATAGAAGTGACTTGAGTTTTGAATAATTTACTGAATAAATTCAAACTGTGGAAAATGGAAATTAAGAATTGTTATAAATAACATAAAAGTGTATGTTGTTTCAGATGGTTGAACTTGCAGTCACCTCATGCATTTTGTAAGCCTTAAGTACTCCGGGGACAGAGACGAACGGTCAGTGGTTAAACTGCAGTTATTAGGATGTCTTTATTCATGACCAGCATAATAGGCCAGAGGATGTTGCCAGGTAACAACTTGCAGCCCGTAAATCCCTGTTCAAGTTAAGTCATTTTTTTTTGGGGGGGGGGGTTGTACGTCATTAGTTTTTAGATGAGTAAATTTCACTTGTGCTCTCAGGAACAAATAATAGTCAAAGCTCGGTATGTTTTCGTCTTGAAGATTACGGGTATACATTGTGTTGTGGTCGGATACATTTTGAAATGCCTACTTAAGTTATACCTATAACATGGTTGGGATTGCTTCCTTTACTAACTCGGTCTACCCAGTCATCGTTTTATCAAAAATAAGATAAATTGAATGGTGATAAAACCTAGTGTGATTCTTGAGCTATATGCTGATAGATGATACAAGATCCTTATAAATTGTACCACCTCTTTACCAAAAAAAAAAAAAAAAAAAAAAGTGTGAACCCGGGTGTGTATGTAAACCATGGTTCTGTTTTCATGAGGTTTTCCCTCCATTTACAGTCATGCAACTGATACAATTTGTCAAAAAAGACGACATTTTCAGGCACAGCAAGACTTTGTATTATACTGTGTTTTTCAATGTTTAATGGCACAGCCTGACAGCTCAGTAACCAAAGGTGAGGATATCAGCTGATACCCTGTAGTAAGCCTGGATTGAGTATGATCAAAGCGAGGCTGGGAAGAAAAACACGTCCAACCCAACCATTTACAAACTCGGGCTATAAGAATCCTACACGCAGTGACCAATATTGCTGCATTTTGAGAAAAAGTGGTTGTAATTCTCGTTCGAGTTTGGCTTGGTCATCTTGGTTGCCGCTCGATTCTAAATAAGCCAAGATTGAAAAAAAAAAAATATTTGCCTGTATTTCCATTTAGCAAGCCCACATGTTCCTCCATGCTGTATTATTGAACTTCAAATATATTACTTTTTAGAGTAATACGAATTAAAAAGGTGTTTGTTTTGGGTTTATGCGAATCAATTTTGTCTAGAATAATTCAACAGGCTTACTGGCTCATTTTGGTGCTCGATATGTGGCAGGATGTACCCCCTTCCTATTGTGTCTTCATTGTGTTCTGGGAATCTAAGGAATTCTTTTGAGGATTTTGGTGTGTTACCTCTGTACAAGAGGGGAAGAGTGTGTTAGAGTATGGGAACATTTGGGGGCCTCCGCCACATATCGGGCATGGTATATATACGCTATCGGTTTGTTATCTACTGGAATGAATGTATGAATTGATCTTTAAATAATGTTGTACATAGTGTTTATAATTATACTTCATTATAGTATAATTATGTAAAATATACCCACGTAACTAATGGCATAGTGTGTACATAAAACGCCTGTGAATATGACTTTACACTAACATGAATAATGCCTTTGGCGTCAACAAATATTTTCTCTCCGCTCACAAACGATGGAAAACTTTAAGATGCTTTTCTCTTTCATAGAACTTGTCAGATTTGATACATACAATTAAATTTTACAATTTTCTGTTCAAATTATAAATTGTTCACTAACAATATTGTAATGTTTTGTTCACAAAAAATATGTTAGTTTCCTGTTGAATTTAATTTCGTCATCACTAAAGCCTCCTAGGCTACATTAAGCTTATTATCAAGTAAATATACACAGAACATTTCACTCGGCAAGTGTTGCATCAGAAGTTGTTGGTGTAAAATGACGTTCCAAATGACGTTTTTATTTGTGAATAACTTTCGCACAATTATTCTTCTTGTGTTCATCATTTTAAGAGAGCCAGTCAACACAAAAACTTCTGTCCTCGCATTGATTTTGAACTAAATTTTGTTTTCCTTTGTAAATGTATGCACATTGTGTTTCCACTGCAGTGAAGTTTTCACTCACCATGAATACGTACTATGTACATGTATATGCACGACGTCTTGACTAGCAGAGGAATTTAAAAAAAATACATAAGTTTAATCTACTAAATTCGTTGTGTGCTGTTGTCATTTACGTGCATTGGTAAAACAGCTGGGATGAGCTGGTATAAAACAGACCAGGGTGGATTTCACAAAACCAGTCTTAACTAACGACATAGTCCTAACATTTGACAAGTCATATATCTAAAGTTAGGACCAGTTACTCTTCCTAACTCAAGATAAGACTAGTCCTAGCGCTTTGTGAAATCTACCCCAGGTGTCAGTGCTTTGCTATTGTTGAAACCCTGAGCGGATAATGATAATTATGAATAATTACACTAATCATAGTTATGCAGGGTATAGCCGTTGATGTTAATCAAAAGGAAAACGCGCTGTCTGCAATAATCAAAAACTGTTTATATTTCTAAAGACTTATTTCTGCCAAGTTTTGTAATGACATGGGCATGTTTGAGTTTTGGAGCATGTGGGTCCGTTTGACTCATGGCTTTCTGTTACCGGCGCGAATTCTGCGCTTACGGTCACCATTTCTGCTTACAGGGTGAGCGCTGGACTTCTGCGCTAGCATGTGCAGTAAGCGAAGATTGATTAATAGTAAGTGTATACGCACACCATCGACGGTGATCCCTTCTCTAACGAAACTCACCAGCACAAATTTCTTGCCAACCTGCGGTGATTTTTATGCCGATTGTAAGCGAGGATGATTTGCTTATTAGTTGCTCTGCTCATTTATGATAGTAAATACCGACAGATTGTCATGGGAACACTGCATTTGACAAGTTTGTTGTTTTTCCTACCCTATTATTTCCCTGTATAATAATACTTTAATGGCCCTGAATTAAAAACGGACTTTATTGTGGCGGCGTTCAACCATTCAGAATTTCAGTGTCATCCGTGAGATACCATGGTCCTTACTCTATGGTTTGGGTCACGTTTCGGTACCCGTGACTCAATGAGTTACACACCAACGAATCGCCCCTGAGCTAGCTCCGCCCATTTATAATCAATTATTCACAACAATGTCAACAACATACAACACTAAGCTGTCCTATCATTCCGTGAATGCAATTTCCAGCGTGCAAAAATGCAAATGAGCAGTACGAAAGACCTTGAACCAAATAAACGGGTTTTCGCTTTCACAGGTCGTGGATCAGAGTGACAGACTGTAAAATGTTATCAAGTAAAAGTTGCAAATTTCTAAATAGTTTTGTCTTCTTTTATAAAGAGCAAGAGCTGTTTAGTATCGAGGTATAATAAGACCTACAAGAATAGAGCTATCAAACCATGATCAAACTAAACCATGCTACCATACCACGAAAGGAAACACAATGTATACAGCGGCTGTACCAGATCTGCTAATCTGGGGGGGGGGGAGAAGTGGGGACAAGCTTAACTTTAGGGGGGAGGCAAACAAAAATATTTAAGTGTAATATTGTGCTGAATAATAGTTAAACTCGATTTCGGGCATAGGCGAAAAATTGAGGCGGGAACTGGGGGGGGGGGGGCATTTGCCCCCCCCCCTGCTCCCCCTAGCGCCGCCGCTGAATGTATAAAGTCTGACTGAAGTCTTTACTCACCGAAGGATGGGCCATCATTGGTTTATGATTCATATGTTTTATCCTGTTAGTATCTTTGGTAACTTTTCGCCGTAATTCGAGGAAACTCTGCCTGAATACCCCGGTTTACATGGCACTTTATACGGAGATACATTGTAAGACAAAACCTAGCAATTACAGCAAGCTAGAAACTTCTACATCACTACATCTTGTTGGTAGCAGTCATTTTTCTAAAGACTTATTTCTGCCAAGTTTTGTAATGACATGGGCATGTTTGGAAAACGCGCTGTCTGCAATAATCAAAACTGTTTATATTTCTAAAGACAATTATTTCTGCCAAGTTTGAAGATTGATTAATATAAGTGTATACGCACACCATCGAGCAAGGTGATCCCTTCTCTCACGAAACTCACAAGCACAACAATTTCTTGCCAACCTGCGGTGATTTTTATGCCGATTGTAAGCGAGGATGATTTGCTTATTAGTTGCTCTGCTAATTTATGATAGTAAATACCGACAGATTGTCATGGGAACACTGCATTTGACAAGTTTGTTGTTTTTCCTACCCCATTATTTCCCTGTATAATAACACTTCAATAGCCCCTGGAAAACAAACTTTATTGTGGCGGCGCTCAACCATTCAGAATTTCAGTGTCATCCGTGAGATACCATGGTCCTTACTCTATGGTTTGGGTCACGTTTCGGTACCCGTGACTCAATGAAAGAATGTTGCACACCAACGAATCGCCCCTGAGCTAGCTCCGCCCCTTTATAATAAATTATTCACAACAATGTCAACAACATACAACACTAAGCTGTCCTCCTATCGTTCCGTGAATGCAATTTCCAGCGTGCAAAAATGCAAATGAGCAGTACAAAAGACCTTGAACCAATATAGAGACACGGGTTTTACGATCATAAAAGTGTGTTGTATCACCTTTCACAGGTCATGGATCAGAGAGACAGACTGTAAATGTTGTCAAGTAAAAGTTGCAAATTTCTAAATAGTTTTGTCTTCTTTTATAAAGAGCAAGAGCTGTTTAGTATCGAGGTATAATAAGACCTACAAGAATAGAGCTATCAAACCATGATCAAACTAAACCATGCTACCATACCACGAAAGGAAACACAATGTATACAGCGGCTGTACCAGATCTGCCAATCTGGGGGGGGGGGCAGTGGGGGCAAGCTTAACTTTAGGGGGGAGGCAAACAAAAATATTTAAGTGTAATTTTGTGCTAAATAGTAGTTAAACTCGATTTCGGGCATAGGCGAAAAATTGAGGCGGGAACTGGGGGGGGGGGGCAAAGAAATAACTTGGGAGGGGGCATTTGCCCCCCTTGCTCCCCCTAGCGCCGCCGCTGAATGTATAAAGTCTGTTTGAAGTCTTTACTCGCCGAAGGATGGACCATCATATGGTTTATGATTCATATGTTTTATCCTGTTAGTATCTTTGGTAACTTTTCGCCGTAATTCGAGGAAACTCTGCCTGAATACCCCGGTTTACATGGCACTTTATACGGAGATACATGTAAGACAAAACCTAGCAATTACAGCAAGCTAGAAACTTCTACATCACTGCATCTTGTTGGTAGCAGTCATATGGTCATGCCATAGAGCTATAAACAAGAAAAATGAACCAAAGCCTTTCTCACCTTTATCGTTTGCGCCACTTCAAGAAAACTATTATTATTTTTATTGAAAAAAAAAACATATCTTGTAATGAAACCAAGCAAGCCTCGAAAATGAGTACCTACCACTGCACTCATCCGTAGGCCTGAAGATGCCCGTGTAGAGAGAACTAAGCCAGCCTGAATGCCAAGTTATGTGTGACGTTTAAAACCCTCCGATGGAGTGACGTACTATTTTTGATAGTCGGTTTTTAGTGTTTTTTGAATAACTTGTTTAATTAAATTTGAACAATTTTGAAACTCCATGTGTTCCTCAAGCAGTCAATTCCCTTCAAAACAAGGTATCCCCCGTTAAAATCGGCCCAGGCACTCTGCCAAAACATGCCATCAGCTAGTCATGCCCCAGGGGAGTCCATTTCAACCCCTGCGCTAAGCAATACGGCCTTGTTGTTTATTGCGCTGTGTCACAAGGCCAGATGTGTGGTCTGATAATGGTCTGCCGCAGCATCAATGAATCATACACTTGGTTGAAGCCTGGCCTGACATCTAGTGTATCCCTTTTGAACCAATCCAGAGTCTGTATTGGGGCTGGGGATGGTGGGGGAAGGCGGGGCTTTAGTGTTGTTGTTTGATACTGAAAGTTCATCAGCCTTTGATGTCTGGGTATGTAGACTTACGGTCTTTTCCTTCCTCAATGCTTGAGGCCTGGAGGTTGTAGATAATATCTTCTAGGAATAAGTTGTGATCAAACACCAGTCGACTGTTAGTTGTGGCATGGTTGTGGTGTGTGTATTTGGGGTGAAGTTGGGGGCGACGGGGGGGTGTCAAAGGCGGGGCTTAGCGTCAGGGTTGTTTTCTGATTAGGAGCTGTCAGCCACCTTTTGGAATGGCCTGAAAATGAATATATAGTGAGGGAGACACCTCTAGAAGATGGTTATATGTCAAGAAAAGCATTTGAATAAATATTGGTAACATGACACGCGTGTATGTAGGGTACTATAGAAAATAGTACGTCACTCCATCGGAATATAATTCAAGCATCAATGGCAGCGCAGAGTTAAACCCAAATTCCACTGTTTTAAAAGGTATTTTTAAGACAACACAATTGTAATGAGAGTACTACCCCTGTTCATCGAGCCCTCAGCATTCCTAAAACCATGAAGCAGTAACACTAAAACCATCTCAACTCCTTTGGAGTATGCAGTACCGGCAACAAAATCAGCGCACATGTTGCTAATCATTCACACCAACAATCTCTACCCTCACATTATTGTATCCATTAAATCCTGTGTGATGAGAAGCAGTTATAGTAAAGCGTCTTGCTCAGGGACACAATTAGTGTCTCGACCAGGATTCATACCTACACTCTGGGGACCTAGCCACCGAAACTTGAGTTCGATGCGCTCGAGACCACTCGACCACGACACGAGTAACTGAATTGACCCCTCGCAAGCACGTCACACTCGGCGACTGTGCCCCGCTCACCATTTTTGAAGTCAATAAGGTATACGTGTATTAAACGCCGCACCGCCTGAAATGCGCACGTGTACATGTACAATGTACGCAGGCACTGACTTAATACACAGTGATTATTGACTTCCAAAATGGCGCAACGAAGATTATTGTGATCATGGCGTCAGGTAAATTGAATCAATAGATAAATCATATAGTTTCCTCCGACAACCTGAATGCACAAGGTTGGTCGTTCAATGCTTATCTAAATAATTAGCTGCATGGAGGAAGTGGTGAACCCAGAAGCCCATCATCAGTGTGTGGTTGGCATAGTTACGTCAAACTTAAACAGGGCCTCCAAGGTCAAATTCAATTTTGTGATGCACTCATTTTCCAATAGAGTCATTTATGAAAGTGGGAAAAAAATACAAGTCTCCAACCTCGCGATGAAATGGTGTAACATGTCATTTTGTTTGATACATGTACTATTTCAGAACGAAATTTGAAACACGCTACATCATTGGATATATCGATACCATGCCCGCTATGTGGCAGAGGGAGGCCCCCAAATGTTCCCATTCTATAACACACTCTTCCCCTCTTGTACAGAAGTAAACCCCTCTGAAATCCTCAAAAGAATTTCAGAGATTTCCAGAACACAATGAAGACACAACATGAGGGGGTAGGCCTACACCCTGCCACATATCGAGCACCAAATGTGGATATCAACAACAAATGGGTCAATCTGTACATTCCAGTGAGGATTGTTAGCATCAGCCAAAAAGTTGAAGTTAATGCCTTTTTGATTGAATACCATCAAAATTCAGGAATGACCTATTAACCATTTCCTGTACATAATGTGAGACCCATCTTATTACGTCAATGGATGTTTCAGGATGACTATCAAATCCAATGGCATTCTACACCATTGTAACGCGATGCTACAGCCTTATATCACATCCCCACACTTTCATACAAGGACTCTATCTATTGGAAAATGAGTGCATGCATCACAAAACTGAATGCAACCTTGGAGCCTATCTTGAACACGAAAGTATTTGCAGATGAGCAATGGCTACTGCTACACACGATCAATTAAAAATTAAACATTAATTTGAGTTGTGTATTATCTAAAACTGTCTGGTTTAGAAGCACGTTTTAATATAAGCGAGTGGAATTGTTTGCCCTCCCGTTTTAAAAAAAATGTTTTTATAAAAGATGGCAACAAACACAGAATTAGCCGTTGCAAACTGTGACCTATGGTATAAATGCAAACACTAACGGTTAACAACCTGGTGTTTGGCCACTTGCGGTCTTTCTCAAAGGCTTTTTAAAAAGATGACAGCATTTTAGATGTACGATGGTCATCCGTTTAAATAACATAATAGCAACAGCTTTTAGTAAAACTGTTTTTTTCCCACGATCGTCATCCATTCTATCGGTTCCAAAATGCTTTTCTATAATAAATCGTCGCAGTTTTCACAAAGTGACATATTGCTCCAAATAATTTTTTCCCCACAAATTTGAGTGATGTCAATATTTAGAAAAGTTTCACTGATACCTTTATTTCTGCCATGTGTCAAGTCTTGAGACATCTTGGTTGCTTTACTACAAAAGCCCAATCGTGCCACGAAAGTTTATTTTATTACGAATTAATAATCCATTATTACGAATTAATAATTCGTTATTACGAAATAAATAATTCGTTATTCGTATTAACGTTATTACGAATTAGTAATCCATTATATTGTGCCTCATGACAGTTTATACAACAGCGCCCTCTACGATTGGGCTTTCGTACATCTGCTAGTCTGGTTACCAGACCCAAAAATCTCCGACTATTCTGTCGATTTTAGGGTCCGGTATGCATCACCACTGAGAGATCAGTGGGTTCCACCCAAATGTCACGTGACGAAAAAGGAGGAATTCCTTCTTTTCCGAAAAACTATCCGAAATGCTCCGGACAGTGTCGTTAATGGTCGAACATTTCTTTTGTTAATAAAAAATCAAAAATTTTGCAGACACATCCCATTATCGTTTTTCTTTTCTTTATTTTCCCCAACAAATTCAACACTATAATAATTTGAATATATTTTAAACATTTTTACAACTGATAATCCCAGGCTTTTTGCAAGTAAACATGGCCCGTCATCAGCGCTCCGTTTTTTATCCGATGATATCGTCCACCATTGGTGACAAGTAATGAATATTGAATATTTATACATGTTCTTGTCATAATCTATGTTTAGCTTTGGAAGGATGATGCCTGACCTAAGATTTTTAACAAGAGTTGTTAGGGAATCTTTGGTCAGGGAACAGACTATTATGTCTGTCGGCTACGTTCAAAGATTAACAATGGCCTAAACTCCCTCAAAAGTTGCAGTCGTACGACACACAACACAAACACGTCTGCCGCGTCTATTCTAGATCGGGCACGTTTGTAGTTTCTATTAATTCGTTATAAGAATTATTAATTCGCAATAACGAATTATTACAAATTATTAATTTGTAATATCAAATTAGTAATTTGTAATGACGAATTAATTCGTAATAACAAATGATTATTGTAATTTGTAATACTGAATTATTAATTCGTAATAATGAATTATTTATTCGTAATAGTGAATTATTAATTCGTAAGAATGAATTATTAATTCGTACAATGCATTATTTGCTTCGTAATAACGAATGATTAATTCGTAATATCAAATTACTAATTCGTAATAATAAATTAGTAATTCGTAATAACGAATTAATTTCCCACTGCGTGGCACGATTGGGCTATCATAACTGAAATGATCACTTCACATAGAGCAATGTTGTTTGTGTACCACCGTAGAGCAAAGGAGTTCTGTTTCTATGGTTCTATGAAGTGACACAATTCCCTACACTATTACACAGGGAATACATCACTTTGTGAAAACTCGAAAATCGTGTCTGTTGACTTTTTGTCGTTTTCACGAAATGACGTTTAAGTTTATCTTTAAGTTTTACTCGTCGCTAGTTGTTTCCATAGACAAATACATATTATACATACACTTACGTGTCAACTTTGAGATTTCAGCTTTCTAACAATTTTAACAAATTTGACGATGAAAAAAAATCAAGAAACTGCGTTTTTTATCTTTTAACCAACCTCAATATGCAACCGCCCGAAAACGCAGTTTTACCCGTGTAGTCCAATGTGTCACTTCATGAAAACTCTGAGAAATTATTTAAGGGCAAATAGACCCTGTTGAAATGTTCACCCTTAAAAATGAACCTATATTTAAAAAAATGAAAAATGAACAAAAATCTGAGAAATATTTGTTTTTTCATCTTTATCCATACAGTGCACAATAAATATTTACAAACGAGTATGTCAAATGTGTTGCCATTCTGTTGTTTTAATTTCTACTGAATAATTAATTCAAAACAAAAAAAAATAATTAGTTAACATATATATACATGACTACATTACACTAGCAATGACATACATCTACTTAGTTGTATTGTTTTGATTTCGTTCTCATATTCCTGGATACAAAATTAATTTAAAATAACACAACTCAATTTGACCAGTCAAGCTCTTCATAATAATTAAGACCTCAATAATACACACTTGACATTGAAGATTTCACCTTAGAATAATTACCTTAAAAAACAATCAAATCAAAGCATTGAATTTACATTACAAAGAGTTTTTTACTTAAAAAATCTTTACAAATTCAACAACATTTTTGACCGTGACATTCTGGATTTGCAGTACCCCTAAAGTATCAAATGTTGACTAATATAATACTTCTCATAAATTTTTCTCTACACTGACTTTTTTGGGATTGATTAAATCCTTTCCATTTACATAAATATAAACTATCGCAATAGCTGAACTTGCTTTCCATTCTTGTATCGGTGAAGTTCATCTTGCCCCCAAAACAGAAAACTAATGTATCATTCACACACGTTTCAATCTCTCAAGACATTAAAATGCAAACTGAGGAAATTCTTCCGATTTTCCTTAGTCTGGAAAACATGTAGGCTAATTTGAATTACAAATCTCAAAAGCGTTTCGTAAAAAAAAAAGGAAAGTATACTAACAAATTTTCCTTAATTTGTTATTTAGAGAGAGGGAATGAAAGTGTTATTTGTTACAATCTATAAGGAATTTTTACCTGATAACCACTGATTGGGGCCCAAATTTGATAGAGCTGCTTACACAACAATTGTGCTTACCAGAATAAGGTTACCAGCCTATAAACATTATGTTCTATGTATCGTCTGTGACTGGTTTCCCTGTCATTTTTCGCTTAGCAGAAATTTGTTAAGCAACATTGGTCTGCTTAGGCAGCTCTATTAATATTGGGCCCTATTGTGAAGGTAAAAGGTACAGGCTCATGAAACTTTCTCTGAACGATTCAATACATCCAAACTTTAACCCAATCTAGATGATGCATACACATTGAACTATGGAAACAATCATGTGTGTTTAGAAGGACCATGTAAACCCATGCAAGCTTTACTTAATACTGTAAGCCAACGTTGGTAAAGAACTAAATCCTCAGATGCATCGAATGTCCAGTAAAATTGCCAAAAGACAGGCCATCTCACAAGTATTGTCCATTGTATCTATATAAACCTAACTCACTCTAGTTAATTCAAACTCGGCAAGCTTAGTTATAGGGCCTACAACTATAACAAATGTAAACATGAAGCTGTTCATTCTCGACCCATGCAGCACAAACAAACCCGTTATTTCAATCCATGTGTTGTTGGTATAGCATGCAAGTATATATCGTCACCTTCTGTATTAATACTTGAATCAATGGAATGATTGAGATTGAGATGACTGGTTAGCTTTTAAAATATAATGTCCAAATTATACATTTCATTTTTTCGGGGCGATTTATGCGTATGTAGACCCTGCTGTAATTAAAATACACATCACCGGTATATTTCTAGTACTCGGACTTACAGCCAATTTGTTGAAAAAATTTGTATTGTTGGAGACTTGTCCCAGTGTTGACACTGGAGAAAATCACAGGTACCAGACTATACGTGACCATGTCGGCTTGATCACCACTGACGCCCCATTCACATGTGTTGAAGCATAGGGGCCCGCAGCAACACCCTTTAGCAATAGCCCCACCAGTAGCAATGTTGGGAAAAGCCTAATACACCAATGTCATTGTGTGACTCTGGCTACGGCTGAGATCATTGGATTCAACAGCCCCATTATTGAACAGGCATTTGCAGTGACCAGGTAGTTGCAACAGCCAAAGCCGTTGATTCAGGCACAATCATAAGGCCATTTCTGAATTGAAAAATTTGCTACGGGCTACGGCTGATGACAACAACGGCAAGGTAAGCCATAACCTAGCCATAACCTAGCCATACCTATAACAGACACGGTCCAATAACCAGTAAATGGTTGCTACAGATAAATCGAACATGACCTGGGTATAAATCATAACCAAGACCGTAGTCCAATTTCAAAACAAATAATTGCAACACAAAGAAGTATAACAAACACTTTATATAACTTACACACCATGGACATGAAAAGCAGGCAACTTCACTGAAAAGAACGCAAACTTCCCAATAGCACAACAATCAATACTACTAAGGTTACCAGCCAAAATGTTATGAAATATATGAAATATATGCTGTGCATGGATGTTTGTGGTTGGTTCCCTGCTATTAGATAGTACGTTTGTTAGGCTGCAGACCTTTCATTTGTGTACAAACACTGACCCCCATTTGAGATCACACCATATAAAACTGTCACTAGTTTGGCACGAATCTACCTCTTAATAAAATGTTAAAAATGACTTCTATTTTCCAAAGATTTTTTTTTAAATACTTTTTGTTAAGGGTGGCACAATTGATTTATCAGCGATATGGGCATTAATGTGAACTTGAAAGTATTTTTTTTGTATTAAGTTGTACAGTGTTGTACTTTTGCAATGAAGGTCTCTCATATTTTTGCCAACCACTGGTTTGATGTTGCAAAAGAACGGTCTATATTTTCTGCTTGAGCATCTCTATGAAATTGGTACCACTGTATCACAGATGAGTAACATGTTTTGGGGATCGTGATCCTCCAAACTTTCCTCCAGAAGAGAAAATATACCCCTGTCTTACCTCGATGATAAGAGTACGTTTTAACATTTTAGCAATGAACGGGGGTGCATTTCCATAGACTCACATTAGAAATGGTAACTCGGTGCTGTGCAGGCATATTTACTTATTAATTACAAAATGTACCATCGATCCACTTTGCATTTACCGCATCGTTAGTAAATTATTTATACATCGTAGTTATGCACTTTATAATATCCCAATCGAACAGAATAAGAACGGGGGTGAAAGGTTGAGGGAGAGGTGGCCTCATAACACCCGCCATTTTACCCACACTATAACAACCAGAATGTCTGTCAATTGTATAAAGACGTAAACAAGAATAAATACACAAACAAATTTATCCATACAATTCCTTACAAAAATAAATTTACAGCAATTTAAAAACGGGTCTTGATTACACTGGATTTCACCTGTACAAACCATTCCATTAATTCTTTTAATTTTTTTTTTTTAAAGTAACCCCTTAACCCAAACCTTAACAAACAGAACCTTAAGAAATCTTAAGAGACAAAAAAAAATAGCAAGTTGACAACACGTCTTCGGGACAGGATCTCTAGACTAAGCTGAAGGTATTGCTCTGCTGAGCAAGCAACTCCAGGGCACCAATCAAAAGCAATTAAGAGTCTTGGCTGGTAACCTGCTTCTGCTCAGGATTATTTGTATGTCTTAAGCAGTTAGGGGTTTAGTGGCTTTATGAATAAGCATCAGCACATTATATGAATTTAAGTCAAATTAGAAACAAACTCTTGCAACATCCATGAGAAACAGAGGAAGAACAGTTTAATAGACTAATCCGAGCAGCTTGTTCAGTTACACCACTGCAGCCATGGCCGCCGCACGCGCACGTCGACGCACGTGCACTGTGAATTCTACATGCTGATTGGTATAATATGCCCGGCTGACGCACAATTATCGCGTCGCTGTCGCGTGCGGAGGGCATAGCTGCAGGGGTGTAAACCCCCATAAACGAAACGCTCGGATTGGTGTTCAGAAGAAAAACAAACATGCAGTATCAACTTATACAAGCTTATAATATTCACGGGTGGATCTATGGTGACATTTAATTATCTCATCAAAACAACATTCTTTACACTTCAACTCAACGCAAGCAAGCAAGAAGCATTGAGAGAGAGAGAGAAAGAGAGAGCGTGCGATACGCCAACTGCATTATTTACCAGTGTATTGAACAAGCATGGCTGGGTTTCAATGACTTAACTTCTTCTTAAAACCAAATGTTCCTGAGGTTTCAATTGGTACATTTTTAAAGCATTTTAGCACTTGCATGGGTGTGGATGTGAATGTATACCCCAAAACACTGGCCAGATGACTAGATATCAAAATAAAGTCGACCTACTCTCCAATAAATACAGATCTGTTGGAGCTAAAAACTGCAGACATCTCTTCTTTCCCAAATACAATTGATGTAGAGAAGCAAAGATTATAATTTCTCTCAACATGCTCAAGAATACTGCCCTACATCCTAAAAATGGAAAAGTTTTTTTGAAGGTGATTTATGGGTGATTTTAGTCTCCTGAAAACACACACTATTTTAAAACACAGTTTGTAACAATACAAAATTGAGGGGAAAGCCAAAACAAAAAATCCTGCTTCATAAATATCAATAATGATCAAGTAACAAGTGTCATTAAATGTTGCAGATATCAGGGTATCAATACTACTCCTGGGCCATTTTCGAAACCAAGGTTTGGGCTTGGGCTCAGGCTTATCGGCTCCATCAGTTATTTTGAAAACGTGGGCTTTCTGTATGGGGCTTCAAACAGCCGGACAAAGCCTAAGCCGGAGTCCAAGCCCATGCTGTGGTTTTGCAAAGGCCCTAGCTAATCACTGTGAAAAAAATGTTGTAATGCAGTATTCCTGTAAAATGTTGACTACACAGCCCAACTTCAAAAAGCTGTCAAGCAGAAGATCCTGCTTGTTGAAGATTTTACTTGCTATCAGCACAAATAATGAGGGAACCAGTCACAAGCAATGCACATCACTAATACTGCTTTGGCTGGTAACACATTTTTCTGCTAAGCAAAGCTTTTCTGTGCTGAACATATTTATGAAAGTGGGCCAAGAACTCTATCATGTAGCCATCATCCTTGCCATGTTCCCCGTGTTCACTTGCATTCATATATGGATTCTCATTGTACATTGTACAAACAAGGGGCAAGACTCTCGTTTCCCTCCGAGCCTCGTTTTGGTTGAAGTGCTTTAGAATGGCCACACCATGACAAAAGGTGTACCTGTCAGGTCTCTCGGTGTCCATCCTGGGCCCATCCTCTGTAGGCACAAGCTTAAGCCAAGTACAAAACAATGGTGCTCAATATCACTAGAAGGTTACCAGCCAATGTGTGTGCTATTACGTAACCATTGTGACGGGTTTCCTGCCATATTTTGATTAGCTGTAAATTGTTACGCAACATTTGCTGCTTAAAGCAGCTGTATGAAACAGGGCCCTGGCCTCACGTCTTGCCCCCTCGGTGGAATCGTTCTGAAAGGGGAATGTTATTGATGAAAAGAGGACACAATTTGAGACCCCAAGGGCTGCATATTTACATGACTGGTACCCTGTCTACATCCTGTTGAAGAGATACTGACAGGCTCTGAGCGTGTAACAGTCAAGGGATTTTATGAGTTCTGGAGTACTCTGTATCAACTCCTGAGAGTGACTCAGTGACAGTAAATGCCACTCATCCAGGGCCAAAGGTCAAACTCTCAAAACAGGGTTCGTACCTGGCACACATGTACTCTCTTTCATCCCTCCAACAGTGGCGTAACCAGACATTTTCCTTGGGGGTGTGGGGGGGGGGGGGTTGGTGTTTGAGCTGGTGCGAAAACAAAACAATGGTTGGGGTGGCTTTAAAGTATCGGACCATTCATCTGTGCATTTATTCAATATAATTTGGGGAGGGCGGGGGAAGGTTCTGACCGGGGGCTCCAGCCTCCATGCCCCCCCCCCAAGGGTTCTAAGCGGGGGGCTCCAGCCCCCCCCCCCACCCCCAATTATGCCACTGCCCCCATGTATGCCTCCGTATGTAATTTTTCATTTGAAAATAAAGTAACTCTTCATAATGTGTGTAGTGCTAGAAACAGAAATTGGTAAATATGCTACCCTCAAGTCTCAAATTTACTTCTGCTACACAAACCATGACAGACTAGACTACGGCTATGCACAGCTACTCTGTGTGCACATGTTATGTACATGGCTGCAACACACTGTTTAACTGTCTGTACACGGATGTCCTGATAGTTTGATATGGAGTATTATATATACACAGGAAAAAAATTAGTGATTCAAAACATCCATTTTATACTGGTGTCTACTTGTAGAAAATAAGGTTTGTTTACCATACATCAAAATTCCAAAATAAAGACAACCAATCATATCTATCCCTCTTTTGTATCTTTCAGTAAGCAATCAACAACTGTTTGTAAGTGTGTGTAGCAATCGCATAAAACATTCAGCGCGGCCCTGTGATGGCAAAAGGGTGTATCGCATACTTAGAACAATTTGAGATACACCCTTTTGCCATCACAGGGCCGAGCGCCTCTTCAGTGATGTGTATCCAAAAAATCTATCGATACACAATTTGGTTTCATACATAAAACAGTCACTACATCAACATCAAACTGTAATGACCAATTCAGATGCATATTTTGTTTTATCTTCTTAAATATTGTCATGATATACAATGCAATAGGTGCAACATATACACAACTACACCACACACAGGCACAAGCAAAGACCCAACAAAACAAAAAAATGCTGAATACTAGACAAATAATGATGGTTTATGAGTGCAATGGTGAGTACATTTCCATGAGATGAAATAAGGAATGTTCCATTTAATGAGGTGAAGCCGAGTTGAATGGAACATTCCATCTTTCATTGTAAGAAAAGATTCAATTGCACGAATGCCAAATTGAATTATTCGTTTTTTATAATATCGCAGTAAATCTTTGTCATTTGATTGGAGGAAAAACACTGTAAGAATAAACCGTGCCAGATTATTTATGGCCTCCAATCCACTTCAAGGGCGTTTTGTACTGCTCCGTATAAAAACGCACAATGTGGTCTAGTGTGCAGTTTTAGTAAAAAACCAAAGGATGGGACAAAAACACACGATAAATAGTACCAAAATGCAAGGTTTATGACATAAGCCATGCTATGGTTTGATTAATGAATGCCATGTGACCCACCATCCTCCAATCAAATTACAAAGATCTGATTAGTGTTATATAACTGAGTGACCGATAGGTCGAGAATAAGTAAAACTTGTGTGTATTTGAAACATTTTTGGGAATCTTGAGTTCCTCGGTACGTTGCTTTAAAGGCAGGGTACGCCTTTGGTATTTGGAACCAGACGTTTGTTTCAATCCTGTATAATTGTAGATGTATACCATAAAACTAACATCTGAAAATGTTGTTTCAAAAGATGCAAGTGCTCTTGAGATATCGGCGAACATCTGGAGCGTGGAAATGGATTTCCACGCAGAAGCCTCCAAAAATACTGAAACTGCTCGTTTTTCACTACATGAAAAAGACTTCAAGACTGAAGCCTTCCTCAGATTCAAATATTTTAGCGAGAAATTACCTCTTTCTCAAAAACTATGTTACTTCAAAGGGAATCATTTTCCACAATGTCTCTGTTGCTCCTTACCAAGTAAGTTTTTTATGGTCATTTATTTTTGGAGTAGTTACCAAAAGTATCCCTGCCTTTAACGTGCGAAGGAAACAAAATTGCGCACTGTAACAGAAATCAAATATGCACAAGACTTGCGTAGTCTATTGAAATCTCTACAACTCCGTAAGTCTTTTCAACAAATAAATGTTAAAAAACAAATACAGAATAAAAATCTTTTTTTTTTTTTTTAAATGTCCTGAAACTGGCGCGGTGTGCAATATAACTAAAACACCGAATCCAGCTCTTTGCACCCAGGCTGGAATTCATGAGAAATGTTGATGAATTTGTTTGTGCCTGGAACTGTGTTTCATAACACGGTGATTGGAATATTTGGCATTATTTACAATTTACACAATAAAGATCTCTGTAGATGTGTATGAACCCATCCGTTTCAGTCCGTACGCGCTAATGCTGCAAACCACCACCACAACCAATCCCTCTCCCACCCCCCACCCTCCCCCCACCCTTCCCCCTCCCATTGCTTGGATTCTGTCAGCTCAAGGTTTCGTACACACAGACATGGAAAACCCGTTGTCTTTTTTAAAATTTTTAAGTGAAGTAAGTGTCTTGCTCAATGATTTCACACAATTCCCCTGACAGGACAGCATGACGTAACGATGCAGAACACTGACCATAAATATTTGCAATGAACAGAAATTAAATCCTGAAAATGGCATTTAACACAACTAAATCAGCATGCTTTTTTTGTCCTGATTTCAGTCGTCACTTTTCCATTTAGTTGCTACTTTTCAGTAAGTATTATACATCATTATGTCATGCTTTCCTGTCAGGGAAAATGGTGCAAATCGTTGAGAAAGACACTTAGTTCGCATAAAAAGTAAAACAGACGACGGTTTTTCCCATGTCTTTGTGGGGTGCGTGTACGGACTAAAAAGTATTGGTCTATATGGCTTCTATTCACCTCTCCTAACATCATACATTAATAGCCTCAGTGGAAATACTAACTACATGTTTCACAAATGCAACTTGAAAATGAGTTTTTGAAAATAGTGAACAGCATCGGAGATGTTGGTTAAACTCTGTGTATGTTAACTTGTTTAAAATCAAGACGTATGTATGGCTCAAGCCCGAATATCTGATGTCACACTTCGAGGCTCGTGAATAACGACATATACCGGCCTTTAGAACCTCCTGGTTGACTGCCAGATGCACCTTTGACCTTGCATGCAATATTAATGTTTGAACCGTACATGTACACACACATACTCATGTGTTCAATCACTATCAGTCTGGTAGTTATGCTTCACTGCATGTATCCGATGAAACCATTTGGTGCCCGTCTACATCCTTGCGGATAAGCACAGGGGACCAGTCTAGTACGGCTCCAACCATGGGTAGGCCTACACATTCTAATGGTGTGGCGTTGTGAAAATGTATTTTGGATTCATAATTTCACAAATATCTATAAATCAATCTTCCACCTCATTTTCAGCAAAGAACCAACAAGTTCAGTGAAGAGTTCGTCTGTATTTCTCTGTTGCACATGCATAACAGTGTCTAGTAAGAACCGAAAAAGCTACCCATGATGCCAGACATGAAAACAAACACACACACACACAAACACCCCCCCCATATGTTTGTCCACCCAGTAAATGAAGGACTTCTCTTTGGTTAAAAAACATGTTGAAGTCCTCCATGTCGACAGGTAGACCTGGTCACCCGAACCTACATTGGTTCCAATCAAATAACGTGTCAAGGTTCCAGCTGTTCGGCCGTTGGTAATAGCATCTGTTTGTCCATTTTGGGAGATGGAAATGAAGTTTGACATTTTCTTTTCCAATCCGAAGGGAAAATCAGTTCGGAGTAACCCTTTCAAGATAAAAACTGAATATTTTTCTCGGCTCTTCTGATGATTCCAACATTTCACTTGATTTACAATTCCATGTAGGTGACATGGGCCTTTTTATGAACGCCGAATTTTAAGTACAAGTCTAAAAAAAATTATTCAACGCTGTAAAATATCTTTTAAATGTGCTCAACTAAAAGAACTGATTTGCATTTTTGTACCATCACTTTGCTTAAATTGTTTCTCAAATTAAATACTTACAGAAAAAAAACTGACTGTAGAAACGCAGCAGACATTTTGGGGGAAAACGTTCAGTGAGGTCTGCAATGTTTGCATAAAAATCATTTACACGTTTTTTTCCAGAGACTAAATGATTATCTTTAGACGATGAAGATTTGTAGATTTTTTCTGTTTTCTATTTGCCAGTTTGGATAACTTGACATTTAAATACAGTGAACTATTTTTGTAAATATTAACGAGGAGGGGGGGGGGGTCTGCAAACACAAGAGTAGATTCATTTCCATGAACATGTATCATAACAATTTACCTGGTTTGTAGATTACCTAGAAGTTATTAAGTCAAATAGAAAACGTTCTCCTAATGTTCCGTTTCAAGATCCTTAAGCCTCTGTGGAGTTCAAATCCACAGATGAGGTTGTTTTGATCAATATCTCGAAGATTAACCGTAAATTAGCCGTAGGCTCTTAGATAAAATAGTAACTAGTGCCGTGAACAAATTACTTCAACTGACAACTGATCCAGGGGGAGACGTCTTGTTGACACAAGAGAAGTTGTTTTTGCCATTATTGAGAGAGTGAATCAGTTGACTTGGTCGTAGGAGAGGGAGAGAGAGTAGGGGGTAAGAGAACGAGGAGAGGAACAAACCCGAGACAAACACGACGAGGAGACCTAGCTTCATCACACAAGTACACAGCAGTTGCTTTCTTCTGTTTTGCCTCGGTTTCTCTGTCCTGAAGTGTAGAAATAAAACAAAAAGAACAAAAACAAATCTAGAATTAGAAGTGAATAAAAATGGTTGTCACTCAAACAGCAGGGATGAGCGTCATTGCTGACAAAAAGGTCCGAAGCTGGGATCCAAATTGAAGGAGGTATGTTAAAATGATGACATTTCAACCTTTTAACGCCTGGAGTTTTAGATTGAAATGAGCTTCTGAGAACAGTATT
Source organism: Marthasterias glacialis (assembly GCA_911728455.2). NCBI lineage: Eukaryota > Metazoa > Echinodermata > Asteroidea > Forcipulatida > Asteriidae > Marthasterias > Marthasterias glacialis. The sequence continues at coordinate 19,562,221 of OU452228.1, forward strand.
CTAAGCACTAGAGCAGTAGATCAAAGAGCCAGATTTCTTCCTACCTGATGAAAATAACAGCTATTTTTTTTTTCACCAGGCAGACATGAAAGAGTCTGAATTCAGATAAAAGTCTGAAGCATCTCATCTCTGAAAGTCTCATGTGATACAATGTTTTCTTTGTTCTTGACTCCAAGGTAGTGCTTTTCAACATAAAGATTAAATACCCTGTGATTAAAATATTCAGTAAATATCTCATCACACCAGGGACTCAGTTGTTTGGGTTCAATCTGATACAAAGTAACCATTACGAAGGCACTTCCTGCCAAAACTCAAACTTAATTTGCTCCACAGATCGATAAGAGCTTTCAAAGCAACACCTAATTAGGGCCAATACATGTAGAAGATTTAAGATGTAACATCACATTGATACTGTAGCATGGCTGATGTTGCAGTTTTCTTCACTTTAAATGCCATTTTATTATTATTATATGTTTTATCTAATCTCGGTAGGACCCATTCAACCCAAGGGTTGGTTTTCAAGAGGCTGTGAATATACAACTATACATTGATATATATGTTAAAATACAAAAACAAAATGACACAAAAAAACAACCAAATTAGTTAAAAATAATGATTAAGAAAGCGAGAGAAAGAAATAAACAAAAAATAAAAATAAAAAGTCAAAATGGTATAAAGTTAACAGATAGGTGAATAAACAATTTGATTATTTCCGAGAAATGACTGATGTTGGTTTTATTATGAGATGTTTTGAGTAATCTTGTAACCAGACTTGAGGTTATTCTTAGGATAGTTGTGTTTAAATATGATCCGACTCTTTGTCTTCAACGGCTGCAAAGACTCCGTAGAGGTTAAACAAGCACGCCTTGTACTTGTTTAACTTTGAGAAATTAATTTCAAAATCAACTTGTGGCGTTAAACACAGACATCACTTGTTTGATTAAAAACAGATGCGACAAAACCATCAAGCGTAAACTAATTGATGAGTTATGTTCATGTACTTTCATGATCAACATTAGCGTTGGAACAATTTGACAATGAGAAAGTTGCACTAAAGTATGCCACACGTGTTTTCTCATGTTATGGTGAACCTTGAGCATGTTGAGTGAGTTGGCATACATGTAAACATCTAGAAGGTTCAGCTGCACATTACGTGAGAAATAAACGTCAACGTGAACGCGAAAAAGTTTGTGCTGTTGCCACTATTGTTGACTCTGGGAGACTGTCTGTGATGATAAGAGACTATCCAGGTGAATTTATTGTCCACACAATACAAGTATGTAAACATCGGAAAATCACCAGGTCTGTTTGCTGCCACCTAATAGCCTTACAAGTAATTAATTTGCAATTTTCAACAGGATCTGTATTTTTCTTTCGATGCAAAGCAGCCTTGACATTTTTTTTATCAATGAACAATAATCCGTGCACCATGATACATTTCTTGACATTTTTCATACTTTCTACGTTTGTATCATTCTTGTTATCATATTATTTATGTGTTTTTAATTCTAGTCGTAACATTTTACTGTTCTTACTGTTTACTGTAAATTGGCTTGGCCTGTGGGACACGAAATGCGATGAAAAAAGTATGAAATGAAAACAAATACCAAATATGCCTTCAGGGTAATATTGTAATATTTTTTTGCACTATTTGTGGAGTCAACCAATGACTTATCTTTACACTGATGTACAATGTTTATTGTACGGGTGTCCAAAATGCACGTCAACTGAATCAAGGCTTGTTCAACATTGCGCATTTTACTACAAAATCATGTTACTTAATTTTAATGCGCTAAACAAAAACCTTGCAAAAAATGTGGAATTTAAGAGACTCCCACGTAAGCATTCTCCATGTTCATAATATCAGCTAACATACTTTCCTTGTATTCCAAACAAATTAATGATGGGTAAAGGTTTGAGCAATGCAAGGTTACATTGTCATAGCTTCTGTATATACATGTAGGTTACTATGGTAATGAACAACACATCATCTCAACAAATGTTCAACGAAAGAAGGCTAATTGCCCAGTGGCTGTGTACGCCACTGACATGACTGATTATACAAGGGTATGCTAATTAGAGACAATGGAATCAATGTGCACCACATCAAAGCTCATCAAAAGCCTCAATTAAAACTTAAAAAAGTGGTTTCCATCCCAACCTGTCGTTATCTAGGCGCAATTCCACACAGCTGCTTAAATGCTTATTTTGTGCTGATTATGTGATCCCCAATTCCTAGCGCTGCTATCAGTAAGCCAAGCAAATGAATGACGCAACAATGCAAACACATGGTGAATGCCAAAGCTGTCTTCCTTATTTCATGTGGGTTTTTTTCGTTTACCTGTAAAATATGCTTACACGTATGCAAAATTTTCTGCTAGTGAAGTAAGCAGAAAAATTTGCATACCATTACGCATCTCTATGAAACTCTCTCAAATAGTGAAAACAAAAGACATTCTATCGTGTCTATACTAACATTTTTTGGTGAACAAAGACAATTGACTAGAGTGGGATTTGAACCTGCGACCACCAGTTTAACGGACCTTCGGTACCTTAAGCCAGTGGTCACAGGTTCAAATCCCAAAACCTGCGACCACTGGCTTACTGGACCTTCGGTACATTAAGCCGGTGGTTGCAGGTTCAAATCTCGCTCCAGTCAATTTTCTTTCCGTAAATTAAACAAAAAATTTTCCCACTCAATTTACCTTGTGGTTGATTGCTTGATATTCTATAATAAACAAACTTTTTTTAAAGATAACATGAAGGCATTTTACAGAGTATCAAAATGTATAAAATCACGAAATTTAAGGAGACACATTTATCTTTTACACCACAATCCAATAAATCAAAATGTACCCTCTCCCTCTCTTTATCAAAAGAGGGAGGGTCCTTTTTATTTCAAGTTGACGCTGCGGTGTTTTACTGCACAGAGTGCGCTTCAGATAAAAATTCTCAGTGTCTGTTTGCTGCTGCATCCCCCACAGGTGAAGCGTTAAAAAAAAGGGCAGAGCCAGTCTCTACAAAAGCCATGTGTGTGTGAGTTTGTTTAGGCATTCAAACCGGGGACTTATAACAAAAGAGGACAATAGGGTCCCCAGTTGGAAAAGGTCCCCAGTTGGAAATCGTGTTCAAAACCAATGGGAGCTGTTGCTAAAAAGTTAAAGTACAAACAAAAGAGGGACAATAGGAGGTCCCCGATTGGAGGTAAATACACACTTGTGTGTGTGTGTGTGTGGGGGGGGGGATTTGGTGCTCCACATGTGACAGGGTGTACCCCTCCCCCCCCCCCTCTATTGTGTCCTCATTGTGTTCTGGGAATCTTATGAATTCTTTTGAGGATTTTAGGAGGGGTGGTGCTTCAGTACAAGAGGGGAAGAGTGTGTTAGAGAATGGGCACATTTGAGGGGCCCTCCCTCTGCCACATATCGGGCATGGTATAGGGTAGGCATACACACCATTTTAGGGCCATTTATTCAATGGAACAAACCCTGTCCCCATCAGGTAATACCATAAAAAAGGGAATAATACAACAACAATAGAAAAAGAATTTGTGTGAGTGTGATGTAACTTGACATGTATTGTAGAAAGCATGCTGTACAAGGTCATTGTGTCTGTGTCTAGACTGTAATGCTTTATGTATGTGTACACACCATGGAGCCTGACTTTATTTGTCCTTTGATGTATGTGTTGTGTCAAACTTATGTGATGGATGGATGATTTCTAATAGACCTTATGCACATGACGTCATTTGAGTAGGGCGCCCTCGCCTAGAGGTCAAAATGAGGTTGTTCATTGGCCAATCCTGTGTGCCGCGCGTACAAATCTCTGTGTTTCCATTGTTTCATCATCGATTTACCTCTAAGTCAATGCATAAGGTCTATTCAGCAGGGTTTTTTATCTTCAAACTGCGGAATTTTATGATTTTATTTTTCAAAAAGCGGAATTTTGAGGAATGTTTTTTTTTAGTTTTGTACAGAATCTGCACAACCTTGGAGAACAGAAACTCAACTTTTACTTAATATTTTCCAAGGCCTGACGGGGAAAAAAAAGACAATCTTGTCTCACTTCAAGTAGAACATGAGGTAAGGTGTTTGCTCCGTTTCACAAACATCTGATGACATCATGTGTACAAGCACCAGGCAAAATTCAAACTGTGACGCTCTACTATATCTTGATTCAAAGACAGTATGCTAATAGCAGTAGACAGAAAACGCAGTAACGGGGGCCATTTTGCATTCGTCACGCTAGCAGTTCTCCTGTAAGTACCTGAAACCAGCCAAATGTGTTTCAACCTGTGAAGAAACAAACATGAAGGCTTATCCTTAAAATAGTTTGAGTTGATTCATTTGATGCTTATAGTTATTTTAAAACCAGCCTCAAAAATTTCGACAAAAATTGGACGGAACAATCTACCTGCATTTTCCATCCACTTGTTGAATGAAATTTGAGAGTAATTAAAAAAAAATAATAATCCTATTCAACTCAAATTATTTTCAGTGCGAGCCTGCATGTCTCTTCACATGTTGAAACATCAGTGGGTGGTTTCCGATAACCAAACAAAAGTTACGACAATTGAAAAAACTGCTAACATGACGGTAGGAAAGTGGCCCCCTTTTACTTGTCTTTCCTGTCAGCAGCAGTGCCAACATTTACGCTTAGCAGCACCGCAATGACAACAAATAATACAAATTAAGTATTGTTTCATTTCAGTTACTATTGAAGTGGATGTTAATCATGGCCCATCAGACGTTGACTGACTTGCACAATGAAATGGACTCGTTGAGGATGTAAATGCAGGAATAGTGGTCGCCATATTCAACTTAGACTGGTTCCCGGTCCCTACATCGTTCTCTTTTGACTGTAGGGACCGGTAGCTACTACCGATATGGCGCTTTTGATAGGCCCTCGATACAGTACAAATTGTCTAGTTTTAGAGATGACGTTGGCTATGCTCGTGACGTGTGCATGTTGTTGTTTGACACTAGCACACGTGTGTATCGTAACCCTTCACCCAGACATATAGTGAACCAACCTTCAACATCAAAATTCAAGCTAAGTTTAGAAGAACATCTTAACTAACATTAATCTGCACGATGGAAGAGTCTCAGACTCTGTGCCCATCATGTTTTGTGTAAAGGCCGCATTGCATTATGGGATTACGTAGACCTATATGCTAATTCTAATTAGCATATACCTGGCAGAAATCTGCCAGGTATATGCTAATTTTCATTACCCGCTACCGGTCCCTATATTCAGTCAGAGCGTAAACGATGTAGGGACCAAGAACTAGTCAATATTCAACTTAAGAGGGATCAAACTTAAATCTCTCATGAACAGTGCCCCAGCATACGTATATTGATGATTTGCTTGAACAATCCTCCTGGCAAACTCCGATCGGACAATTCAAACCTCCTCATTGAGCCTAAATCTAATCATTCATGGGGTGACCGATCTTTTTCTTATAATGCACTGCGGTCTGATGAAATAAATTGCCATGACATAACAAATCACTGGTTTCTTTGATCCAATTTAAGAAAAACCTAGAAACTCATCTTTTTTAATGAAGCATTTGCATAATGTTGTTAAATTGGTTTCTGCTGTATAGTTGTATTTTATATTTTTAGTAATCTTGTACTTGTTATGTATTAGCGCCATGAGCAATTTTGTTGATTTGTGGGCTTTATAAATTTTCATTATTACTATATTATTATTGTTATTTAGTGTGTTTACGTCATGTCTAAAGACCATATGCACTGAAGTCATACAGCTGCAGTCTGTGAGGCAAAACCATGATGAAACAATGGAAACGCTGCGCACAAGATGGACCGATGAGCTACACGCAGCTATGTGTATAATACGTCTATGCAAGGTGCACAGGTCTGGACTGGACAATAAGCTGCCTTCCTAACATGTAAGGAAGGAGGGCTCCCTATTCCTGTGCTGCATACTCCAAAGGAGTTGAGATGGTTTTTAGGAATGCTTAGGGCCCGATGAGCAGTGGGGTAATAATACAGTAAGGCGCTTTGACATGTTTGAGGGGAGTAGCTAGCTGGATAAAGCACATAATAAATACACGTTATTATTGTGCACATATTGTCTATTTTGAATGCATTGTCCATGATAACTGTATAGAAAAATGTCCTTTTGTCATTTTTTCTTACCCTTCAAATATCATTGAGTTTGAGCATGTGCAACTTTTTTTTAAAGGCTGAAGGTTTTATACTAATACTTTATTACTAAATTAAGTACAGGGCAATGATATCATGCTGATTTATTGCTTTACACCTGCACAACAGGGCAAATATCAGATATCTATTTTATGAAGCTTGATTCAGCCTCCCAAAATGGGTAACAATTCAGAAGTCTTCTTGCAGCTTCAACAGCGCCCTCAATAAGGTCAAAGGAAGACCTCTCATTGGTTGAGAGTTGTGCGTGGCCCGCACACAGATGTGCGCTTCCATTGTTTAACCTCAGTGATGGCAGTTCATGCAGAGGGTCTATTGTTATGGATAGAAGTTTTGGAACTATGACATTGTGGGAACAGACTTAGTTGTCCTTACATCTGGTGGAGAACAAAAATGCGAGTATAAATTTTGGATGAAACATTCAAGAACAAAAAAAAAGAAACCAAAACTGTCATCATGTTTAAAAGAGTTTTGAGTAAAAGATTGTGTCCCCACAAGCGCATCTTATGCAGCAATACAATCGAAATAGTTTTTCTTCATCTAAGATCTTAAAGGATCTTTAGAATTACATTTGATGTAGATTACTCATGATCTTATACATTACTACATGTATAGGTGCAGGTCTTCAAAGTGTGAAACAAAGACTCTTGGCATTTTGTGAAGATGTGTGGTAGTAAATTTTTACATTCACTGGCTTTCATTTGACAATTGGGGGCGCTGGTATATGGTGTGGGTATACCTTGTTACGCCCGTATTAACATTTGGAGAAAAAAAAAGGACAGCACACAAGATGATGAACAGACAAGAACAGGCATGATACTTTTAACAGAGGCAACTGCCTCAATGCCCTCTGGTCATTGCCTTTAGTACCCAATAGTAATTTACAATTTCCTCATATAGGGTGCCCTTTGACCAAGAAGAAGATGCCTTGGTGCCCTTGCCCTGTCAAGAGCAAAGCAATCAGGCCTGCAAAAATGAGGAAAATGCCAGAGTGGTAACTGCCTCACGTTTCAATGCAAGCAGAACCTCTCTCAAAAGCTAGAAATAGCTTCCCCTGGTTAACGAAATTTCCAAGACCTTGAGAAAGTGAATCTCCACCAGAGTCCTCATAACAGGAGGTTATTATCACTTTTTGCGCTTACACAAAAGGTCACTTTCTTTGTATAAAAGCAACTTGGTAAACAATCTGCTTGAGATATTTCTTGTTTTTCAAGAGTACGAAAACATATAAGAGATCAAAGGATGATTAGTGTTAACAAGGAATCTCGGTCGACGGCGTCGCATAAGAAATCCACACAAACCTTGTGAATTTGGCTCTGGGAGTGTCTCTCTAGCCATAAGATGCATCACGGTTATCTTCCCTGCAGGAAGCTGCAAGGCTAAAATGAGCAAACAGAAAAAGCAATTATGTCATGTAAGTCGGAGAAAAACACTGTACGTTACATGGCTTTAACCTAGCCCTATGTAAGCCTCTTCCTCTGTGCTGTACACAGATCCAGAGTCCTAGACATGAGGGTCCGTTTCTGGGGAGAAAAATTTTCAGAGCTCCATGATTCAAATTCTTATCCACATATATATTTTTGGGCGGTGGGTTTTGGACGTCAAATATTCCTCTTAAACCCGTAATTTTTCTGAAATAATTCAGCTCTTGATGTTAAAAGGTTTCCGTCTTGTTCGTTCTGTCAAACTTGCCTTTCTTGCATATTATGCGTACGCTAACGTGTAGGCAGTTGCGCGTATATTTCGTACCTATGTATAGTGCTGTGCATTCCTAGGTATGTACACGCACTACATGTAGGTTTTCCCGATGAACTGTGTCTAAAGTTTGCAGAAATGTTTAACGTTGAGAGCTGAATTATTTTACGAAACTGATGGATTTATGAGGAATATCTGACGACCAAAACCCACCGCCAAAAATTGTATGCGGCCATGGAATGTTAATCTGGTGAGATCAGTTACTTCTTACAGGTAAGATTTAATTTATGGAGCTCTAATAAAAAAACCATTTTCCTTCCCGGAAACAGGCCCTCATATCCAGGTTGTCACTGCAGTATTTATATGAAAGTGAAAGACCTCTAGGGCTCGGTTTTAACCATACTTTATAGCATTAAGGGAAGATCGAAACGATAAATAACGGAATGAAAAGAAAAAACGCAAATTTAACGTCTAAAGGGAAATCTGCTTAAATTAATTTTGCCATGGGTAACTTACTGCATTGTATCTTTAAATGTGGCCCAAATTACCTTTCGTAATGAAAAGTTATTTCAACATTGATCAAGTTCTAGACACGTACATGTAGGGAAGGATCAGGAACAAATGAATGGCGTACAAACAGAGCGATTAAATCTAGAATCAGAATATTGATTAAGGTCATGCTGACAGACGCATTCATGTACATCCATTACAGTGGATAATACGGAGAGGTCCACGTAAGAAACTTTCTACTAGTTTCAGCACATGGAGCAGAGGGTCAAGATGTTCAGGCATGAATACTTCACAGAAGCAACAGAGGCAATCGGCCTCCATGCCCCTGGTCACTACCTCGTTGCCTCTTGAAATGTTCCAGTAGAAACGTCCATTTCCTTCAATCGTAGAGGTGCCCTTCACCGAGGGAAAACTGCCTTACATAGATACATGTAAATAATGAAGACATCCTTTACCTCCTAAGGTGACATTTCCATGAATAAACCTTCCTTGATAAATGAGGCGTAGAATAGTCGATGACGATACGCGATCACTTTCCCATTCTGAAAAAAAAATAATATCAATAAATAAAAACATACTTCACAATGAATTACCACACATGGGAATGCTCCCTCAATGTAACAAGCAACACGCACAATGTGCAGCCATATCTTAATTCATAGCTGTGATAAAATCGTTATATATTTACTCATTATCCCTAACTCCCCCGAGTATATTTACTAGGATCCTTCCCCACTCTAACAAATTCCAACACCATATGGGGTAACTCAACACCCAAAGTGTGGTTCTCTGATTGTGGTGGTATTGTCTGATGCTGTGTAAAGCATGATCAGTTTACTCATGCAGTCCCCAGTCCAACAAGATCCAACAAAGCCTCCTGTTAGACGGAATAGGGACTGTAAGGGTTAATACTTACCAATAAGGTATCGTTTTTATACACTTAGTTCTGTTTGTAATACTGATCTTAAAGGTGCACATTGCCCTTAAAATCTCCTCAAATGTAAATGCTTGGAATTGCTCCTCACCCTTTGTAAGAGTTGTTCATGCAATATAAAACACCTACATTGTGTCGTAATTAGTGAGTAGTGATTCACTAAACATAAATTTGCCTCTCGGAAATACAACCAGCAGAACCACACTCTACATGGAAACATACGGTCCGCCATTCTGGGAGTCAACAAGTTGGTTCTACAAAATGGTGGGCTGTGTTCTGTCACGTAGTTGAAAAAAAAACCCCACAATTTCAAGAGATATATATGTGAATCATTACACTTTACTTTAAAGGTCCCATGAATAATTTTTTTTTATCGGTTAAAAAAATAAAGTATGCCTATTATAGTATATCTTTAATTTTTTTCACATTTTTTACATGCGTATTAATCATAGAAATAACGAGTTCTAAAATTAGGGGGTTGCCGTGCTCCGCCCACCCTTCCTCAATAACATAAAATCTGTGACATAGACAGTGGAACGGCTGACCAGGGCCAAGTGTGTGACAATAACATACAATGCATCGTTGACCACTCGGCACCAGAGCCGTCTTCGAAATGTTTTACCACAGCCTACGTCATGGATCATTGTGCAATCAAATGGCACACATTTTCGGGGCTCAATTAAAGTGTATTAACGCATAACAGACACATCAAAATAGTCAATACTATGTTTTGTTTATTTCAAACCATATATTAAGCCACAAAAATGTTCCGTGACAAAAAACCTCTTCATAGGCCCTTTAAAATTATCTTTCTAAACATTTATTTCATAACAAATGCTTTTTATGGCTCAGAAGCATCCAATGCGGCAATGTGTACCTTTAATTGTTTTTAGAATGAGTTTTATTTTGTAATAACACAACTACATGTATACATGACCCATTTTATATTTGCTTGATTATTTTTGATTGTTTTTATCATTAAATGAGATGTAATTTAATATTGTGGGCCAAATGCAAACCAGTCTTTTTTTTTAAAGATTGGTCTCTATTAATGAAATAAATAAATAATAAACAAATAAATGAAAGACAAAAAAATAAATGAATAAATATTGGTACGCATTTGTTGTTCCCATTGTTATGAAACCCTTAGAATATTCTTCCTCTTCTGATTGTAAAAAGGATTTCTTTTTTTTAATCAAAAGAGGGCTCTCTGAATTTATGTGCTTGTTACGTAATGCTTACTTTTGGAATGATAACATAACCTTCTTGAATCGTCACATTTTGGAATGGACACTTCTCGAATTGTCACATTTTGAAATGGCAATGGACTAAAATAGTCAGTTTCCTAGACCCTTCTTCCAAGATTAGTATAAATAAGGCTTGAGCCTGGGGTGAGATAGGCTGTAACTCTTTTGATTGGAGTATTCTCCTAGTGTTCCAGTTTCACGAGGGACTGAGATTTCAACCGTGCTAGACTGGTTCCCGGTCTCGTTCTCTTCTGTCTGTATGATAGGGACCGGTAGCTACTACCGATATGGCGCTTTTGATAGGCCCTCGATTGTCTCTAGTTTTAGAGATGACGTTGGCTATGCTCGTGACGTGTGCATGTTGTTGTTTGACACTAGCACAGGTGTGTATCGTAAACCTTCACCTGGACATATAGTGAACCAACTTTAGAAGAAAATCTTAACTAGCGTAATTTCTACCTCCATGTTCTGCACAATGGGAGATTCTGTGTCCGTCACATTTTGTGTAAGGCCGCATTGCATTATGGGATTACGTAGACATATATGCTAATTTTCATTACCCGCTACCGGTCCCTATATTCAGTCAGAACGAAAACGATGTAGGGACCGGAAACCAGTCTACAACCGTGCTTGTTCATGGAAGGGCAGTTCTGCATGTTTGTTCGGATGCTGTGTTAGAAGTCAAAGTTATATATGACTTATTTGCCCATCGTCTTGGGATTCTGCGGAGGAGTTGGAAGACAACTCTCTCTCTTCTAAAGCTAACAAATTGTTCTTATTTGTGTTCGAGGAGCATGTTTTTTTTTTTTTTTGGCACGGACTGCATCGTGATATCAGAACTGTTCAAATGGACTGTTCCTAAGTTTGAGGATCCGAGGAGATCGTAAGTTTGTAAGAACCAAATAGATCGCAAGTTTCCAGAGGACGAACAGCATGAGTCATCAGCCTAACCCAGGTGTCTAGTCAAGGAAATAGAAGTAAGAAACATTGTAATTGTATAAAATCCAAATCTTGTGTAAGAACATTTAGAACTTTTTATTTGATTCTTGGTTGATTCTTGTGAGTAATTAAACAAATCTTTGCATTATATTTGTTGTGGCAATATCCCTGGCGTAATCTTGCTTGATTTCTTTGTCGAGTCTAAAAAATTTCCAGAGAGTTTAGGTGAACTGAATTTGGCGATTTTGGGGTCGTAACATCATTTAAATTAAGCATGACCATGGATTATTGCAAATCGAGGAAGCGATAACTCCAAAAACAGCCTTTAGGCCAAAAAAAAAAATGTTCTGTTTGCGATTACATGCCATATCAAAATAGGGTCGGTAGGTCGGGAATTTTTTTTTGTTTTTACAGTTTTTTTTTATTTTGGTAATATTGATTTAAAACACAATACAGTACAATAGGTTAATGCCTTATTTATTTATTTAACCCCCTATACTAAAGTAAACGTACCGTGCAATTCCTGTTCAGGCCGCCACTAAGTAAAAGAGTAAGTTTGGGGAAAAAACGCAACGCAAAATCTAGATTTTTCCATTTCAGCACGAGGCGAAGCAATACAAGCTGAGTAAAATGGAAAAGCCAGATTTCATCGAGTGATATTCAGCGACAATGCCCGAACGAAATGCATTCCATATTGTTTATATAACTCACAAATAGATCCTTGTCATTTGAATTTTGTTCACAATAAACACAAAATAGACAAAGAAAATCGTTCACCCACGCTCTGAAAATTCTTTAAAAACCTTCGGCAGAACGTGGACGATTCCACATAGACAGCAGCCTTGTCTGCCGCTACTTGAACTTGCCTCGTTTGAAAACGATGCTGCGAAGATAACACGTGACGCGTGCTCCACACATGAAGCACGTGCAACAACAGTGCGCGCTGGATTTGTTTGGACGTGCAGTTCGCTCCGGCAGTGAGCAATGATCATCAACTGCACGTCCAAATCTTTCAGGCGTTCAAGTGCTGACGTCATTGTAAAACTGAAAGACATGTGGCAAGTAACCGGCCCCTGCGCACCGAGTTTTTGGTGTGCTTTTAAATTTATTTATTTTTCTGATGGCTATTTTTAATAAGAAATATATCATTGCGATGTTTCAGGTATGTTTTCTATCCTTTATTTGTTCATGTTGTTGCTTGATGATGTCATAGAATTCAGTACAGGGTGCAAAAAAGACTGAATGTGATTGTAATAAATGTTATTTGGCAAAGAGAAATTTGCCACATGCAGAGTGAATGAGAGGGACTCATCGTAGCGACTAATGTGTCACTGTCGGTTGCAGCACAGTAAACGCTACGGACAGGGAGCTAGATTCGTTTTACGGCTTGGGTTGATGTTTTACCGACCACGGTGTCGACGCACGAACTACGACCACTTTATTTTCATGTTCATTTCATAGTGACGAGGTCGATCTCCATTTTATGTATTTATTTGTGATTTTATTTATTTATTTTTTTTTCATTTTAATTAATTCATTATTTTAAGCCGCCGAAAAAGGAAAAAGTCAAATAAAAAGTTTAGGGTCGCGCCGTAAAATTAGGGTCGGTCGGGTAACCGGAAACAGCACACTTTTTTTTTTGGCCTTATTCAATTATTCACAATACGAGCCTAAATTTAATACAGATATGCAGAGATTATAAGGCAAACAAACAGTTTGTCAAAAACAGGATAGTACCTCCTGGCACAGCAAGACTTTGTACTGTGTCCTTCAATTTCAATGGCACAGCTGAAAAACCCAAAACGAGGAAATCAGCTGATCAGCTGAAAAGTTGTAGGCCTGGATTATGGGTGGTTTTTTTTATATCTGTTTATTTTATTGTTATTTTGTTTTGCTTTTGCAAATGAAGAAAAAAAAATGGATGAGGAGTGGCTGAATCCTCCTCACCGCCCCGATCACCCTAAGACCTTTAGACGAAAAAACCCCCAAAAAAACAAACCCAAAACAAACAAACAAAAACTTAACACTCAGAAACAAATATAAATCTGAATTAAAACTTCACCATCCAAAGAATAATGCCATCATCCTGAGAGACAATTTATAAATGAATTTTACAGAAGTCTAACCCCTCAGTGGGTCCCTTCTTCTTCAAGTCTAATCTACAATCCTTGCCAAAATGGTTGGAATACTTGACAAAAATGTTGGGCCTCATTGCGTGATTTCTCACGCTGGAGCGCAAACCCCACAGTGGTGAAAGCCATCATTGACTGGGGACCAGAAGGCAAATTTGTTTTCCCCTAAGCGACATAGTCTAGTAGGTTTTTGCACATGCGTGGTACGTTTTGGCCTTTTTCTATAATATTCACAGGAAATGTATCAATGTGACGAAAACCCATTTTGACCAGGCTGTTTTTTGGTGTCATGGGTGATGGGCGTGGGTCGATTTGTCAATGTGGCTTACAGACTACCGTGTGGACTACAGGTCTGAATCATACAGTCTTTTGGTTTCTTTTAATCACTGTATTTTTTTCGTTTCTGTCCTCTTTTTGGGAAAACTTTTCCTTAAATTTGTTTGTAAATGTTTTTTTATAATTTTTCTTAAAACATTTCTGGTTTCCGAGGATTGTTTTGTTTTAAAGGGAAAAGGGTCAGAGAACCCATTTTTGAGATGTCGTTTGGGAAAATAAAATTTGCGGCCAGGAAAGAGGAGGGGGGAGGGGGGGGGGGGGGAGAGGAGAGTCAGTGAGTTTTGGCCGGGATTGTAGGTCGAAAAAGTTTATTATAAATCTGGGAGGCATCCAGTGGACACAGATTGAACATGGTGATGGTGCCAGTACACACTGGTACATGTATGTAAGTACAGTAGCCTTAAGGATTTAAACTCTGCAGCACATGAATTATTGATTCAGTAATAGTCACAGTGTGTGTAGGCTGATATTGACTAAATTGTATTGTGCATTATGAATTATGCAGACATAAACCGCATGTCTCTCATCAGACCTGGATGGCTTTCACTTGATCATATAAATACTACAGTGACGTCCTAGACATGAGGGTCCATTTCTGGGGGGGACAAATTTCAGAGCTCCATATTCAAATCTTCCCAGTCGAATTTGGACGTCACATATTTCCAGGCCTGTACATGTGTGCTTCATGCTTGAAAGAGCAAGGGCACCAAGGCATTTTCTTCTTGACAAAGGGCACTTCTATGGGGAAATTGTACATTTCTATTGGAGCATTTCAAGGGCACCAAGGCAATGACCAGGGGCAACGAAGGCAATTGCCTGCGTTACCTCCGATAAGTATCAGGCCTGTATTTCTCATAAATCCATCATTTTTGTAAAATAATTCAGCTCCCAACGTCAAACATTTCTACAAATTTTAAACTTTAACCCTTTATCGCACAAACCTAGTACGCGTGTGTTTGCGCGTACACCATGTACACTGACCTCACTGCACTAAACATACAGACGAAATACGTGCAACCGTCCTGCGCCAACACGCTAGGTACGCGTACAGAAACTTTTCATCGTCGAGAGCTGAATTATTTCACAAAAATGACAGATTTAAGAGGCATATCTGACACCCAAAACCCACCGCCGAAAAATGTATGCGGCCATGGAATGTTAAATCCGGTGAGATCAGTTACTTCTTACAAGTAAGATTTGAATTATTGAGCTCTGAAAATGTCCCTCCCCAGAAACAGACCCTCATATCTAGGACTCTCAATCTGTGTACAGCACAGAGGAAGAGACCTACATGGGGCTAGTCTCTCTACTGTTTATGTACATGTACTTTGAACTACATGTAGAGGTCAACAAACTTTGAAGATTGATGCTTTAATCAAATAATATGATCACATGGACAATGATAAACAAAGAAACAACAACAACAGTGTTTATAATTCAATTGATTTGCTTCAGTGAGTTTTCGTTTTTGTTTTTAAGTTGGTAGCTACGCTTGAGCAAACGTTTGGCAAAGGACTTTGGCGTGTGATGATTACCAGGTTACTGTGTTGTGTAACACGATTGCCCCGATTGATCCTGCAAGGATTTCAGACTTCTTGAATAGGCAATCCATAACCCACCATCAAATCGGAAATAAAATGTTCAATCAATGCATGTATTAATGTTAGTTTAATTATCATCAGCGGGCTCGACAACTGAATCCGTATGTTTTTTTAAACATAAGAATTTTAAGATAAAAAAAACCAACATATTGTTCAGGGTTGTGGGTTTGATTTTTGGTCAGATATATGTAGTCACTAGCTCAATGACTATTGACTAATAATACAAAGGGGGAACTACAAGCATGTACATTTGTGCATCAATGTTGGAAGAAGTACGACACTTGAAAAGGAATACATGTACTCTAGGAGTAACATATAGGATCTTGAAACTTTAGAAAACTTTGGACGCCCCCTTATTAAAGCCTGCAGACAACATTGGTAATTGCCAAAGAAAGCTTAAGCTCAATCAGTCATTGGGGTCACAAGAAAATAGTGGGGAAAAAATTGTTTTTACTGTTTTCAAACATTAGGCTCGCGAGATTAAAAATAGCTTTACTCGTTTCTCAACAACTATAGCATTTCAGGCAAAAATATTTCAAGGAATGTTTTCCACCATGACCATCTTTGTATACTGTGTACATGTAAGTTATGTGCAAATCTTTAACAAAAATATATATTATACATGTGTATATATTTTCAATCTTACCAATGTTGTATACTCCCTTTAATCAAAAATTGTTGCTTTAAACAAATTATAGCTAAGCAAAAATTAGCAGGAAACCAGTTGAAATGGATTGGTAGGCTACATGTACATGTACACTAACAATGTTTTGGCTGGTAACCTTTTTAAGTACATGTACATGTAGTAAGCAGAAGTTGTTTTGTGCTTAGCTTTATTTTTTTGCTTACGCAGCTCTATAAACCTGGGCCTCGGGCTCGATTTCAAAAAGCACTGAGATTCATCAGACACTGTCAGAAGATGAGTTTTCAATATCGCCATAGTGATTTGTAGTATTGCACTTTGCTTAGCATTTAAGATTGATACAGATCTCAAGATCAAGGTTAGGTCTTTGTGAAACTGAGCCCCGGTCAACTGCCTGATACTATGAGTGCTACTGAAAAGTTTGTTGAACCTTTATATCAGACCTTTGTCTACTTTTGGGACCCCTGCAAATACAATTCTGGTTTATGGTCAAATGCATGATAATAATCGTCACACGCTGATGATCGCCAGCGTCTGCAGCGACTAGACACTGATGCCTCAGCAATAACTGTAAACTATGTTTTTGAAGATCGTGCGTCAAGTTTTTTGCCGCTCGACCATCGTGTGACTGACTATAAAAACAGCCTTAATGACAGTCTCCTCATGGACTACTCATGCCATCTGAACCCATGAACGTGAACCACAATTTCTGCTGTAGCTATTCTGCTGCAGAATGTACCTTTTAACCAGTTGCCTGCGGGAATCTTTCATTTGTTCTCGTCCAGCCCCACAGGATTAGTTTCTCGGATTTGCTGGAATCATTTTTCTTTGAGAGTGGCGCTAGAACAAAGAAACCTCGAATTTACAAAGCCAAGAGAATAAAGATTACCTTTATAGCACCGGAATATTTGTTTCTTTATCATGTTTATCGAGAAAATGTCAAATACAGGTACTGTACCATGCATTGTAAAACCTTGGCCGTGACTTAACTCCATCGAGCATACAATGAGTAAATGATGATGGAAGCCTCTTGATTTATCGTAATCCTCGTCTTGGAACAAAAGGACAAAGGTCTTGAATCGAGGATTACACAAAAACCACCGCACAATAGCCAAAAAATCTGCTACATACATGTATTCAAGACTACGTTTTCTTCGTGTGGGTGAAGCAAAGTGTAAGACGGCGTGTGCATGCTCCGTTTATGCTCAGCAGTGGAATGTCCGGTCGACCTTTGTTGTCAACGGCATTCTGATTTTACACAATGGCGTGTTTCAACATCACCCATTTGCTGGCTCAAAAATCATTTTTGGGGGGATACACGTAAGCTCGCGCCAACTGGTTAAAGGATTCCTATCGAAGGTAAAGTGAGACACACCAAAATTCATATAGGCAGACAATGTCAGATCTCACGAGACATCAAGTCTTTCTTTGGGCTCCACATATTTCCAAGTTACTGCTTGATTAGAGATTTGTCCCTTGGTACATTTTGGGTACTTGTTGGGAGAGGGGGGTAGACACTGTGTTCCTTCCAAGAAGGAGGAGGTACCCGATGCTACTATTACATCCATGTAATGATTGCTGAAGTGACAGGGAGACATCAAGTCTATCTTTAGGGCATTTGTAATAATCAATAAACGTACATGTAGCACTGTGCTTTGAAGCATATTAGACGGATACACCTGTCAAGCTGTAGTAAACAACTAGCGTGCAATAACGCTGTCTTCACTAACAGCTTCTCTTCATTTTGGACTCAATCTCATCTTTTTGACAGTAAATCCTGTCCGGCTATGTTTTTTGAAGCAAAAGCCTGAAGGGTTTTTTGTTTTGGATGTTTAGCAGAGGTCTCCTCCGGGCTCCCAACTGGAAAAAAAACAAAACTTTCAACATTTCTGTTACAACGTATCTCCTCGAAATTTCGTTGCCGTTTTCACAAAGTGCCAAATCCGCAACACAGCCAAAATTCTGTTTTGGGAGAAAATCGCGTTTGAAGTTTTTGCCAAAGTTTTTGAATATTTGACACATTAATTACTTTGTGAAAACTTACGAGCATGTAAACAAATCTGGAACTTAAATATCCCTAGAATTTAATTGTCCACTTCAATAAAAATGTCATCCCCCTTGAAAAAAAAAACATCAACAATGAAAACAATTTTTTTCTGAAGTTATCATGTGTCTTTAAATATTTGTCTGATTGGCATTTAAACCGACACAATCATTTTGGGATACATTGTCAGAAGTAATTTTTTCCCAAAGCTAAAAAACTCATGAACACGCCTTTCACGGGTCATCTCAGTTCATGTTCTACAATGTGCATGTACCGTCTGGGAATCATGAAGGAAGTCCCCTGGTACGTGTTAATGAAATCCCTCTATTCAGTCAACCTAAAACTGCACTTAGGGATGAGAGTGGTTGGAAATTAAAAATCGGGAAACATTTTATGATAAACAAAAATGCCTTTAGCCTTTGAGAAAGACTCTTCTAGGGTTGTAACGGGAGGCCATTCACAATTTGTTTTGCCTTTATACAACAGGTATTTTTGGTTTGCAAGCAGTTAGGCACATTTGTTCATCATTGCTTATGATGACTGACTATCTGTTTTTTTGTGTTTATTCACTTGGCTTGACTTGCGGCGTGTCGTGGCCAAGCGGATAAGAACATCGGACTCAAGCGCTGGTGTTTCTGATCAGCAGAGTGTGGGTTCCAGTCCCGGTCATGACACTTGTGTCCTAAAGCAAGACACTTAACCATTATTGCTGCGTCCTTCGGATGGGACGTAAAGCCGTTGGTCCCGTGTGTTATGTAATGCACGTAAAAGAACCCAGTGACACTTATCGCAAAGAGAAGGGGTTCGCCCTGGTGTTTTTGGTTTGATCAGCTGCAGATTGCGCCACAGCACCTTGTGAACCATTACATGGTGCTATGTAAAGGAACAGGTCTCATACTTAACTCATCATACCTTGCAGGAAAAACATACTGAGCGCTCTGAGACGCCCATAGGGTGTGATAAAGCGCTATATAAAAACTATGTATTATTATTATTATTATTATTATTATTATGTCGTCAGTGCATGTAAATCTCTCTTCATTGTGCTCTTCTTTACATACATGTACCTTAATTGTACACTTTGTTTTTGTAGTTCTAAGTTTGTTGTAATGTACATTTTTTCTTGTATTTTTAAGTTTTTTCCAGCACCTTGGAATATGTTTAGTCATAGATAGATGACGCTTTACAAATTTGTATTATTGTTATTATGAGTTTGCAACAGCTAATTATATTTTATATTAATTATGTTATACAAATGCTAGTTAAAACACAGGAGGAGCTGTCAAAATTCCCTTCAAGTGGCCCGGGTGGCTAGTTCAGTGTTGAAATGCATCCCTATTTCTATATGAAATATGGACTGTTGAAAAACCTGGCAGACTCGTAAAATGACAAACTTACTGGTCCTGCTGGCCAGTCACTGGAAATTTTAAGGGCAAACCTTTTACACCTTCATGTTTCTAACTATAAATTGGTGAACAATGTGGAAAATTGTACCCACAAATAACTTGTAACCAATTTAACTTCATTTCATTGTTCCATTACTACAACTGCCAACACTTGATTATAAAATCATCGGTCGCACCACGAACCATCGTATCCTGCACCACAGCTAAAATTAAGTGTTTGGAGAAAAATTGAGTTTGAAGTTGATCTGTTTTTCAATCTACTGCTTCAGGAACTGCCTACAATTGTTTTGTTTTTCTTTTTTATGTCAACATAAAGCTGACCTCTTTATTAGTACAGAATTGTCAAAGTGTTTTCAGTCATGCAACTGTTTTGATGAGTTATTAATTCCTTAACACATACATCACTGAGAAAGTGAACATAGAGCGCTGTGTAGAAACCAATGCATATTGAGATACATCGCTTCAGCATAGGTCAACAGATACGTCACTTCGTGAAACAGCAAAAATCAAACCGCGCGTTTGGTATCCCGCCATTGCTAAGTATTTCTATGGGTAAAATGGCATATCATGATACATCACTTTGTGGAAAAGCAAAGTGGAAAATCTGGTGATATGGCATTCTTGCTAATTAGTGTAGGTCCTGAAACTTTCTGAATAAGTAATGCGTTGACCAATAATTTGTGCAAAAATCCGATTTCCCACATTTTGTGACTTTTAACAATACGGCGATTCGTGGTGTGACCGACGACCTTCAATGTACATGTATTTCCTGTCTTAGTCTTAACAACCTAATTCTAGTATTACCTTGTGGCCAGTTCTCAAAGACAAATTGCGCTACGTCAGAGGCTGAATCGTTTGGAGTGAACATGAACTCCTTGCTGTTGCCGTTCATAGGGTGGATCAGTCGTAGAATGATCTGCAAAATTAAAAACAACTGACACTAAATGCAAAACAATTCAAAGATATTTTGATGAGATGTTACATCCTTGATGAACGAAGAAAAAGAAATTTTCTTGAAATCTCCAAGAATAGCTTCTAACAAACCAATTCCTAAGAGCCTAATTACACTATGTATATACTTCGGTTTTCAGGGATCTTTTTCTTCGTCTTTTTTCATTCCTTTTTATTTTCTGTTAAAAACAAACATCATCTCGATCATGGCCGAGGGGTCTAGTGCACCGGACTCAAATTCCACTGGGCAAGTCATCGGGGTGTGGGTTTGAATCCTAATGACACTTGTGTCCTTGAGCAAGATGCTTTACTATAGTTGCTTCTCTTCCCCCAGGAGTATAAATGGGTACCTGTGTGGATAAAAAAAAGCCTTCGGAGCGCCACGGCAGCTCCGTGAGGTGATACATGTACTTCCCAGGGAGCTGAGAAAGATTATAGGAATGTTAATGGCCCAATTACCAGGGCACTAATGTGAAGCGCATTGAGGCATTATTGTGAAATGCGCTATATAAGAATTATTATTATTATTATTGTTATTATTATGCGATGCCTAACAGACATGATACACCACGGAGAAACAGATTTTCCTCCGCTATGGATAATAAGTTACATTTGTTCAGCAGATTCTAGCTGGCAACCGGACGCAGACAATATATTCATTACATGGTAGTTTGCCTGGTAACCCGTTTCTCCTCAGCAAGAGTTGCTGAGCGAGGTGGAGTTCTTATTGTCTTTGATACATGTAGTTGTTTCAGTACTGACCATCCCTGTACACACCATTCAAAAATGTTGGAAAACAGGTGTCAATTTCTACATTGTACCATAGACTTTCATAAAAGAACCAGAGGGCATAAAACCATGCAACACGTCCCGACAAGAAGCATTTTTATACCACTGAGAAAAATGGTGAGCTGACCAATCCTATTACACTAGTCACTCATCAGTTTACACAGCAAACATTTTCTAAGCGGACATTCATGTGCAATTGACCCATACGTGATTCAGCGGAGTTCCGTGCGTGACATAGCGAGTGCTCCCTCTAGTTCTTATATATCGCAGTAACTCTACAGTTGCTTCTCAAAAGTCACCATTTGCTATTCAGTGTATTAACATTCCTTTTGCTCAAAACATATTCAGTCTCAATATTTTGCTACGCAATGGGAAAATATCAATCCCTGACATGTTATGTACGTGTGCCTAGTCCTCTACCGATTCTGGATTAAACACTGGTTTCATTGTCAATGTAGAATTTTGATCAGATTCCCTTACGATGAGTACTTTGTAGTTATGAACCTCATTTTAAAGCCCCAGCTCAACATTGGTAAGAAGAAAAACATAAATGTTCACAGATTTACACATACCTTACATGTTATAAAGATAATGATGATAGAAAACGCCCCTTGAAATATTTCTGCTTGAAGTGTTATCGTTTTTAAATAATAAATGAAATAAGATCCAAAATTAGTTTTCGTTTTAGTGAGACAAAAATTACAAATAATATTCTGCATCCCCGATGCAAAAATTAACATCTCTTCTAATGGACGCGGTACCCGCTGCTAATAGGATTCAAACTGCCTCTAGCTACCGGGCAGTCTCGGTAGTCTAGTTGGTAAGACATCTGCTCTAGAATTGGTGGGGGTCGTGGGTTCGAATCCCACCAAAGGAAAAATGTCTGTGAATATTTTTTCACAGGACTCAAGAAAGTATACAGTGCTTAACACACATTGGAGTATGGGTAAAAATTACAACTAATATTCTTTATCCCCGATGCAAAAGTTAACACCTCATAACATTTACATTCAGTTTACCAAGGGCTTAAATCAATCAAACTGAACCTTTGTTGTCACACTGACATCCTAAACAGTTACATACATGAAAATACTCTTGAAAAAAGGTTGTTACAATAAATAATTTATTGAAATAAATAAATGATGTCAACATGTAGGAAATAGGTGAAGCGGAACTCTTGTACCTTTCACTCCAAAACATCGACGCTACCTGGCACAGCAAAGCAAATACGCACTGCATTACAAACCACACTAATAACTTGGACGTCAGTCGGCGAGTATTTATTCAATGTTACAATGTCCATGTACACACATGACTTGCATAAACGTACCCAGAGAGCAGTTTTGCACTAGGCACTTGCTATACACATGCACACGTATATGTACATTACATCAATGGCCAATACGACCAAATATTTATTAAGGAAGTGCAAGCAATGAGCAATGTTATGGGAACAGTCGAAATAGAAAATGCTTATTACAATGTGCTTCAGATGTTAAATTAATCGAAAGGACGTCATGGTGTTAAAATTCATTTTTTTGAGAATTTGGACTTCCTACTTTGGCATTCATGTTGGAGAAATGTCGGTAAGCAAATATTGGCTGGCCTATTTTTCAATAAGCAACAAATTTTGAACAACAAAATTCAGCTTTTAGTTTAAAGCCCTTTAGAATTTACATGTGCATAACAAGCAAATGGTGGACAGTCCATGTAATTTCTAATAATGACGGCAAAATAATTTATTTTAAAATCTCATTTTTACCCTACAGTTGTGACAGTTGACCTGACCATCAATGATAAACTAACTCGTCGGAACTGAATAAAAAAAAATACAATTTTATTGTTAAAACGACCCCTCAAGGAGATGCCATACTGGTCAAAATCAGACTTTATTTAATCACTAGACACTACCCTCCAACTTTGTTTATTTTAATAACATCCAAACACGTATATGATTGTGCATGATTCAAATCTTTTGGATAAAATGGGACGTACACTACATGTGCTTGTTTTTCTTGTTTGGCAGAAAATTAAAAAGAAACACTTATAAAAGTCCGATGGCATGTATACAACATGTTCAGAGAAAACAAATATTCTAACGGGGACAAGTCCAGAAGAAAAGGTCAACAAGGCAAAGACGGTCACGTTCATGCACTGTAGTGTAAGACCTGCCTATACTTACAAGTAAACAACAGTCCTCTAGTGAGGCCAAGGCAATTTTTGCTTGGTAAAGGGCACCTCTAGGACGGATTTATGCAAATTTCTACTGGACTCGAACATTTCTACGGGCACCAAGGCAATGTCCAGGGGCACAAGGGCAATGGGAGACTTTTGAGGACGCTAGGTGGCAGCAGACTTACCAGGTATTTCCATTGTTCTTGAAAATGTGTGCATGCTCATACATGTACATTGTAACTATGTAAACAATGACAATTTACCTGGTAAGTCTGCTACCCCCTAGTAAATATATACTGTACCATGCCAAAAACATAAAAAACATGTCCGTTTTGTACCATGGTGATAATCTCAATGTACAATCATAGAGAAAGGATCTATGGTACAATGTAGGCACAAGCGTACATGCGTACATGTACATGTAGTGTGTATATGTTATTTCAACAATGGAGGTCCTCCATGTTTCGACCCTGCTTCAAGCTTTCACCATATTGGTAACCCCTGATAATGGGCTTTATTTACACTGATTGTACATAATAAAGACGTCTTTCTCAGCCTGCTACTCAACAAACGGACATAAATTTAAATGTAACAAATGTGAGAAGGTGAAACCCTACAGGGTGGTTAGTTCTGGAACCATAGATACGGATAGCTGTGTTAGTCCGATAGATAAAACAAAGAAGGTAGTGGTAGCACAAAAAGACTGACTAAAAGTAATTACAAAAAACTGCATGAGCTTTTTTAGCAACAACTGTCATCTGATGAAGCAGTTTGCTTCATCAGATGAAGGCTCAGTTGTTGCTACAAATGCTTGAATGCAGTTTGTTTTTGGTAATGAGTTACCACACTACCTTCTTTGTTTTTCTGGAATCATGAGTAAATACGCAAGGGCTATGTACATTAATTCGGCATATGTCATGGATGTATCCTGTTAAATGTACATTGTATACATGTACATGAACAATGAATTTATACAGAATTATATGTGTACACAGGATGTGGTAAGAAAAAAAAGAAAAAAAAAAACAACAACAGAACTTGAGCAAAGCTTTAATCAAGGCACAGAGGAAAAAGGTACCTTCTCTACAATCAGGGGGAGCTTTGTGTGGAATTAGCAAGTCACTCAATACACCCAACCCTACAAAAGTAAAGTAGATCTAATACTTCACTGCACAACTACATGTACTAGAAGAACAAAGACAGGAGAAAGATATAGCCACTACCTGTAACTGGACCTTGGCCTGAGGGTGTAAGATGACTCATAAAAAGACAACACGCTGAGATGAATTGAGTCTGGACTCAGAGTATCAATAACGTGTTGAATAGTGACCAATGATGGCCACACATTATTATGGATAGAGCGTACAGCCACACGGTGAACGTCCCAAGAATATTGCTGATGGATGCGCAGTCTTGGGCAAAGCAAATGTGTGATTGACTGTTTGATAAAATTGTAGCGTTTGTGGGTAACATTACTGCCAACTACAAACAGGGCAACATTACCTACGTGTACATTAATTTCCAGCAAACTTGAATAAATAGTTAACTGATATTCAGGCCTGATACTTCACGGAGGCAGTTACCTTGTCATTGCCTTGGTGCCCTTGAAATGTTCCAACAGAAATGTACAATTTCCTCATAGAGGTGCCCTTTATCAAGAGGAAAATGCCTTGGTGCCCTTGCCCTTTCAAGAACGAAGCGATCAGGCCTGGATATTATTTGTACCAGTCTCGAGATTGTTGTGGGTATTAGATGAATCTACATTACAATGTACACGTACATGTATCTCATACATAGTAGGTATGCCACGATGCGTGTTGAGCGCAGCACCTTGTATTTTAATTGTTTTCTATTCAGAGTTACAGGTGTCAAGTTTGCTGGAGGCCAAGTTTATATTCTAATGCACACACCCTGCCTTAAAACAGTTTTGTGCGTCTCATACTGTACGTGTGTTCATGTACATGTACCTGTATGCAACCCATACTGTACATCTGACTTCACTCCATATGGGATCGCTAAATGCTATCTTAATTGCTTATCTAATAGCTTAAATTACATGTACATGTAGATGATGGACAGGCACTTCATGACCACTAATAATATTAACCAGTACCTGGTCTAATCTGGACTTAATCTACCAGTCTTTTCATAACTTGGAATTAATTAAGAAATGATGACTAGTAACAACAGGGTCCTTTATAGTTCTCATATGTACGGTAAACAGTGATATAGTGTGAGCATATCTACAATGTGGGTTCATTCAATATTCAATTCAGAAAATTGATTCTTATCAGATAAACCGTGTCACCTTGTTTACAAAAAGAGTGACCTTGTACTGTAGGCCGCGTCCGATTTAAGCGTCGGAATTATGCTACGGCTGGCCATTGGCTGCAATGACAACGTTGAAGAAAATGAACATTAAAATAAACATTAAAACGACAACGTTGAAGAATAGGACTGCTCGGCACAATTCGGACACGGCCAAACACATCAGATCATTTGCTGGCCAGCAAGATACATGTACTCCATTGGTCTTACAAGATCTTATTGCATTTTGTATCATACACATTATGTATTGAATACAACGTGCTACATTTCCACAACAGTTTTGAAATCAAGAATTATTAATATATCAACAACTGTAATTATAACAGCTGAACAAGTTTTGAGATGTGTCTTCATTGTAGGCCTGTATAAAATGAAAAGTTGATAAAAATTGGGAGGATAAAATTTCCATAGCATGTCATATTTCAGACCTTATTCTTCACAGAGTCATTAGACCGATTGCGCGATCAATGTTTACATGTCATCACCTGACCTATTGTGGGTACTACGTCATGTGAGCTGATGGCAAACTACGTGCAAATACATGCTGTGACCGACAGAGTCACAACAAAAGTCGGCTTTTGTTAATAATAAGACAGCTACTAAGCCATTTTATTAAAGTTGTACATGCATGTTGTGACATTGATATTAATCACATTACTGTTTCATAAACTACCAGTATTCAACTACAAAAGAGGATTATTTTGAGTTATGCACTACCGGCGTTAGACGACGATGTAGCCACCCGCCTGTTATTTTGTTTGTAATGCAGGCCTTAATCACTGAAAAAAGGGTGAAGAATGTTTGAAAAGTGAGCATTTATACCTAGCCTTGCGAAATTTCAAATAGGCAAAGGAATCCTGCAGTTTAGGAAAGCAATTTCTTTGGATGATTCAGCTTCAAAACTTTAAAACTCTTGTGTTGAAAAGTGTGTGATCGCGGTCGTCTGGCCTAAACGTTCCGTTGTGCACTAGTGTACATCGTGCACATTAATTTTATACGACCCTTGTACAATTTCCAAGACTTGCTGGAACTGTCCTTACTGGCTCTATTCAGCCACTCGAAGGTCTCTGGTACAAACTATGGAATATTTTTCACAGATTTCGAGAAAGGAAAGCCTCCAACGAATTTAAACAAATGCAACAATCATCATGTACCGTACCGCACTTTGCTATGGAGGACGTTGTATTTGTTTACATTTAATACCCATGATAGGTCACGTGACGCGGGTTGCGCAATCGGTCTACATGTATTGCCTCCATGCCCTGGGTCAATGCCTGGGTGCCCCTTGAAATGTTCCAGTGGAAAAACTGCCTTGCCCTTTACAAGAATAAAGTATCGGTCCCGATTCATATTCCTCCATTGAGCTGTGTACAAATTGTGCCTGCAAGAGGTCCAGGCTGCAGCTCTTTTGTAAATTCTTTATTTGATGTCACTACGGCTACGTTGTCTCCATACAACCAAGGTACAGTGTGCAAGTTCTAAACATACAAACAACATGTACTTGGACTTTATTACACTATCCATGTAACATGACTGCTGAAGCTTAGATCGTTTAAATCTGATCAGACATACAGCTAGCTGCATCACCTGACTGTGCTGGTTACATTGAAAAACAGGATTATAACTGGCCTTTCAATAAATCCGATTACCACACTTGCAATTACAGTCGCAAACATGTAGTTCTCACTTCACATTATTACAATTACAATTACAATATGAAATCGTCTTTCCTCGAACTGTCTGCAATGACAGGTGACTCAGTAATAATGTGATGTATAGGACCTATTTAAGTTAAAGCAAAACAATCTTGTATAGACTTATAAATGACTCAGTCGGCTCTAACAGGACAATTACCTACAAACGTTTGTTTTATACGTTATTTTTTATCTCCAACAGTTACCTCACTAAAGGGCGCCAAAAGGGAGATTTTTCTTGGCAAGCAGCACTTTGTAATTCTAATTTAAGGATGCCGATTGACCCCTTGCATGCACGTCTCGCGTGGCAACTGTGCCACGCTCACCATTTTGGAAGTCAAATAGGTAAGCGTGTAAACGCCGCGTCGCCTAAAATTTGCACCACACTGCATTTACGCACACGGACATTGACTTCCAAAATGGCGCAACCCAGATTATTGTGATGATGACGACGTCAGGTGAATTGGGTCAATACAAAGAATTTGGCTAGAATTTAGAAACGCAGAGTCAAAATTATACAAATCATACACTTAAAATGCAAACACATCAAAATGGATGAAAAAAATGTAGAGCATCCTACATGTAAGTTCACAACGCAGGGTGTCTAGTGTCCAATGTACATTGTACATGTACAGCCAATCTGGTTACCACATGGTGGATACACATGAATGCCAAAATATGCGTAGCTTTTGTCAGCATTTTCTATTCACAATCAATGGAAACTAGGCACATATGTCTGCATGTATTCACCAAGATTTTTTTAAATAATTTTGTTTCGAGTGCACACATACTGTACTCCTACTCCTAGCATTACAAATGGATCTTCTCTTAAAAACTGACTAAAGACTGAATTAATCACAAGGCTATTTTTTTGGTCTTCAATCTTGCCCGGTTTGAAAACAGATCAACACATGATCAAAAACATTTACAGTCCGCCTTTACTACATCAATTTGCCTAAATCATAGCACAGTATCCACATGTGTACATTACCACCGTGAGATACTGTACCTAAAAGATACTCTTGTTATTATCCATGGTAACCGACTGCACTTAAACCATGTACTCAAGCAACCATTACTGGTTATCAAGGCCAAACCACATTATACTCAACTGCGTACACTTGTTCAGGGAGGTACATGTACATTCACAAGCCAGATTGCTTGGTTCTTGAAAGAGCAAGGGCACCGAGGCATTTTGTTTTTGATAACGGGCATCTCTAGTATGAGAAAATTGTATTGGAACATTTCAAGAGCATCAAGGCAGTGACCAGGGGCAACGGAGGCAATTGCCTTCGTGAAGTATTGATCAGGCCCACATTCATGTACTATCCATTATTATGTCTAAGCCTTGGGCTCAAGGACACTACATTGTAGATCTACGGCTGACAATTTGGGATTCAAACCCTGGGCCTAATTTCATAGAGTTGCTTAACGGCCGATTTTGTGCTCACTGTGCGATTTCTATTATGGCGCTGCTAAACATAAGCACAAGAAAAGGCATGCTAACCTTCCGGTGCTTACTGTAGTAAAATGAAAGACGGAACAATACAAGTCCTTGATGAAACCCACAAGCTGGTTGCCTAATTTTGTTGCAAACCTGTGAAATACGCTTACGCATAGGCACATTTGTCTGCTTTAGTTAGCACGAAAATTAGAAGCGCAATGAAATTTGCCCCTGGTTCTTTCTCTATGATCTGACTACTCAGTAAGAAGATTTTGAAGCCTGTGCACTAGACAGTTCAGACTCTGTTTCCGGCTCACTAGTTGACTCCATTTTAACAAAAAGCGCTTAAACATTTTTATGATGTAAATTAGTTACACTTGACTTAACATTTCCCATACGTACATGTACTTCAAAAGTACCCCAAAACAGTTCTCAAATCTCATGTGTTAAGGGACATCATGTGTTATGTAGGACGCCACATCGATTTGGAGGACAGACAACGATCGTGACGACGATTTAGTGCCTGCTATTTCATCTTTAATATCTTGAGAAGCCAGTAGGCGATTTCTCAGCAATTTTGTTGAGTTTTTGTCGTAATTTGGAACAGGGTATCACACCATCATAGCGAATGGCCTTCATCACAGCTTATACCCTCTGCTCTGCTTCCCTGGGGCACTAGTAGTACTGAATATGCCTAGTACCGGTCCTACTTAAAAGCCGACAATGCCGACAACAGTCCAAAGTGCCGACAACTCACCGACAACATGATTCTAATACCTTAAAACCGACAACTAAACCAAGCATATGTTAGAAAGATATGTTGTCTTCGAAAAATTAACTTGCATAACTTCACCAAAAGTCTGACTTTTTAACCAGAAAAAAAAAACCCTGAACTTACACGGAGTATGGTCGGCCGCCATCTTGGCATGAAACCCGAGTTTCAATCATTCCATTATGCTATGGGTAAGGTGGGTTTATGCTGACAATAGAGGGTGGGCGTCATGTGAATTACTAGACTATTTGCCTCTCAGCGACGTGTTATCCCTCAGGGACGTGTTACCCCTGCACCATAATGGAGTAGTCCACAAACGTTTGTCAAGAAAAGATGGCAGCCGACAATACTCCGTGTACGGTTGTTTTTTTTCTGGTTAAAAAGTCAGACTTTTCGTGAAGTTACGCAAGTTAATTTTTTGAAGACAACATATAATAGTATATATTCCTAACATATGCTTGGTTTAGTTGTCGATTTTAAAGTATTAGAATTTTGTTGTCGGCCAGTTGTCAGCACTCTGGACTGTTGTCGGCTTTTTGTATGACCCCCTCTAGTACTACTAGTGCGACAATCCAAGCAAAAAAAAAGAAAGAAAAAAAGGAGTACAGCACCCCAGTTACAGGGCTGGGTCTAGTTGGATACTGCAAACTGTGACAAATGAAGGAGTGATGCATACTTACAGAAAGTGCATCATCGCACAACTGACCAATCTGCGTGCACGGCGTGATCATGGATTGAATTGGTTTGTATTTCAATTGTTTTGACCTTAACTTAATTGACAGCTGGTTTTTCAGACTGTACAAAAATACTAAAAATCCTTAAAATATCAGAGAGGAAATCCTCGACAACAAATAAGGACAGAATGCAAATGTAGTTAATAAAAAACATACAAAAGACGGAAGTAGTTTTCCTTCCTGTTTCAAGTAAATGCATGGCTAAAATGCTGTATCCGGCCGTCACTTTATATCCATGGAATTTAATTAAATTTTGATCCTTACCTATCTAGAAGGGTTGAAGAATATATCTAGCAAGGAACAGGAAGTTTGAACAATTCTAAAGGGTTGAAAACATGAAAAAAATGCTCGAGGCTTCGCCTTCCAGTGACATGAAAATAAACACCATTTTGTGTTCATTTGCCCGTGTGCGCGCGAGTGGTAACTCCAATAATTTGAGTCGGTCATCGTTCATGCGCAGTGGAGAAGTCAATGGGACCTTTCTATTTCCCAAATAGGTAAACTGAGATGATGTTTAGGAGGGAAGTTGACATGGCATTCAAAACTGTAGCTTTGGGGATGGGGGTGATCACGACATGCGTCTTCAGCAGTTGAACATACCCAGGACCGATACTAATGGAATCATCCATAGTGTTCCCTTCACGTGGCTCATGTGTAATGCATGTGGGCATTCATAAGGTTAGGAATATTCACATCATGCAAATTTTAGGACAATCCTGCTAATTTGATTATTCATAATTATTCATAAAAAATTACATATTCATTATGACCTTTAGTGTGGTAGTTTCACATAGAACTAACAAACCCATCATGGTGTCAAAGCCTCATAGCCTAGCGGTGTAGGCTGTGGTCTTGTGTGTTAATAATGTGTTCTTTCCCTTACAGGTTCGAATCCCGGTAAGTAAAATGCAATATATAATTGTGTAATAAGTAATAACTAATGTTCGATTCCTCCAGGCAAATAAGATACAGGTAGAGGACACTGGAAGGTGGGAGGGCATGAGGGGAAAGGTGATTGAGGGAAAGCGCGTTCGTTTTTTATTTTAAATACGTAAAAAAGTGGCAGTCGGTTGCGGCAACATTTCCAAATGCATCATCACTGACAACTTGTAAACAAAAAAGTTTCCATATTTATTGCATTTCGAAACAGTGCAAAACCAAAACAATGAAAAAGGCCTACTTATTATTTAAAAATGTAAACTACAATTTACCTTGTCATTCTTTTTTGATGAATTGCTGGACATCCTGATAGTTCCGTCCCACTTTCAATGTTCAAAAAGTTTAACAGTTTGAGACAGACACTTTACTTTATTTAGGGCCTAATTCTCGTCAAGTTTGAATTGGTTTGGGGTTTAATAAATCAATGACGTTTTCTGGAGAGACTGTGCTGCAGTGACGGTTGTGACTTGCAATTCAACTTAACTGCATACTTCTACATCCAACTGACAAGGAATGGGTACAAATTGCTGGATAATCTGACATTCAAAACCATGTGATTCATCTGAATGATGAACGGAATTGTTTGGACCGCCAAAGTAAATTCATTGCGTTGTTGAATTCCGGAAAAGTCAATGCATATTGCCGTACATTGCGGATGCGGTGACGGGACCGGGAACAAACACTCGGGCGACGAGTCTACCCGTCGTACTGACGGACTTAGGCCCGCTGAAATTTACCTGTCCACACGATAATCAGCATAAACTATAGTAACTTTTACTCACGAATACATGAAAACCCAAAACTAAAAGGAATTCACGATCAATCAACCACTTTGCACCGTAACATCGTCGATAAATAAACAACAAAACTACACGGCTGAATTCATCATGGCGGACATAGCGAAATCTCCGACTGGTATCCGTCAATTTTGCATGAAATCCATAAGACGGCGAACAGGGAACCAGTTACAAGAATACTCCCGATGCATTGTGGGGGAAATGTACTTTGATTGACGTCACCGACTTGCAGACAATGCAGAGATTGATTGTTTGGCAATGGTTCAGCGATTACTAGCCTAGCCCTCAAGGTTGCGATGCCTTTTGTGGTGGGATACAATGTATTGGTGACCTCAAAATATCAAAATGGTGTCACGGAAACCATCATGGTTGCCCAATACTTTGGCTTACTGGTGGACACGAGCTCAAAGCCTATGGGGCGCAGTTTGTCAATTAATTGTTTTTTTTTAACAACAGTTTGGAGAAAAATGTCCATGGTTTTGTAAAAAAAAATCAAGGTTAATAACAATTAGATGTAAACCATAAACAGTTTGTTTAATGTTTATTTTGTTTTTTTGTTTACATACCGTGTTTTTGTGTACTTTTATTAGTTGTCATGGGTTGATATGCACATCCAAGAATAGCATGGTTTACAAACCATGAATACGTTATAAGATGGCTTTAAATCATGGTTAACCATAAAAAAAGGAATCATAAAAAAACATGGTTTATAAACCATGAAAAAAATGTGTGTTCATAAAAATCATGATTTATAAACCACTGAAAGTGAATCCGTCAAAGACGGAAACACGGGGAAATGATTTCTCCTCGAACACAAGTTCATCCTATAGCCGTAAACAGACTTCCATATCGATATTTCAGTCACAATCACAAATATTGAACAACATAATGAATCTACACAGTCCCAAATACCAAAATAAAACTATTTAACAGAAACATGCATGGTTGAAACTTGAGGCAGTGGCGTACCTAGACCCTTCCTCCATGCCTAGACCAACGGCGTAACTAAGGGGGGCACGTGGGCACGTGCCGCCTCCCCAACTGATGTCTGTGCCCCCGCACCCGGGTGTCCCCCATTTAAAATCTGGACTTTTGAGATTAAAGATTACAAGAATGAAATGTTACGAGCTTTTACGTAGTAATTTCAATGTTTTTAAAACTGTTTTTCATTCTTTACACGCAGAATGTATTTTGTTTTACCTCAACACGCCAGACAAGCGCTCAACAGGGGTTTGTTTAGGAAAAATACAAATCCCTAATCCCTGCAACCCCCCCCCCCCCCCGCCTGGTTACGTCACTGCTAGAGGGGGGGGTCGCAACAAGTTTTGACAGTAACATACAAGTAATCAGCCGAATAATAAATCAAACTGAAATCTACACTTCGCTCGCCTTATCCTCAAAAATGCTAAAGGCTGTTTTTTTGTTGTTTTTTTTATTTCAATTATTAATTAAGAACCTATAGTTTCTGTAGGTTTTTGTTTTATGCACTTCGATTTCAAACAAAACTACAGGCCTACACTGAAGCGGCGGGCATTTTATTTTCACTTTAAGTTGTGTGTTGTCACGATTACCGCAGTAAATAAAACAACCCAATTACTACACGCGCATGCGCGCCAGCGGTCACATCACAGTTTGATAAGGACGACATCCTTTTATTTGTGACTTGACCGCAAGCGCGGGCGCCGTACCTGGAGGGGAGAAGGCCAGGGCATCTTTCCATGCACAGCCACAGGCCTGTTGTAATCATGACGACACAGCCCCTTTAATTTGCGTTTACAGAATGTAGCTTGGCACTGTTCAACCGTTGCTAGTTATAATCTCATAAAAGATGACAGTACGGGTTACGAACTTCTAATTTTGTAACTAGTGTATTTTTAATAACTATTCAGATTAATTAAGCTTGACAAAACTAAAGTAAATTAATTATTTGAGTAAAAATAAGATAACATTTCTGAAAGGTACATCTGCCGAGGATTGTAAAGAAAGCTTTTGTATTAAAAAAAAATAATAACAAAAATGTACAAAATTCTTTTTTACAGTCTAATAATTGTAAGTTTAACCAGACAACTTTTCAAAACAAAATTCTCAGGATATTATAAGATTATAGCAGGCCTGTGGCTGTGCATAAGATGAACTCCCACCAATACACTGCACATGCGCGCTTGCGGTCAAATCACAAAGGGTGCCGTTGTCAAACTGTGATGTGACCGCTGGTGCACACAAGCATTTAGTAACTGGGTTATTCTGTTTACTGCTATAACCACGACGATACAGCCCCTTTAAGCGTTGATTATCCTTTCATTAGCAATTTCGCTTTTAGGGTGAAAGATTGCCTCACTGCGATCGATATCATCAAAAACATGGTATTTTTCCTTATTCGCTTTTATCATTTCAATGCAATTATTACGATCTCACAACATCAAACTGCCTCAATAAATAATTTACTCCTGTTAACGTCAGCCTGTTTTTATGACATTACGTCTAAAGCAGGGGGGGGGGGCAATCGGCCGCCGATTGACGGGTTGATCGCGGTCGAGTGCTGGACATTTTCATTGGGTCGCCGCACCTGAACATTTGTGGACTGCAGCCTTTTACGGTGGGTAGGCCTACGCCGTCTCCCCCCCCCCCCCCCTCAAAAAAAGGAAAAAAGAAAAAAAGTTTGTAATGATTGAGAAGTCAGTTGTTTGCTATTAAAATAAAACCCAAATGTGACGATTTCTTAAACATGTACGTTTAAATTCGATCTTAAAGTCGTAGATAAATTTATACGCCCACGTAAGAAGTTTTACATATCAAATCCAAATGACAGCGCGCTCACAGTCTTACTCGTGTTGACTTGCTGGTCAAGTCGTACTTACTAAATACACCGGTAGCAAAGTACTCACATGGTGTAGGAAGTTTAAGGCACTAAGCAGGATTGGTAAGGATAAAAAACATTACTGTTTAGTTTCAATCTGAAAGCTTACTCTTTATGAAGTTAATACTTGAACCAATTTTTCTGTGAAATATTTCCCGCTGAATTGCTGTCATATTCGAGAAAACTCTAGTATCCGGAAAAAAACAAAAACAAATAATAAATAAAAATGCAACAGCTGATTTCAGTAACAATCGACATTAAGAACAATGTGTTTGCATGCTGAAAAATGAGCACTGTTTTTCACTATTTTTTTCAGGTTAGTTTTGTTATGTATATAAGGTTATAAGGTTATTGAATCAAGGTAAGAACACTGCACTATCAGCTTTACCAATCACGAACAGTGCCTTTAAATCAAGTTTGTAAAAAAAAAAAAAAAACACGAAAAAAGAATGTTTCAGCCACCAAACAATCGTATTACCTTTTAAATGTCATTAGGAATAGGAAGGGGTGTGGCTGAAATGGGAAGAGTTGAAGAAAGCTGGGAGGTGACTCTAAACGAGAATAAGCGATAGCGGCGACTCCGACGTCATTCGCCCAGACGTCAATTGGAGGAAAGAGCCACGGACAAACTATACGTTCGCCTGTAACGAAAAAGAGAGCCTTGGGATTGTGTCTTCGGTTGGCCTCGAATTCGCTCCCTTGTGACGTCCTAAAACAACCAGGAAGTGCAAGAACAACTGGTGTCCACAGCAGGAGATTTCTAAAAGAGGGATGGTCCACAAGGAAATCTGTGTACGAAGTCTAATAAGAAAATATGAAATACAGGGACAAATGAAAGAGCAATTGATGTCTCCATCACAAGGCCGATGCATATTGGGAATTGTTGGGTCGCGACGTGTGTGTGGCAAGAAATGTGCGATCTAAAGATGTAGTCCCAATCCTGCTCCCAGGATGTTGACTTGGCTCCAGCTCCCTTACTTTGGGTACTGGTTTGAGGTGACATCGAGGCTTGTGCCAAATTTTAGTCTCTATATTATAAGATGGCGAATATATACTCGTATTTGTAACAAGCGTTATGACTTTTTATTTTCTGCACTGGGTCGGCATCATTGGTGGTTTATTCATGGGAAAGCTTTACGGAAAAGTTTATAATAAGAATATAAATAATAATAAAGAAAAAAAAGAAGAAAAAAAAGAAATAAATAAAATAACAAATAGTAAAACAATTTTTAAAAAATGATAAAAATAAAAATCCGTTCACATTGCCTACGCTGCGATATTCACGGCTTATTTATTTGATTTATTGATAATTTGGAAATACTGAATATTATGATTGAGCTATACAAGAATGAAATACTGAATAAATTACGCCCCCCATATCAGACGACACTTTAGCATATATGCCGCTGGCGTTTGATGACCTTTCATCAGTAGTCAACCGTAGAATTGCAGGTAATCCATGTAGAATTAATTATTGTCGGGATCCTGACAAGATCTCACGTCCATCAGCCATGTACAAACAATGTTGCATACTTCATGTATTTTGTGCATTGTCCGTGGCAGAAGCGAAAGTCCCCCCCCCCCCCCAGTTTTGAAACAGCATCATCTGTCAAAATTCGTTCAGAGACAGGAAACATTCTGAAACAAACTATCTTTCGGCGAAAATCGGCCGGGTCAGACACCTTTGATCGTTGAGACTTAGAAAACTGATTTTAGTTCACTATTTTGCGTTTAAATTTGCATGGCCCCATTTTCGCCTATTTCTTGTTCTGTTTCTTTTGAGAATGTTTTCTCTGAACGACTTGTGACAGAATATAATAACGATGTTTAGAAACGAATAAACACACAAAAGCTTTCGCATAGTATGCCACCCACATATGTTGCACAAGGTACAAGTAACATGCAAAATGATTTGTACATGGCTAATCGAGTCAGACTGAATTAATGTTGGGATCCCGACAATAATTCATTGTAGTTTTTAATTTATTATACCGTAGTTAATCGGCGGACGTTTTCGCCCTATTACCCTAAAGGGACACATTACCTTCACATCTCTTAAAATGAATGCTCCTTATCCTTTGTAAGAATTAATCATGCAATAAAACACCAATAGTGTGTTGTAATTTGTGAGTAGTGATTAAAAAACAACAACAACAACATAAATTGGCCTCTCGGGAAATACAACCAGCGGAACCACACTCTACATAGAAACAAACATATGGTCTGCCATTTTGTGGAGTGAAACATTTGGGTCTAGAAAAAAGAAAAAAAGAGGAAAAAAAAACACAATTTCATGAGATATTTATGTGAATCATTATATTCTACTTTTCAAAAACCTTTCCAACCATATTCATTCCACAACAAACGCTTTTTATATCCCAAAAGCCCCCGAAGGCAACGTGTCCTTTTTAATGAAAGCTTGTTTTATCTTTCCGGATTTATAAGAACAGCTATTAAAAATTAAATCAAATTTTGGTGATCAAATCGGCAAAATAAATAAATAAATAAATAAATAAAAAAATCGGATCTAGCATCTTTCACCCATTCAGCGCATAATATTTACTGCCATCCTCGTAAGTATAGGTTGGAACACGTCAGAGACTTTTTTAATTGGCAGTTAAGTAAAAGGGGAATCATGTTGTTGGAATTTAATTCAGATTCATGAGGTCAAATTCTAATTTCACTGCTGAAAAACAGTTAACAACCTTTTTCCTTCAACGAAAATGACCGTTTGATTACAGCTCGGCTCATACTTCACACGCGAAAGCGAATTTTTGGTATAACGCAACAATTCGGCACGCTCAGTTTTTCAATTGTGACGCAGGAAAATTCGTACGAACTGGGCTTACCTCACAATTTTTTTCTTCCTGCTGCGGATCGATATCGCATTAATCTACGGGTGTGCATGAAACCCCCTCTATAAAAAAGTGGAGGCAGAATTTTGAGGTAATGAAATGCAACAATGGCCCCCAGTTCCTTGTCCTTTCAAAAGAGTGATGGAGGTTCATGTCAGAAAAAATGCCTGAAACTGGATCCAAACGTTTTGGAGGTATGTTAAAATGATGACATTTCCACCTTTTGGTAACCCCTGGAGTTGGAGATTTCAAGGAGCTTCTGGGAACAGTATCCTCGGCACTAGAGAAGTAGATCAAAAGGCATGGTTTCTTTATATGAAGAAAGAAAGAAAAAACCACAAATTTTTTTTTTTTTTTCACAAGAGGTAGACACGAACAAAAGTCTAAATTCAGATGTAAGTGTAACATTTCTCATCCTTCGAACTACTATCGAAGGTCCTCCTTCAAGATCTTAGTGATTAATGTTGGTCCTGGATCTCATTAGCGAACTAATGACCACACCACGCTCCTCATTCCCGCATGAACGCATTATTTTTGAAACGGTTCGTCTGTGAAAGTAAGTACGACCAACGCAAAACTTACACAACGTGGTGTTTGACCTTGTATGACCTTGTACGCACACAAATTACAACACCCTTTGCCCCACACAAGCAATTACATTGCTCTTTAAAAAAAGGTTGGGCATAAATGTTGTATATTTTTTGGTAGATTTACACCAAAGACAAGTTTTTCCATTCCTGTGCGAAATTTAGTTTCCCCAGAATGGCTTACAAATAGCAGAAAAACGACAAAAAAATTCATCCTCCGTGCAATGGGAGACTTTTGGGCACGCTAGGTGGCAGCAGACTTACAAGGTAAATCCATTGTTCTCAGAAGTGTGCGCTTGCTCAGAACTACGTAAACATTGGAAATTTACCTGGTACGTCTGCTGCCACCAAGCGTTCCAAAGTCTCCCATACATGTTCACTGTATAAAAAAAGGTGATGAAATGATGGCCCGAATCGCCCCCATAAAAGCACGGCAACGTTAACTCAACCCAAAACCTCAACGCCGGTAATTTGGATTGGCATGTAGCCAAGTCAAAGGGTTAAAGGGCTACCAGTCACCTCACCCCCCCCCCCCCCCAGCAATGTCGCACCTGAAAAGTCGCCCCTCTCTTCGATGATGTACATTAGTACTAGCTTATCAATTTTTGCTCAAAATCAAGTTTAAATTTATGTAACAATTCGAAAATACGTAACTATGGCCAATGTATTTTCCTTCAGAAAAACAACACAAATTACTTTATTCATATCAACAACTATGAAATCTACATAGTACAAGTAAATTTAAAAACATTTCTTGAAAAAAAGTACCGGTACCCAAAACAACAATAAATAACACTAAAAAAAATATTTAAAAAAACAATAAAATAACTTTTTGGTGAAGTTTTTAATGATATATTATTGTATTCACATGAAATATTTTATTGAAAGTACTCTATATAATTACAAAATATACACCATTATCTTAGCTTTATACAGCTAGTCATTACAAAATTTGAGGCCTTGATTATTTCACATTAAGGCAGTGCTGTGATTGGCTAGAGACATCACGCTCTTGTTTCGGGCAATTCTTGCGCATTCTGTTCAATATTCGGCAGATGGTTGACATTTGAGATGGGGTGAATCCATGTTGTACTCTGAGTCACATGACTGTAAACAAATGACATAAAAACAGGAATTAAATTATAGGATTATAAAGACCAATCAAAGTCAGGGGGAAAAAAATAATAACTACGAGAAAACTTTGCAGCTTCAGAGAATATTTGAATACTGAAATATGGGCCGAGGGAGTCAGCAGAATGAACAACTTTTTGAAGGCATCAAGCAACTGACTCCATGCCTGAGAATTCACAAAGGCAACAGATACAATTTACTTCCAATCAGATTCAGATTCAGATTTATTCACCATCATGAAAAAAACATGAAATTCATTATCCCATGTGATTAAAAACATTAGAGATAAACTTCAGAAATACACATTGAGAGAAAAAAAAGATGAAAAAAACAAAAAAAACAAAAAACAAACCCAAAAACACAAAAAAAAGAAATTTTCTAGTAGAAATTTACATTTCCCTCCCAGAGGTGCCCTTTACTGAGGAAAAAAAACGGCCTTGCACTTTAGCATTAGGCCTGAGACTCTGTAATCAATGCCAAAAACAAGAATGGGAAAGACCCTGCAACCTGTTACAAAACATGTTTACAATACAGCCAGGAGCCTGGACTTTGTGCAGCCACGATTTATAAACAGCTCAACAGCTCAACGGAAGAAACCAAAAATCTGTTACATAACTGACATAAATATCCTTGTCATCTGATTGGTGGAACTAACATCATGTGACATTCATTATTGCAGCCCCTCATCAAATAGAACAGTCAATGTTTACCTGGCAGTAATATTCCTCCCATTGCACTTTGAGCCACTCAATATTTGTATAACATTTTACATGTTTTATGAAGCCGATTTTTATCTTTTGGTATGGAGAAATGGGGTACACATCAAAACTTTTTCAGCCGTCATTTTTATAACTCTTGAATCTATGTGGAAATTATGACACAGCATGTATAATTTTCCCAAATGAACAGTGTAGTATCTTGCCTGCCAGAAAGGTCATGGAATGTACAAGGTCACTCTTTTTGTGAACAAAGGTTACATGAATACAAACTGAGGTTTACTCCTTCTCAAAAGTTGAGCGCATTCTAATTTGGGCAAAACTCTTCACAGCATCTCAGGATGTGAGAATTACATTGGAAAGCATCACTGACAAGCTTTGTTTTTTGTCTTCTAGATACTAAACGTGTTGATTTTCTTTAAGTTAGATAGACTTACTTTAAGAAGTATTTCATACCATCTGCTGTGTAGGCTTCCTCCCAACCGTAAGGCAAAGCTACAGTGTAAAGAATAAAAAGAACAAAAGAACAATTTTTAGTCACTTTTCTTTTTTTGTTGAGAATTTTAGTTGTCAATGTAACTCTGTTTTGAGCATAATTCTCATCATTGTAAACCACACAGTTTGTAAGTCCTGGGAACTTTGTTTGGTAAATAAAACAAAAATGAAAAAGACAGACAAAAAAAATGATTTAAGACATACAGGAATAAAACACCTTAAATAATAAACATACCCTTAAAGATGCATCGCCATAGTTTAGGCCGAAGTAAGAGTCAAAAGTGAATAAGCCATTTTGAGATATGGTGGACACATTACTAGGGCACGATTTGGTTTGGGGTGGGTATGTCTTCAGACACCCAAACCAAACAGTGCACTCCTGATCTGATCTGCTACACCTCAAAAAGGCTACTTTGAATGTTAACTGCTATTTTTACAGGCTTGGAAAAGTTAGTAGCTTTCATTTGATACCTTGAATGAAAAAAATCCATCAAGGATTAGTGGCAAAAAAAGTTCAAAACGAAAATTTATAAAAAGGCTGGGCCAGCCAATTTTTTAATCCTCAGACTTATGACGTACAAACGTGCATGTAGCAGCCGTCAAGCTATGAATATTCATCAGATCTATGCAAACTACACACAGACTGCGTATCATCATACGCAGGGTGGTGAAAGTACGTAGAGTAATGGACTAGTATTGAATGTACATAACCCTACAGTGAGTGTACGGCTAACAGAGATGACTGGAATTGCCAACAGGGGGAAACGTCCAAGGTCGACTTAAGCAGGCCTCGATCTTAAGAAAAACGGGGGCAGGCCTTTGCTGGCCAAATCAGAGAAAATGTACCAGGGCATGCTGGCCAAGTTGGTAGTGACAGGGCAATTTTTCTGAAGGGCATGCTGGCCAACTCCACAGGGCATGAGGCCAATGGCCTCGGTGTTCTCGGTTAAGACCAAGGCCTGCTTAAGGAAAGAGTGCACAATGGCCGATGAGGACCAGCCAATCACTGCCACCACAACTACCACCGCTCATCCTCTATGTTGAGTCAAGTATTAAATTACTTTCAAACGTCTGTACCCCAAATACACATAATGTGAATAATGGGTAATTGTAGGAAACCAAAACTAGTAAACTAGCAAACTTGCGGGTACAACCACGTATAAATCTTTTTCTGAAGGAGTGGTGGCTCTGAAAAGAGCCAGTGGGTAATTGGTTGAATTGAGCGTTCCCCAAATACAGCACAGAACATTATATGAAGCATTTCTCAGATTAAAAAAATTGGGGCAGAATTTTTTTTTTCTTCTCTAAAACCACATTACTTCAAAGGGAATCTTTTCTCACGATGTTGAATACTGTCAACAGCTCTCCAGTGCTTCTTAACAAGTAAGCTTTTATGGTCATTAATTACCAAAGGTACACCCTGCCTTTAATGAATAGTGAAATGAGGCAAATTTAAACATTACTCCTCACTGACAAATAAAAACAATAAATGTGGGCCACTCAGTAATTATAAAATATGAATATGGAAAATAAATAAAATTCACTTTAGTTTTTTTTACTGCCAAGTTTGCGTTGATGTCAAAACTGTTTAAACTTTAAGAAAATTGTGTCAGTGTATGACCAAATTCCTTACCACTGCCAGTTCAACTTTATTAAAGCTAAAAAAAAAAAAAACACAAAAAAAACTTACGCTCCACTTCCAGCAGTTTTTTGACAGCCTTCACAGTCTCCTTGGCCTCAGTGGCTAGATTAAAAGGACCATGCTTGCTGTGTTTAGCAAGATACCCAGGGGGGATGAAGCCCGTATTACCCCGTCTGGCACTCTCTCCTCGTCCCCGGGGGCCACTACTAATGGAATTAGGACCGTTACTGATGTATTCATGAACAACCTGTGGATGAAAGGACTCCAAGATAAATCTAGAGGAAATATGGGATTATATTTCTATGAGTAATTCTGAGACTATGTCAATATGAAAGAATCTTGATATGATGACACTTTGCATGCAATTTGCAGACTGGATGAGCATAGGAGAGGAAATAGCGATTATGGCAATTAAAAATATTGATATAGTAATATTAAAAATCATACACAGCACCAAATCCGTCAAATTGACCCTACAGGCGCTTTACATTCAGTGGTACAAAAATACAAAAAAATACGAGAGAATAATATTATGTTTAAACTTAGGTCAAAACCATTTCAATAAAGCCATGGCATTAAAAGCCAAATCTCCCAAGTGGATCTAATTTCTTAAAAATCGTGGCGTCAGGGCGAGTTTTTCTTGCTCATGTCAGCCACCTCTTTTCCGTGTCTACCCTTTTTTGACTGTGTAAAATTCTATACTTCAATGTCTCCCGGCTGTACCTCGGCAAATGGCAGCAAATTTGCTGTGATTACTCTGTAAGTCTTCAAACATCTTAGCCTGGTTCTTGGTGAAGGACGTTCCCCAACACACCACCCTAGTTTATGTCCTGGGTAGAATTCCCTGTATTTAAAAAAATCCCCGACCCTACCTCAGCAAACTGAAGTAAGTTCTCTGTTGCTAATTTGTATGTTCTGAGGGAAGGTCACGGATGCCCCTACACATTTTGCAAATATTTTACACCTGTTATCACTGTCTGTTCCCTACTTAATCCCACCCCTCCCTCAGCAAACTGAAGTTCTCTGTTTCTACTTCATAT
This sequence comes from Marthasterias glacialis, assembly GCA_911728455.2. Taxonomy (NCBI): domain Eukaryota; kingdom Metazoa; phylum Echinodermata; class Asteroidea; order Forcipulatida; family Asteriidae; genus Marthasterias; species Marthasterias glacialis. The sequence continues at coordinate 19,605,839 of OU452228.1, forward strand.
GTTCTCTTATTAACCTTAGCCCGAGGGAAGGTCAAGGATGCCCCTACATGTTCTGACCCTATTTTACACCTGTTATAAGTCTGTTCCCTACTTAATCCCACCCCTACCTCAGCAAACTGAAGTAAATTCTCTGTTGCTACTTCATATGTTCTTATTAACCTCAGCCTGAGGGAAGGTCAAAGATGCTCCTACACATTTTGCCCTTAATTTACACCTGTTAACATTCTCTGTTCCCCACTTTAATCCCATCCCTACCTCAGCAAAGTGAAGTAAGTTCTCTGTTGCTACTTTGTATATTCTGAGGGAAGTTCAAGGATGCCCCTACATGTTCTGACCCTATTTTACACCTGTTATCATTCTCTGTTCCCTACTTTAATCCCAACCCTACCTCAGCAAAAGGAAGTAAGTTCTCTGTTGCTACTTCAAAATGGTCTTATCAACCTAAGCCCAAGGGAAGGTCAAGGATGCCCCTACATGTTCTGACCCTATTTTAGACCAGTTATCATTCTCTGTTCCCTACTTTAATCCCAACCCTACCTCAGCAAAAGGAAGTAAGTTCTCTGTTGCTACTTCAAAATGGTCTTATCAACCTAAGCCCAAGGGAAGGTCAAGGATGCCCCTACATGTTCTGACCCTATTTACACCTGTTATCATTCTCTGTTCCCTACTTAATCCCATCCCGACCTCAGCAAAGTGAAGTAAGTTCTCTGTTGCTACTTCAAAATGGTCTTTTTAACCTCAGCCTGAGGGAAGGTCAAGGATGCCCCAACACATTTTGCAAATATTTTACACCTGTTATCATTCTCTGTTCCCTACTTAATCCCATCCCTACCTCAGCAAACAGAAGTAAGTTCTCTGTTGCTACTTCAAAATGGTCCTTTAAACCTCAGCCTGAGGGAAGGTCAAGGATACCCCTACATGTTCTGACCCTATTTTACACCTGATATAAGTCTGTTCCCTACTTCAGTCCAAACCCTACCTCAGCAAACTGAAGTAAGTTCTCTGTTGCCACTTCGTACGTTCTCTTGCTGATTGCAGCTTTCCTAAGCTCACAGCTCAGGATTGCCAGTCTCTTCTGTAGATTCTCAATATCAACAGGATTTGACTGTAAATAAAAGAAAGGCATGTAGGTTAAAGGTCGTACGGCATATCATGGTTGAGCGGTCTAGCGCACCAGACTCAAGTTCTGGTGGTTAAGTCATCGGGGTGTGGGTTCAAATCCCGGTCATGACACTTGTGTCCTTGAGCAAGATGCTTATACTATAATTGCTTCTCTTCACCCAGGAGTATAAATGAGTAACTGCGAAGGTAGAGGTTGATATTGTGTTTGAAAAAAAAGCCTTTGGAGTGCTTCAGCAGCTCGGGGCTCCCAGGGAGCTGAGAAAAATTACAGGAATGTTATTGGCCCAATGACCAGGGCACTAATGTAAAGCGCATTGAGACGTTATTGAGAAATGCGCTATATAAAAACTAGTTGTTGTTATCATTGTTATTACTAAGGATAACGTGATTCTATAAAAACCTACAAATGAATAAATTTTTTTCCCCAGATAAGTTAGATGAATTAGTATATTATTTTGTCAAATAAATGTTGCATTAAATAAAAAAATAAAGAAACAAAAAAGCTTTGAAAGCTTTGAAGCCGTAATACAGTTTGACACAAGCTCAAAAGTATAAAGATCATTAGAAAATTTACATCTTTAGTTCATAGCTTTTTGAACATTTGAAGTTCTGTCATTTTGCTAAGTTTGAAAATTGGAACAGGTCTCGACTACAATATCAAATATCAAAATATCCGATCATAAAGTGTTTAAGCAAAATACTTTTTCTAAAAATAATGAGGAAATTTGTTCAGTAAAAGACTCTACCTTTGGTGGCGTCTTGTTATTCCTACGCTGTAACCTTTCAACCTCCGCTTCTAATAAATGAACCACCTCTTCATAATCTATCTCAATGTTACGAGCCTCATGCTGGGCAGCTTCAGCGAGATGGACACGGCTCTTCAAGGCTCTACTCTCATGGATTGCTCCTTGAGCTTCCTGAAACAAAACAAGGAATACCAAAATGAGTAAAAAAAGAAATATGGTAAGACTCCAAGTTCTTGAAAAACTCCTTGAACTGTGATGAAAAACAAGGAAGGTAAAAATGAGTTAAGACTTAAAGAGGATAGGCCGTGATTGGAAGATTGTGTTTAAAACACACTTGAAGTCCTTACATCTACCAAGAAAACGCTGTGACAGAATTATGGAATGCGCAATTTTTGTTTTACAAAGGCAGTTTTCACATCTCTTTTCACACCCCCCCTCGAGGCAAAGTCCGTACAGCAGCCGTCGGTGCCTGAAAGTTGTCTGTAGAAAGTTCAAAGAATAGGTACTCCTCTACCTAGCGGCTGTTTACTGTTACGCATTAAGGCAAGCGGTAGTGGTAGTCACCCTCTTCAAACTAACAGACATGAACTTGACACCAACCTTGCGAATTCTAAGCAACTCTTCTTCAGCTAAATTGAAGGATCGATCTTTCTCTTGAAGTTGTACCTGTGACAGATACAAACAAACAAACAAACAAACAAACAAGGTTAACAGGTAGGACAGTCACAACATTTTCAGGGTAATAGATGCTCACAGCATGGTGCACACAAAACATTGATACCAAGGCACTAGGACTGAGGCCTTCTATTAAAGGGCCCATGAAGAGGGTTTTTGTCACGGAACCTTTTTTGTGGCTTAATATATGGTTTGAAATTAACAAAACATAGTGTTGACTATTTTGATGTGTCTGTTATGCGTTAATACACTTTAATTGAGCCCCGAAAATGTGTGGCATTTGATTGCGCAATGATCCATGACGTAGACTGTGGTAAAACATTTCGAAGACGGCTCTGGTGCCGAGTGGTCAACAATGCATTGTATATTATTGTCACACACATGGCCCTGGTCAGCCGTTCCACTGTCTACGTCACAGATTTTATGTTAATGAGGAAGGGTGGGCGGAGCACGGCAACCCCCTAATTTTAGAAATCGTTATTTCTACGATTAATACACATGTAAAAAATGTGAAAAAATTAAAGATATACTATAATAGGCATACTTTATTTTTTTAACCAATAAAAAAAAATAATTCATGGGACCTTTAACCCTTCTATTTTGGGAACATTGACCAGCGAGTTGACCAGCCACTTTGAAATCATTCCAACTGCACAGGTTGTGGTGGCACTACTGTGTCCCTTCGTGTCCCTTTGTGTCTAGTGTACAGAACTAACTGTACATGTGTGTACTGGGTAGATTCACCAGATGATATCATATTGCAGGCAGGCATCATTAAAAAAACACAGTGGATGATATTGAATGGTCAGACAGTAAGGGGGTTGACTGTGAACTGAGCAGATGCATTCACCACAAATGATATCACATTGCAGGCTGGTATAGTTTACCATTCAAAACCACAGTGAATGACATTGATTGGTCAGACAGTAGTTGTAGGTGCATTCACCACATGATATCATATTGCAGGCTGACATAGTTTATCTATCATTCAAAACCACAGCCGATGACATTGAATGGTCAGACAGTAAGAGGGTTGACTGTGAACTGAGCAGATGCATTCACCACAAATGATATCACATTGCAGGCTGGTATAGTTTACCATTCAAAACCACAATGAATGATATTGATTGGTCAGACAGCAGAAGGTTAAAGTCTGACCAGTAATTATAGATTGATACTAAATCCTGAACTGCTGGATTGTGGGTGACTTACTTTTAATCTTTCAACATCTCGAAGTGCTTCATCTCGTTGTCTTCTCATTGTTTCTAATTCACTACTTGGTACTGTGTCTGAACCAACTCGCTGTGGCTGTAACAATAGATACACTGTAGTTGTTAGGATTTTAGTAGGATGGAGAGGATGTGAATGGGCAATTTTTGAACGCTAGGTGGCAGCAGAATTACCAGACTTACCATCGTTTGCATAGTTCAGATCATGCGCACATTTCCGAGATCATTGAATTTACCTGGTAAGTCTGCTGCCACCTAGTGTCCTCAAAAGTCTGCCATTGAGTAATAGAGAAACTTACTCATGGGGGAGCATCTCATCAAAAGTCTGAGCAGTAGGAATGCTCTAATTGGATCAGTTAAGTATTCCAGCAGGCGTATACGGACCGGTCTGTTGGACGGCCAGAATGTTCCATTGCGCATATTCTCTCTTGTAGAAATGCTACCGTAGTTTGGCACCATGTCGCGGTCCAGCGGATTGTCCAGGCGATTCACTGTTTTGCAGATGTATGCCTTTGGGAATGTTGTTTTGCGCCTAGAACGTGCCCGACTTTTGAGACGCTCCCTAAACCAACGGGTCATTGAACAAACAGCCATAGTTTAAACTTGGATTAGTGATACAAGTTTTCAGTGGTCAGGTGGTAATGGAAGTTGAAAAAGTAGTCCCCTTGGCTGAACTCAGGAACTGCATCTGGTCTGTCAATTTCCAACGGTGTGAAAAGCGTATCACCTATCCCGCATCTCAGTTAATCAAGATGGGCTTTCTGATGATTCTCTTTTCTTACTGAATTCATAATTTGTATTAAATCAAAAAGATATGACTTTATTCTTGTTTTATTAGTGCAGGGCCAAATGTCTTCATACACTCGCTTAGCAGAATATGAAAGCTTAAGTGGAAATCTGTAAGGAACCAGTTACAAACAGTACACATAACATGGCATTTTGGCTGGTAACCTATTCTGCTGAGCAGCACTTTTTTTTCTGTGCTTTAGCAGCTCTCTGAACTTGGTCTCATGTCTGAGTCACCAGTATTTTACCTGTTGTTGGAATGGTGGTGGCTCTGCAAAGTCGGTAACATCATGGGCTGCAAAGGTCAACGACCCCGCTCCTAGAAGACTGTCATCAAGCTGCATCTTGAATAGCTCTCTGGAGACGGCAACAAAGACTGAAGGAGATTGGAATAAAACAGGTGTATTAAATACTAAACAGGTGCCGTTCTGATTGGACTACTAATCCCCAACTTTCTTAAGGCACCATTCCTTATTGGGACACTACTCCCTTCCTTCCATAAGGCACCATTCCTAATTGGGCACTATTTCCTTACTTCCATAAGGCAACATTCTCGATTGGGCCAGTATTCCCTTACCTCCGTAAGGCACCATTCCTGATTGGTCCACCTGCAGCCGTCTCCTCAGTTCCATCTTTTCTTCTTCTGATGGATCTATCCCAAGATATTTCAAAGCCTAAGTGGGATGTTCGAATAAGATGCGATTTATTTTAGTCAATACATAAAACCCAACTTTGATGCATTACAAAAGTTTACTAGAAACTTCAACAAGATGATGAAAAATCGTCTGCCAGGTTGGGTCGCTGGTCTGACCTTTCACCATCTGCGGTAACCATGCCACAACCCGTATCAATGGCAACATTCTGTGTTTAAATGTAGATTTAAACAAGCACCTTGGTGTAGTCAAAATACAGTACAAATACTGTGTTAAGGCTCTAAAGGGGCCTGGATGTATGTAAATGACATTACAAAAAAAACCAAAAAAAAACAAACAAACATTTTTTTAAGTAAACAAATTCCACAACAATAATTTTGCAAAATCTCATCCCTGCCCACTTTAGGTGTCTGTGGATTTTTTTTTTCTACAGAACATTACAATCAAACATCGGTGGATGACAAAGTTCAAATGAACTATTCATTATCCCTCATGAAGCTGATTCAGCCATATCCGAATTGGCAATTACAACTACGGCTACGGCTGTTACTAAGGGAGTAACTAAGGACGTCCTATCCTTCAAGGCAGGTTGACGCGGTGATCCAGCCGTAGCTGTAGCCACTAATTCGGACACGGCCTTAGTCTGTAATTTTAGTTGAGCTTACCACTTCCAGTTTGTCAACCTTCAGCCTTACATGAGGATCAAGGGACAATCGTCTACTTCGAGACATACCCCTTGGATGGGAGGGGCTTGGTGATGATGTGGCAATAGTGGGCGTGGCCAGTGGAGACGCTGATTGGCCATGATGTTGGGTTGCCATGGTAATACTGTTAGGAGGCAGGACTGGAGATGGCTCCGGCTGAGTGCCGTGTGGCTGAGGTACACGGGTAAGATGTCCTGATGATACAAAATAAAACGATTTGATTTCTATGAAAACAAAAATCTGCATCAGTTTAGTTCCAGCAAAACTTCCTTCTGAGATCTTCAAATATCTTGCTAAGTTACCAGCTCTAGCAAAATAGAATCAGGTTGTGCAATTACCGTTAATGTTGTCGGTTTGTGGAGTTGAAGACAGAGCTGGTTGAATGTGAAGACGTTGTTGAAGATGTAATGGCATAGCAAGGTGGGATGGAGCTGGTTGGCTGAGAGCTTTTCATGAAAAGAAAAAAAAAAAAATCATGAAATAATGTGAGTAAAGCCCGTTTGAAATGTCGCGCTCTTGCCGTGTCAAATTCAAATATTCCGATTTGTTTTGATTTGACGCGGCAGGAGTGTGACGTTTGAAACCACATTTGGTATTCGGCACGGCAGAGGCTTAGCTCGACCATGGCTCGACAGACCATGGCAAAGTACGGCAGAAGCACAACGCCTGAAACCACTGCCGCGCCAATGCCACGCTATTGCCGATCTCAAATGATATGAGTTCGACACGGCGCGACGTATGAAACAGGCCTAAGCACACCAAAAATTGTGCATGTTGAATGAATGAGGATGATAGGACAGGTAGATAGATGGGTACATAAGCCCTAATCTATGGTGGATGGGGCAGAGGCGCAACACTTTTGAAGGAGGTGGGGGGAGGGGAAGGTCATAATACACCACTTCCATGTGCCCCCAAAATGCAACCCTCGTATCATTTCTTTGTATTTGAAATGGAAAATGTTCAAATAGCTTGGTAGAAGCTAGGGCTGTTGGGGGGAGACCTCTCAAAGTTTATTTTATTTTATTTTTTTTTGGGGGGGGGGCAGGGCAACAGCCCCCCCCCCTTGGCAGGTTCTGTCACTCATGTGTAGTAACTGAACTCATAGTGGATGGATTTGTGGCATCTCTGCAACTGGATCTCTGAGCCAGTACATACACGTAGTGCCACACTATGAATTGCATGAGGCATCCATCCTGACCACTACTAGCTTGTCAACATTTAGTTTTACATATCAGAGTTTGGGGGTGTGCAAAATGTGGCTGAGATTTGTCCGTGCATTTAGAGACGAAGTTTAAAAGATGGGTCTTTTTACAAGACTTACCAGACAAAGGGTAGCCGTTGATCATTGCCTGTCCATACAATGGCGGTGAAGTGGACTGGTTAACTGCTTGTTGGGAGACTGATCCACTCCCTCGGTCATGACCGTTCGGCAACCCTCCAGCTGGGTACCGGTGAGGTGATGGATTTGAGCTTGGGGAAGAAGCGTAGCTGGAACTAGGTGTTTGCTGAGAAGGATGACCATGCATCACAGGAGAACCACCAGGAATGTAGGCAAGACGAACTGCACTTGCGTCACTTCTGCAAAAATTTATTGTTAAAATTAACAATTGTGTTGTTGAACGAGACAGTTTACTATAATAGGAAGCTATGACTCGTAAACTAGTAAACTTGCGAGTACAATCATGTATAAATCTCTGTTGGGAGGAGTGGTGGCTCTGAAAAGAGCCGGTGTGGTCTCGACGTTTCGAACAGTATACTCTGCTCGTCTTCAGGAGAATGCTGGACTGATGCTGATGTTGAAGCTTATGTAGGGCTGGAGGGATACACATTCAGGCGGGAAGGATCCAAGTTATCCTTCTTATTATCCTCCACACCATGCAAAGCTTCAAACATTACACACTTTACTATATAATTGCTTCTCTTCACCCAGGAGTAAATGGGGTACCTGTGAGGTCAGAGATGGTTCTTGTAATTGTTTTAATAATAATAATAATAATAATAACAGGCATTGGTATTGCGCTTTTCCAAAGCATGATCAAACCGCATTAATTTGGCACACATTTGGCAGCGCAGACTGAAAAATCCCAAGGGAACTGTGACAGTTTGGCCATTGTAAAATGATATTCATGCAGCCTATGGACAGTGTCACAATTGGCAGATACCAACTCTGCATAAATTTCCTTTAGTGTTCTTATTGTAAGTACAAATTGTTGTTTAGCAATGAGGTGTACACATAACCAATGAACAAATAACAGAAATAATAGATCATAATTTTTGCATCGGGATAAAGAATACTAGTTTGTGTTTTCGCCCATACACTGATGTCTTCTTCTTATCGTGTCCACACACACTAGATGTTGTGTTTCAGCCAAAGCTGAACACAATGTTTGGCACAGTCGTTGGCTTCTGCAAGATCTTCAACAGTGCATTCCTGTTCCAGTAGGGGACATCTAAGAAGGTGCTCCATGGTTTGTGGTTCGATACCACAATCACAGGTCACATCTTCTGTGTTTATATATCCCCATTTCTTATATAGATGTTAACATCTATTATAATGGTTGCAGTACCCACAGCTAATAGGATTCAAACTGCCTCTAGCTGCTGGGTAATCTCGGTAGTCTAGTTGGTAAGACATCTGCTCTAGAATTGGCGGGGGTTGTGGGTTTGAATCCCACGCAAGAATTATGCCTGTGGATTTTTTTTCAAAGCACTCGGCCCTCGGGAAGGTACTGAGTATACAGGTGCTTAACACACATCGGTGTATGGGCAAAAGCACAAACTAAAAATAACAGAAACCTTTATCTCTCGGCCCCATTAAGAAATTGAATCTATGAAGACTTGCAGGCTTTATATCTTTATGTATCTATGAACATATTTTGGAAACAAAAATTGTTCCAAATACTTTGAGTACTGGAGAAAATGTTTTGCAGGAATAATCTTACCCATTTTAAGATAACTCATACAAAAAAAGAAATCTACAAAAATACCCCCCCCCTGTTTGAATGAAAGTGAGTCACTGATAAAAAAGAGTGTACAGTACTTAGCACACATCGGTGTACGGCTACAACACAAATACTACACACTAAAGGGGAGGATAAGGCACACTGCATGACACATCTGCAAGGAGATTTGACATGTACGCATTAGGGATGAATGCGAAATTAAACAAGCGGAAACTCGGGGTAAGTGTCTAGATTTTACAGGGTTTTCCGAGGTAAAACAAACTTGCATACGAACAATGAAGCTATGAGTAGTCTTCCAGACCTTAAGGTCAACTTTGTACAGGCTGGTCATAAAAAACATTCAGCTTGAATGGACCAACTTGGTCCTAACAAAAGACTGTCCTTACATTGGAGTTGTGTAATTGTAGGATTAAAGGATTAGCGATCATTCCACACTGAGCGTTTATAAATACTGCTCCAGGAATCAATTCTGAATCCATTGACCCGTAGATAATCAGCTCATTATAGACCCACTACCTTTTTACCTTGGGAAAACCCTGTGAAACCAAGACACTTACCTGGAGTTACTGTTTGTTTAATTTCGCATTTATCACTTACCTGAGTGATTCTTGAGTAAGGATCCTCACAGCTACTTCATTAGTAAGACTTGTCAAGGATTCTCCGTTGACGGACAAAAGACGATCACCGACTCTCAATCGACCATCCTGAATCAAGATTTGGACATTTGTAAAACTTAAAATGATGCTCTCATGGTGTTCAACAAAAGTGTTACGTTCGAAAGCAAAGTATTAACTTGAGAATGATTATTATTTGTAATTGTTACCCATACACCGAAATGTGTTAAGCACTGTATACTTTCACCCCGAGTCCTGTGAAAAAATATTCACAGGCATTTTCTTCGGGTGGGATTTGAACCCACGACCCCCGCCATTCTAGAGCAGATGTCTTACCTACTAGACTACCGAGACTGCCTGGTAGCTAGAGACAGGTCGAATCCTATTAGCAGCGGGTACCGCGACCATTATGATAGAAGTGAATTTTTGCACCGGGGAGAAGAATATTATTTGTAATTTTTACCCATACACCGGTGTGTTAAGCACTGTATACTCAGTACTTTTCTTTTTTGTGAAAAAACATTCACAGGCATTTTCCTCGGGTGGGATTCGAACCCACGACCCCACCATTCTAGAGCAGATGTCTTACCAACTAGACTACCGAGACTGCCCGGTAGCTAGAGGCAGGTGGAATCCTATTAGCGTCCTACTTACCCTATAACAATCTCCATCTTGATGAACATTTTGAATGTATATCGATGGCCCATCAGAACGATCGATACCTCCCGCTATACTCAGCCCTAAACCACTCAGCTTATTTATAAGAATCTCACGTGCATTTGGTACCCTGGAAAAAAATAATAATACAATTTTGCTTAGCACAACTAGGTTACCAGCCAAAGTACCACAACATGTTCAAAAAACTGAAATTGAATTTTACTGTACTGCATTCTCTTCTTTACTGCCAGGAGTTATAAAGACAAACAACATGAGTGGGAGACTAGATCCTACACATAATTTCAGCAGACTTTATACAACACCCAAGTAGATCCTTCTCATTTGACTGGAGGATTGTTGGTCACGTGCCATTCATTAATCAAACTATTACATGGCCTATGTCACAAGCTGTGCATTTTGATACTGTTCACCGCGCATTTTCTTCCAAATCCCTTTTGACTATTGCACGCTAGACCACACCATGCGCATGCACGCATTATAGTAAACAGCGGTACAAAACGCCCTCGTAATTGGATGCCAGAACACAATCTTGTACATTTTGTTGATTGTTTTTTCCTCCCAGTGACAAAGATCTGTTTGGATGTTTTATGAAACAAATAACGTATGTTTTGCATTTGTGAAATGGAGAAAATATTTCCATTTATTCAAAGACGGAACGTTCCATTCAACTCGGTTTGGCCTTGCTAAATGGAACATTCCATCTTTAAACTCATGAAATTATTCTCACCAGTGCACTCATAAACATTCATTATTTGTGTACTCATGTAGCAGGCCTGGACCTTAACGGCGGCCACGGGCGGCCATTGCTGTGATGCCCTCGCAAGTGGCCGCAAAGCCCTCACTGAAAATACCTTTTTTTTACGGCCAGGTTGGCAGGCATGCCCTTTGGGAGACACGGTTAACTGACCGATCGTTTGGTTACACGTTTACATTTTTACGGTGAGGATAACCGTAAAAAAAATTCACTCAAAAGTGCTGCGAAACGCAGACCACATTGCGATCACGATGTACAAAACGCACAATACACATCTGTGCGGCACACAAGCAGCCACATCGTTTCCAACAATTTACAGGTTGCTAGTCTTCGTTATCTCACTACTTTGCGTGGTACATTAAATGCCGGAACCACTGAACACTAGAGGGAGCTTTTAAAACAACGAGATATAATGACAGAATACGCCCTCTGTCGCTAAAATATACCAGTGCATTTAGATAAAACGCCTTCACTTAAGACTAGATGGATCTGTGCATGCTCGGGACATCGCTGGTGTACCTACTACTAGCCTATTACACAGCATTGCGTCGCTGGTGTGTGCACGTGAAAGCATAGTCGGCGGACATAGTTCATCAGAAATTGTAGCTTGTACATAAAACTATGCAACGTGAAGCCTTTATTTTGCTAAAGTAATAACATTTAGGATACCGTGGATGGACGCAAAGATTATTTTACAGTATAATATAAGATTTTTATTTTATTATTTATTTATTTTACTTTTTTTGCGTGGTGATTGCACGAGATCAAAATAATGTGGTGAAGACGTAATGTTTTTACCACAGGCGCAGTCGTCGTAAAAACATTTTTTACAACTGTTTTTTTACAGCTCCATTTTCGACAGCTTGCTAGCGCTCTGTAATTTGAAATTGGCCTTTGTGCCCTTCAAGTTGGCCTTGGTGCCCCAAGCATTTTCAAGAAATTGAAGGCACAACTGGCCGTGCCCCTTTGAACCTTAAGCGTGAGGCCCGATGTAGTCTTTGCTTCTTTCAATCATCCATCCCAGGCAGTTAAAAGGAGAAAACTCCTTGAGAAAGTGGTGAGATCTGACTTACCTTATATTGGCAGACTTAGGACTGATGTCTCCAGGCCCTGAAGAGGAAACTACACTAGCAGACGGAGACTGAGTTGATGCTCTTTCTCTCTGGGATGACCAGCCTCTTGGAGCTTTGAAGTAAAACGGGGGGTGGTGGGGGAACCAAAATGATTGACAGTAAAAAGATTTGTAACACCCACTTTTGAAAACATGAAACAAAAGTTTTCTAAAGAGGTTTACTAAATAAATTGATTTGGCAGGTAGAAAAAAATGAGTCTCTGACTAAGGCTCTGGCTTAGGCTCTGGCTTAGGCTCCGTCAGTAATTTTGAAAGCGTACAAATTCTGTATGGGACTTCGAACAGGTGGACGGTGCCTACGCTGAAGCCAAAGCCGTGATTTTGAAAGTGGCCACAGACCACAAACTCAAGTGGCAACATTTTCTTTCGGGAACAATAGCTATTCAAAAACACTAACTGACAGTCTAATACTCACTCACCGTCACAAACTCATCCAAAACTTAACTTTTAGTTTTTAGTTAACTACCAGTTTTCATTGGCTGATTTTTTCATGCAATACCTCAAATGAAAGCTTGTAACTTTCAAATATCTGTAAAAATAGCTATTTGAAATTTATAATTTAAGTATTTGGGTCAAATCAGCCAAAATTAGACCTAGCATCTTTAAGATACAGCCACATTTAGCATCAGTGGCTGGGGCTGTTGGCTTCAATGGTAGTACAGGCAGATTCACTAATCTAGCTGTAGCCACTTGTTTTTAACTCACCTCGATCATGGATATCAGATGCTTGATCCGAGGAAACTGACTGTGAATCTGAGTTGAAAGTGTTTCTCGTGTTGGCAAGTTGACTTTCTAACAGTAATGAAAATTTGTGACTGCAAAGAAAAGACGAAAAAGATGGGAGTGGATTGGACCTTCATGAACTTCATTTAGCAAGGGTCATTGAGGGTTTGTACCAGGTTGCTACATCAATGGGACATTCAATTTCAATTCAGTTCAATTCAAAATAAACATTTATTTCCCTACTGGTGGAAAAGATACATTCTTACAAGTAATCTTTATAATGAAATAAAGTAAGATGTACAAATTATTGCAGATCAAGAAAATAAGGAACAAACCAAACATAAATATCCATACAAAATGAACTGTCAAAGACCCATCAGAATGACTTGTTAATGATGACCTCCCTGCATTATCACACCAAAAAATTGTGACCTTGGGCCATGAGGGAGTTTGCGGGTGTGTCCAGACTGTGAAATTAATCTTACAGATTAATTGCAAATCCAGTTGGGGGTAACTCTAAACAAAATAACTTGCAGGGTGCCAGAGTATCACAATACATGCCCACTCCTAGTACTTCTCCTCATGACTGAGAAAAGTGGCGACAGGCGATGAGTTGACAGTTGGATCTAAAATATGACCTCTTAATAACTTGACTGATTGTAACATAATGGATTGTCAGATAATTGAAATACTCACGCTGCTGACATATTCCTTGTAATCACCATGGTGACGTTATTGGTCGCTGAAGCATTACGAAGGTACTGAACTGCCCTATAAAAAAATATAAAAAAAAACAATTAAACAAACCATAAACTTATGGTTTAGCCAGAAGCTGCCCAAATTCCATGAACCATGTCAACATTAAATTCCTCCAAAAAGCTAGTTTGTCCATGGGGATAGACTAATCCGAGCTGCTCGTTCATGGTGGTTTACACCATCGCAGCTATGACCACCGCACACGCGCATCGACGCACACGCACTTTGAATCCTCAATGCTGATGGGTACATAAGGCGTGCTGACATGCTATTGTCATGTAGCGCACGTGCGGCCGCCACAGCTGCGGTGGTGTAAAACACCATAAACGAGCACTGCTCGGACCAGTGCATTGGACATCCACTGGAAAATTTAGGAAAGACAAGAACTTGGTTCAGAGTCTAAACACAGTTGCTATAAAACGGTTGTATCTTGTTGTATGAGAGCACTTAGGTTTACTTACTGTTCATTGGTAACCCGCAGTAAACTCTCACCATTCACACTGAGAATCTGGTCCCCTTCACAAAGACGGCCTGAAACAAAGCATTGTGTAGTTGTGTTGTGAATAGGTCAGTTGGACCAATTTCATGTATTTATGGCAAACATCTCTGTCCAGCAGAAATTCAGTCAATAGTGTTTCCGCGACCCAACTTATTTAAATGCTAGGGAGCAGTTTAAAATTTGGGTCCAGTCAATTTGAATTACTTACCACTTTGTTGAGCGAGACCTCCAGGGATAATCCGCCTAATGAAGATACCATAATCTCTCCCTTCTTCAATCTCACTCTTCCCTCCGATAATCTTGATTCCTTAAAGATTATGAGAAAATGAAAACGTAATTACTTATCAATTTACTATTTACTGTACCCTAATGGGACAAAGTAGATGGATTGAGAATTGAGTAGTTGTGATGGACAGAGATATTGAGTTGTTCTGATGGATTGAGAATTGAGTAGTTGTGATGGACTGAGAATTGAGTAGTTGTGATGGATCGAGGATTGAGTAGTTCTGATGGATTGAGAATTGAGTAGTTGTGATGGATCGAGGATTGAGTAGTTCTGATGGATTGAGAATTGAGTAGTTGTGATGGATTGAGAATTGAGTAGTGGTGATGGATCGAGGATTGAGTAGTTCTGATGGATTGAGAATTGAGTAGTTCTGATGGATTGAAAATTGAGTAGTTCTGATGGATTGAGAATTGAGTAGTGGTGATGGATCGAAGATTGATTGAGAATTGAGTAGTTGTGATGGACTAAGAATTGAGTAGTTGTGATTGATCGAGAATTGAGTTGTTGTGATGGACTGAGAATTGAGTTGTTGTGATGGATCGAGAATTGAGTAGTTTTGATGGATAAAAACAGGCCTTGTTTTTGTCAGGGCACATTTACCAAGGGAAATCTAAAATTCTACCACAACAATTCATCCCATAGGGTATTTGGACAAAGACCTGGGGCATGAAGGCATTTGCCTCCATTGCTATCCGTGTGAAATATCAGGCCTTCAACTAACAGGTAAAATCTTTCCAACTGCGACAAGTGTAAACAGATATTTATGTAATCTTTAAGGTACATTGCGGCATCATATTTCAAAAAATGACCTTATTTACCACTTACAAATTATATTAGTATACTTTTGAGAACCTTTTGATTCAGAAATGTAAGCCAAATGCCCTGTAATTAACGAAAAATCGACCAATAAAGCCAAAGAGGTCAAACATCGACGTATACGCTTGTCCAGTCGTTGCAACTGTCAAAAATAGAGACTTCAACTAGCAGGTTGAATCTAGCGCAAATTTGCGAGGCCGGCCTGCCGCAAATTCCCTAAATCAACGTAATGGGCTGTTGAATCGCTATAACCCATTACACGGACTCTCATCATATGAATCTTGAAATGCAATTTCCGTCATTATTAATAACTTGGATCCAAAATTTGAATTCATGTCCACTTTTGTTTTTTATTTACAGACAATAGACCTTATGCGTATGACCTCACTATGAGCATTTAATACAGGAACGGGCTGAGGTCAAAAAAGCTACGACGCACGTTTGATGCTGCATTTGACCTCAAAGATGGCGGCAGATGCATAACTTCTATTACAAATTCATTTGGTCCAGTTAATTTGGACCAGTAATTTAAACAAATGGAAAACCCACTAGCTGACTGACCCGGTGGGCTATCAGTTTCAAATTTGTGAAGCAGATAAGTCACATGCATGTCATGTGACCTTTTTTTTATTTAATAGCCATGAAACCGGCCAAACATGGGGGTTACTTTTGTGGATGCTTGTATTCAATTTTTTGACGATCTATGTTGTAGTTATGCTGCATTCAACTGTGTTTATTTTATCGCCGAATAAATCGCCCAACAAGGTCGCAATGCTCCCTTAATGATCAAAGAAACATTGTTGTAGCGTAAATCTAGGATGATTATTTTCAGGATGTATGACAAAGCTGAGCTCTTCAAGAATTTTTAATAATGTGTGGTTTGGGACTCGTCATACGTTATTAAAGAAACAAACATTGAGTCCTGGATGTTTAGACTCTTCTCAAGGAATTTTATCATCAGATCATGTTAGTCTCCTCTCAAGAAGTAATACTACTTACCAAGGCCTGACTTGCAGTTGCTGAATACAACTGTCTCTGTATCACCCATGTGTTGACTGTGTTTTGGTGACCCCTCCAAAGCACTGCAAGGGAAGAAGGTGATAGTTAAGGAACTGACTTTTAGTTGATGTTTATTTTTTGCATCGGGGATAAAGAAGAATATTTGTGTCTCTTACCCATGCAACAGTGTGTGTTAAGCACTGAATACTCGGTGCTTTCCCCCGAGTCCTGTGAAAAAAATCCACAGGCATATTCCTCGGGTGGGATTCAAACCCATAACCCCCACCATTCTAGAGCAGATGTCTTACCAACTAGACTACTGAGACTGTCCAGCAGCTAGAGGGAGTTTAAATCTATTAGCAGGGGGTACCACAACCATTATAATAGGTGTTAACTTTTGCATCGGGGATAAAGAATAAACTGACTGTACATGTATGAGAGACTGTGTACATCCTTGTCAGACATTTCATCTAGAATCAACAGAGGGTGTGGTGTGTGGACAATAAATTTCGTATGGCAGCAAGGCTTGATTTTAATTTATTTTATTTTATTTATTTTTTTTTTTTTTTGAGGGGAGGTTGGGGTTGTGGGGGGAGGAATCAACAAGACAGCAGGGCTTGAAGCTCAGGACTTTTACTCGACCAGAATTTTGTTTAACAATGACCAAAATCAAAATGTGAACACAGTTTTAACATATCAACCCTTGTTTTGATTTGAACAGGCATTAAGACATGTAAGAGAAAATTGATCTTATTTGACTATTGCTATTTATTTGAATCTGAATTTTCAGGTCAAATCAGCGAAAAATCTGACCCGGTATCTTTCAAGGAAAAACACACAGAATCCAGCTGCAAATTTTTCAACCATTAATAGCAAAAATATAATAATTCTTAATAATAAATGAAAATATGTCGGTAGGATTCGGTATAATTATCAAAAATAATTTTTAGTAACATCTGGATACCAGCTGTGTATGGGGACTCTTTGGTTAAGGTGGGGGGGCAAAATTTACACAGATATAAACAAAAGTACCAATATTTGTTTTTCTTTTGGGGAGGGGGCGGGGGAAAATGCCCCCATGCCCCCCAGCTCGTATGCCTATGTGGATACACCAGTGATTAGAGCTAGCATGACTAGCATGACTTACCTGACACCAGTCTCCATCACAGTAACAGTCTCAGACATCTTGCCTTTACCACCTGTAACACAGTCTGCATCAGGAACACATGGACAAGATTTGTACCTAAATGGATTGGTTTCTTCACATGTTAATATTATTCATAAATGCATAATTTCAATCATGCAATGATCCCAACATTTATCAGCTGTAACAAACACAGAGGCAAGCCATCAGGTTCATTAAGCACATGTCATGGCGGAGCGGTTAGTGGATCAGGGTCAAGTTCTGGTGGCTAAGTCATCAGGATGTGGGTTCAAATCCCGGTCATGACACTTGTGTCCTGGAGCAAGACACTTAACTTAAATTCCTTCAAATAGGTTGTCTTGCAATGGATTCATTTACCCGTCCCTGTTCTTAGCTGTGCTGTGAAGATAATTGCGTTTATATCTCGCCATGTCTTGTTTCTGCCTATTGAGGCAGGTTTCTATCCCTTCCAAATGTAGCCCACACACCAAGTGGCCTTTAGGAATTGCATAAAATTAAAAAACAAATAAAAAAAACAGGAACACCTCCCAGCACGATATCGTCACTGCTCAAAAAGCAAGGATGGTTTCATTTGAAACTACACTGAGGACAACTGATCGGTAGACCAACAGAAATGTTTAAAAAATCCTTTAACAATTTCCTAGAAATTCCATTTGAAAGCATATATCCCATTCCTATTATATTCGCTCAATCACAATGAAAAGACACAAGGGAAATAATCAAAAACTACTGAAATTTTGCACAAAAACAACAATTTACGCCAACACCTTCTTTCCAAGAATGATCAAAGACTAGAACTCCCTCCTAATCCTGCTAATGAACATGAGGATGTTAGCCCATGCTATTATCTCCACCTGTCCACTAAAAATAGCTTTTAAAATGACAAATTACAATCTTATGAATTAAAGTTAATATCCCAATCCCATTTAGGATTAATAACTAGGCCTAAGTTATTATAAATAAAACAGTTTTGACCAGTGAAGCAAAACCATACTCCTCATTCACAGAAAAACTGATCTCTCATTTTAGAAAAGAAGGAAAAGAATAGCCGTCATTTATCACTAACTCGTCATCTGAGCGCAGTGCAAACCAAACCCCGAAAGAAGTTATTATTATTTTGATCATTATTAATTTCTGGTAATGAAACCAAGGATGCCTCAAAAGTGAACTTAAAGGTCCCATGAATTAATTTTTTTTATTGGTTAAAAAAGGAAGTATGCCTATCATAGTATATTATTATTATTTAAATTTTTTTTACATGTCTATTTACCGTAGAAATAACAATTTCTAAAATTAGGGGATTGCCGCGCTCCACCCACCCTTCTTCATTAGCATAAAATCTGTGACGTAGACAGTGGACCGGCTGACCAGGGCCATGTGTGTGACAATAACACACAATGCATTGTTGACCACTCGGCACCAGAGCTGTCTTTGAAACGTTTGACCACAGTCTACATCACGAATCATTGTGAAATCAAATGACACATATTTTCGGGGCTCAATTAAAGTGTATTAACGCATAACAAACACATCGAAAGAGTCAATGTTATGTTTTGTTAATTTCAAACCGTATATTAAGCCACAAAAATGTAATGTGACAAAATACCTCTTCATGGGCCCTTTAACCACTGTACATGTAGCTTGGACGCCTGAGGACACCTGTAAATACGATGCTTGCTATCTGAACCAGAAACACCGTGATAAACACTGTGGTAAACCCTTACTCTTTCACGAAGTGTTCTGGATCCTTTACAATGCGCACACATAGCCCTGGTAGGCCGTCAGTATCCATGGCACTCGGTGGCAGTGCAACGGAGACTGACATCCTACCAGGGCTAGTGCACTACCCATCCTAGATATGGGATCTACGGCCTAATGTCCCATCCGAAGGACAAAAATAATGCCAATAATAGGCAATAGCAATACGCTGGACTCTCTCCGCTCCACTCCAAGAAGGAGAGCGCGGAGAGTCTCCAACGTATTGACACTATTTACATGGTTTTCGGTGCTACTGAGTACTGGCTGCTTTTTAGTGCTAGTGCAACTTGCAAGAATGAGACATAACTGGGGTGCTGTACTCCTTTTTTGAGATTTTGACATAATCTGTCGTACTATAAGCTAGTGCGACAGATAATGTCAAAATCTCAAAAGGAGTACAGCGCCCCAGTTACTGGGTCCAACACACAGTTAGTCATGAATGCAGGTAGCCCCATACATTGTGCAAATGCGCTGGACTAACTCCGCTTCTTGTTGGAGGTAGTCCAGCGTATTGGCACAATGTATGGGGCTAGAATGCAGGTAGTTTGAGGCCGGGCGAATTGGACATAACCATTAAAATTTCATCTTTGTCAGAAAACATGCCCACAATAATTCTATACACATTTTCACTGTAGCCATAACGGGCAGCCATAAAAAAAACATATGAACGGGAAATGTTAGCCTACCCCTCACTGACATTAAATTATATTAACTTACCTTTGATTTTTAGTTTCTTATCGTGGCGGTAATCGTCGTAAAGCAGCAGAAGCTAGCTAGCGGTACCTAAACATTTACACCGCTAACCTCGTCCATCGTCTACCATTCGCTCGTCCCTCAATTAAACATCTTGGAGAGATTATCGCTACGGCAATAATTAGGCAGTAACTTTGGGGACGAGGTTTGAATTTGCAAATAAATTTCAACAGAGGGCAGTATGGCCGTCTGCGCACAATGCCGGAAGATGCTGAAAGCCTGACACTAAAAGTACACTTCCTTTATGTTGACAAACCGCGCCGGGTTGGCACGGGCGAGCAACAGGTGTATTAGTAAAACATTCTTGTTGACAGACGTTGTGACCAAATTCCAACTTTATATATAAAGAAAATATATCCCATTGTTTGTTAGTTTGTTTCAAAGAAAAGCAGCAATTGAAAGACAACAAGACTGTGATGGCAGCGACCAGGAATGCGTCCCCATGACAACCTGAGGATGAGGTAGCCACGGACGTTAGTCCATCAGCATGCCAAATGATGATTAGCCTTTTTGAGATATGGTGGACACATTACAAGTGCACTATGGGTAAACCTGTCTGTATGCACTAAACTAAACAGTGCACTCATATAGTGCCCACCTCAAAAAGGCTAATTATGATGTTTCCAACAAATTCAACACTATATATTTTTGAATACTTGTAACAGTTTTTACAAACTGTAATTATCTGTGTTTGCTTTGCATTGATGGGTCCCCGTAGTTTATCCAACCTTGGTTGGCAAAAGCTTGGATTGTGACAAAAGAAAGGTCTTTTATCGTGTGAAGTAATGAACATGAATCATTGTTAATAATTGTTCTAATAAAGGACATAACTATATTGCGCAAAACCATGATGCACATTACTAAAAACGAAAGAAATGCAGATAGATATAAAATACTCGAGAGAATTAACTGTGAAACAAATGGGGTTTTATTTAGGACTTGTAAGTGAAGATGATTGTCTATTTTTGTTATACGGAGGGAGACTATTCCATAGTGTAGGGGAGCAACGTCAATGCCCGCAATCACCGAGGGCAATCCAACAATGAGCGGTCTTGCGGGAACTGCTGCCGGAAGATAACGTGTTTAAAAAACAGACTTCATGAATATGAACTCTTGAGTATACATTGGTGCTAAACCACAATGGCTTTATTTCTTTGTGCACTGAAATCTTATTCTTATTTTTCGAACATAGTTCGTCCTTTTAGAAAATAATCATCGAACAACAGGTTATTTCATGTTCGGAAGTATTAGCTCATTTATAAGAGAACTACTGTAGTTACCTCTCAGCTCCGTCAGTGACATAACTAAATAATAATACAATTATTTATATCTATATGATATGAAATTACTATTATATTAATTGGGGTGAGCAAAGAAAATTTGGCTGATGCCAGACTCGAACCCGCGACCTCTCGAATACCGTACGAGTGCTCTAACCAACTGATATTTTTGGGGGGCATGCCAATTGGCCTACTGATTGATTGCTATGTCATTGTTGTTTGTCAATATCAACTGTTCACCACACAGTATCACCATGGTGGAAGAAAATTAAATTAACTTTTGTTTACATTAAATTGCTTTTGTACTTATGAATTAATATAAGGTACTTTTGTTTGTTTTTACTCGTGTAATGATTAACCGGTACACTACATGTGGTTTTTTAGTGTCTATGTTTTAGTGTGCATTTTAGACTTTTTTTAAGATACCATGATACATTTCACTGTTTGCATAATGTGTGACAATGAACCAGTATGAATATTCATGTGGGCATGGAACACAAGTCACTCGGGCAATTAATAGCTTTGTTTGTAAGATAGTCATTATTATTCATTAGCTATAGAGAGGTTTCACGTGACGTCACCGAGACCTTTTTCTGCTCTCTTAAAATGTAAAAGAGTGAAAATTTCACTCGCTTGTCCGAGTGGTGTCAGTTTGGCTCTTTTGAGAGTGAAACTCACTCTTCACCACCCTTTTTTGAGTGAAAGTGGAGTGTATTTCATTTAGAATCTAGTGAAAATACATGTGTTTCACTCTTAAAAGAGTTGTCCGCCATCTGGCTACTTGCAAGAGTGGTATGGCGGACAAAAACGTGGTTTTTCACTCTTTTACATTTATAGAGTAATGCTGCTGGAAATCATTCAGCAGACAACGCGCCAGCCATTGAATTTGTACATGACTGGACCCAACATGGCTGCGAAATAAACTTTTCCTGGGGTCACGCAACCTCTCTGGCACAAGTCATCTGTGAATGGAATGAGTTAAAAAAAAATAACAATTTGCCTTTGGATTGCCCACCCGTGCAGTAACACTTATTTATATTATATAAACTTATATGGAAACAGTTTCTTTAATACGTCTCAGGAGAAAAATCCAGTTGTGTTGTAACCTATATCGTCACTTACACAGCATCTTCATTATCCATGAAATAATATAAACATTTAGATAAAATTCATAACAAGATGGCGAGTTAAATCTCTCCTCGATTGCATGTTGCAGTCTTCAGTGAGCGCAGAAATTGGGAACTTCAGTGACGACGAACGCAGTTTAAATTTGTTAGGGAATAGTGCCTGGGACCATTAAAGAATCAAGCAGTGGTCTACCGTTTTGTACCGCACTAGGCCTACTGCCTGCAATCACAGATCCCTGGTCTAATCCAATAATGTAAAACACGTCACTTAGGCCTACTGATCATTGCTTTTATAGTCTTTAATTACTCCATACCGTGTATGCACTTTTTGCTTGCAGAAAACTGCTAGGAGCAATGGTTCATAATTAACCAAAACTACTCGCCTGTAGCTCGTGTTCTCAATTAACGTCTATAGACCTATCGGACTCTGTTTTTGAGGGGTAGCGGTAATTATCAAACAACTTAAACACAATATTTTTGATAAAATTATTTCCTGTGGAAATCTTTGCAATTCTACTCAGGTTACCCTTGTATGTGTTTAATTGTTGATTGATTATTTATATTATCGGAAATTGTTTATTAGTTTGGATGCCTTTGAATTCATACGAAAAAGAAAACAGAAGTTTTTATTATAGCGATCAGCACTGTGGAAACAAATGAAAGTGTTCGGTAGAGGAGTATTTTCGGGCACCAAGAATTCAGAAATTATCCCCGTCTTTCAAGTCCAACGTTTTGTTTTCTTCAGAGCAAAATCTAATCGTTGAGGTGAAACGTGTTTTCAGGGTTTGACGAAATCTCTCCCGCATCTGTGGTTTTGCTTCAGCTGTGATTTAACCACAGAGTACCAGTGTAGAGTCAACGATGAGTTGACGAACATCGTTACCAGCTAAAAACAAACAAACACGTTACCTGCGGAAATACGAGTTACCTATTATTTTACACACGAGTCACATTTAAAACAAATTTTAACCCGAATTAAATGCAAGTCACTTTAAAGCCCAATCAACCACTTTGTTTTTAAGGAAAGCACTGTGCACAGCTTGAGCTTTAATCGACGGATACGGCAAATCCAAATTAGAATGAAATTAATCAAAGGACTAAAGAGAAGAACAGCTAAATATAACGAGCACACTCCCGCTTCACTCTTCCCTAGGGGTCATCGGAGAGGATTTGTGATCTGGAAGATACATTACAGATTGTCATCAGGATCTTTAAAATTCATTAAAACCCATACGCATAATTTTATTCGTGATGTTGAGGTACTTTTTAAATTTTATCCTCGTCACGCACTTGAACACAATTCAATTAATCAACGTGCTCATGCACTAATCCTCATTAAAAACCGCATTTTTTTCATCGTCTACACGCTATAGGTATCTTCCAGCCTAAAGGTTACTTTACTATTCGCTTGTGATATTCCCGTGCAGTGGCGTAACTAAGGGGGGGCACGTGCCCTCAACTGATGTCCGTGCCCCCGGGTGCCCCCCCCCCCCCCCAATTTGAAATCTGGAATTTTGAGATTAAAAATTACCAGAATAAAATGTTACATTTTATAAGCATTTACGTGGTAATTTCAATGTTTTTAGAACTATTTTGAATTTTCATTTACGTCAGCACCTCAGAAAACACTAAAAAGGGGCTTGTTTAGGGAAAATACAAACGGGAACTACAGATTTAATTGGCCAAAGTGCCCCCCTAGGATAAATGGTGCACCCCCTTGTGCCCCCTAAAATTTTACCCCAGTTACGGCGCTGTTCCCGTGGTGTCGGCACCAGAAACAATTAAATCAATCGTTCAATTAATCAATCAATCAACAAATCAACCAACCAATCAATCAATCAACAAATCAACCAACCAATCAATCAATCAATCAATCACTGAGTGGATCTCTTTTACGGCAAACAAAACAACTGACAAACTGTTTTGTGTCCAACCCATCCATGATGACAGAAGACCATGTC
This sequence comes from Marthasterias glacialis, assembly GCA_911728455.2. NCBI lineage: Eukaryota > Metazoa > Echinodermata > Asteroidea > Forcipulatida > Asteriidae > Marthasterias > Marthasterias glacialis. Next base: position 19,630,018 of record OU452228.1, read on the forward strand.
CAGTTAACAACAAATCAATAAAAATCACCCACACCATACGAAGTGAAACACCTTTTGCAAGCCGTCGTTTGTGATACCTTTTCTTTCTCAACAAGTATTTGGTATCGTCATTTTGATCAGTCTTATTTGCATTTTCTATGCATTTCAGGATTTCATTCACAATCATTGTGTTTTTGTTCATAGTAAAATTACACAGCATTGACCCCGAAGTATGAAAACTTTCAAACATTAACCACACAGTATAAACGGACATTAGACCATTAGATTCAAAATCCTTTTTTGAAAACACAACAAAACTGTATTATAAATATATTAGTCTATTTTCCACAGTCTCACCCACTTCCCCTCTTTTTATTTATTTATAATTATTTATTTTTTTGAGCAGTGACGGGTATGAGAAGCGTGAATTTAAATTCTTTGAGATGAACTTTCCTTGCACGAAGATTCAATGATCGCTAGATGTGAAGGCAAAGGTAAATACAGATAGTATATCGACTTTCGTTTCAAACTTTCAATCTTATTTTATTTAACGTTGGTGAGGTAAAACAATGCATAAAACGTACAAACAACCCAAACAGATAAACTGGCAGACAGAGACATCTTTATTTATAGAGCGACATTCTGGGGTTTTTGCACAGTAGTTCTATGATCCCCTTGTTCATATTCTCCCTTATATAAAAAACATTGTGGGGTTAAGCCCACAGTGTAATAATTCTTACGTTTTTCACCCAAAAATCAAACCACAATGTGGCTCTTGTGAGCCCAGCCAAACAGACAAACAGCCCAACATACAAACAGAATAATAAACCTTATTAGTTTATTTACTGAAAATTCCGTAATCATCTAAAAACTAAAATTATGCAATAGTTCTCCCTGTTAGACACAAAATAATAAACAAACTAATAACAGATAAATGTTAGAAACGTTGCTCTATACTGAGAAAAACACACCGTAATACTAATAAACGTGGCACTTAGCCTATTACACGAATTTGTATTTTGAAGATCCTAAAACCCTAAGATTTACTCCATTCAAAAACATAATAATTGTGCCATATCCCTCTTGAATACATATAGCTTTATCCCCGCCACTGTCTCCTTCTACCACTGCTACCAGACATAGAAAACCGAACTTTTAAAAAAGTGTCACATTTTAGTAATAAGAAAGAAGTGTAATGGCAAGAATTGATACAGGGATACAACTTACAAATAAAACAACGGGGTTGGTGATGGGATTGTGCCTTTGGCGATAGAAGCATGGACTTTGGCACACAGTCACCGGTATGTTATCAGAAACATATTTGGCTATCGTGGCCGAACGGTTTAGTGCATAGGACTCAAGTTCTGGTGGCTAAGTCAACAGGATGTGGGTTCGAATCCCTGAAATGTCACCTGTGTCCTTGAGCAAGACACTTAACTTTAATTGCTTCAAATAGGGAATGAGGCAGTTATTGTCTGAGCAATGGATTCATTTACCCCTGCCTGTTCTCATAGCTGTGCTGTGAAGAGACTTGAGTTTATATCTCGCCATGTCTTCGTCAGGTTTCTATCCCTTCAAAAAAAAAAAGTAGACCGCACCTCGAGTGGCCTTTGGGCCTTGTGATTGGCGAATAACAAACAATGGAAGCCATATTGAAAATTTTGAAAACTGCTTGCTATACTACATTTTTGTATATATTTTTCAAAATTCAAATCTGCGATGGCCCTACAGCCAAATATTATTCTCATGACATACTCTGATTGTGTGCCAAATTCCATGCTTGTATCATCAAATGCACAACTTCCCAAATGTTTTCCCTGTCTGCCCTACTATTCTAAAGTACGACAACTTTTACAATCATTTATGAAAAAGTGCAAGACTTGATCAACCTGAAATCTGAAACGTGACAGCTCTTGTCTGTAGACTTCAGCTCAAGGAAACATACTGCATTATTTCTGGAGGGAAACTATTGAAAAAAAAAATGCTCCTTCCAAAATTTCGAGTTCCCATAATCATACTCTGTGAAATAATTCTTCAGAGTCTATGCAATAAGTAGAGAAGATTCAAACATGCACTCACAAAGGTAAAAAGAAAAAACTATTTCAGTTTTTCTTTCTTCAGTTTACCTCAAAAGATAATCCATTTTGAATTTAGTAACATTTTTACTTCCCCCTATCCCAGCATTTTAAACCCCGAAGCAACTTCGTAAACCCTTCACGAAATGACTTGTTGGTCATTCCATAAATGAGCGGGTTACATGCACTGTTGAACATACACATCCACTGCGCAAACGCAGTAACCCAAAAGTCATTGGGTATGCATCGCAACGATTGAATCACATTAACGATGACGTATGGAGTCCAGCATACGACGAATGTTCCAACGAGTAGAGCTACAGTAATGGTACACTTGCTGGCTCTCACGGTCTTCTTAAAGTTGGTTAGTCTCTTTACGGGTCGTTGTGTTGACCGGGTGGTAATTATTGTTGCGCTTTCCTCAGCCGGTTGCATGCTGCAGTCCGCTTGCGAGATTGTACTCACGGTTACCACGTGTCTGACAGCATCAACCTTACGGGCTTTTCGCGCCACTTTCATAATTTGAAAATAAGAGAAGGTAATCAAAGCTCCTGCTGGTAGCATTACACACAATATCATACCTAAAAGGTATAAAGGTTCGGCTTCCCATTGAATATTACACAAAGCATTATAAGGCTGTAGACCGATGCCGTTCCATAGCCCAACCACGGGGAACAGGGACGCTGTGACACAGTACAACCACACAACACCACATACGTACAGAGATCGCCGAAATGTAAACTTGGTGACGTGGTTGAATGGATGGACGGTGTAACTATACCGCTCATAACTAACCAATCCCAGCGATATAATAGACACAGAGCATAACATACATATAGAAAATCCAACAAACTGGCAGTAGATGCTCGCCTGCCCACCAGGCCAGTGACACGTGATAGCGTAGTACAGGGAAGGAGGTTGACTTACCACGCCTAGCAACAGATCACACAGCGCAAGGTTCATCAAGAAACAGAATGCAGAGTCGTGAAGGGCTTTAGTTCTGTACACAATCAATAGAGCAATTATATTTCCGACTATCATAAGAACTGCGTTAATGCTGATGAAGACAGCTTGTATGTATCTGGACCGTGCATCTTCATAGCACGTCTGGTTACCATACATTTTTACACACATTGCTGGCTGTTGCTTAATGTCGTGGTATCTTTAGCATTTGAACAAGATTTGAGCCAGCTATTAATAGATAAGATGGTAAAATGTATATGGTATCTTATTGAGAATAAGGTCATAATCATACTACTCTAATGAACTTAACAGTTTTCCCTTAATCAAAGAATCATGTGAAGTAAAATCGATGAATAAATTCAGTTTAAAATGACTGTGAGATACAAACTTCCAGACTGTAGAAAATCCAGATAATCAGGTAGGTACGGACAACACAATATACCAGAAAGACCATAAAGTCATGGGATGGGAGTCAATCCGCGGTCTACTGAGGCCAAAAGCAGCGTAAGAAAGACAACGTGTTCCCAAATGGCACCGTTGAACACACGTTTTGTAAACACAAAATGTTGTTTCAACTCAAAAGATTCTGACGAATGATATCCACCCCGGGGAGGGGATACCATAAGCAACATGACACGGGTAACACGTTTCGTAGTTTCCTTCAACTGAGAGTGATTGAATCTCCAAGTTTCATTTGAACAGTATTAAATTGGCACTTTTCAGTTCTCAGCAATATTTTTCACTGGTGGACAAGTGCACATAACAAAAAACAAAACAAAACAAAAACAAAACACTCAGCGAGAATCGTTCTTGATGGAGTAGCTTGTTCCTTTATATTTAGTCTTGTCACTTGAAACAGTCTTTCTGCGAGCATCTTCCACGAGTTTCGTTAGCAAAACCCGTCTCCCCAAGACATCTTGAAGACGGTGTAAGGTGTAAAGGGAAGGTTGCTCTGTCATTTTTATTGAAAGACACTTGGCCACTTAAGGTTGTACATCATGATGTCTGAAATCTTAATGTAGTAAGTTGACGATCAAGACAGCTTTTTAAAATGGTGTGATGCAATATTGTCAGACGTGTCAGAGCAGAACGATGGCAGTAATCAGGTAGAAAAAAACTGAGAACTGATCCATCACGTGGGGGTGTTAACTGACAATAAACGAAGAGAAAATGCATGGTCCAGAAACATTTGGTGATAAATGTTGAGGTAATCGTGCATGGCACTTAGCCATTAAACAGCCAGGTGTTTCTACTCGGGGGAGAGCGCTCAGTATTCGCAGCCAAGATACAGACACTCCACACGACGAACTTATGAAATTAGCAGTCGCTCTTGCCCATGTTATCTTTACTCCACTGTAGATCACATTGCCAAGGAAACCAATATATGGCAACTTTATAATAACATGAAAGCAGACTCAGTCGATTTACCTGGAGAAATAGAAAAAAAGTATAATGAATACAAGAGAAGCAATGAATTTATTTCGCCAACGTTTCCTCACTGAGTGTCTGTTAATGGATTATTTTATTAGATTAGCAAACATGCCAAGCGGTTGCTAGTCACAATGGTTTCAGCGACATCAGTATTTACAGTGTTGGCTGTGTAAGCGGTTGCCAGGGAGCAGTTCTCATGAAGATCTATAACACAAAAGAAAAGCAATATGAACCGCTTATCTGCAGCAAGAAATAGAAGACAGATACAACAACCACGACGGCGATGACGACGAACAACAACACCAACAACAACACCAACAACAACAACAACAACAACAACAACAACAACAACAACAACAACAACAACAACAACAACAACAACAACAACAACAACAACAACAACAACAACAACAACAACAACTATTAAAACAGCAACAAAAACCGAGAAAAACAAGAACAACAAGAACTATATTTCACAAATATCTAAAATATTTGTTGATGGTGTTAAAAGGTAATACATTTCATTACCATCCAAGTGACGTTTAATTTCCCAAAACAGTACAACAAAATAATGAAATGAAACTTTCAAGAGCTGGTTTCTTTACCATTCCTTTAATTGCCATAGAGGACAGATTTAACCAAATATTCACAACCCAAAAGTGTCTTGCCCTAAATCGGAACAGATATAAGCCCCTTTTGTCATAGCAACAGCATCTTAAATTAATAACGCAGCAGAAAGTGGGTCTCGCATGTTAAATGAAGATTCTCAATCAATAAATCAATTGTATATTCTTTGAGGTAATTAGTTTAAATGTCAACTCCGTGTTAATAAACACATAGCCCTATCATGCCCGAGCTTTGCGGTGCATGACGAAGCTATACGTACAATTAATTTGAGGTCTCATAGAGCATATGAAGGTTTCAATGGGGTTATTGCGTTGAAAACTGTCTCACTAAGTATTTTTACAGCATTTTCCCCATTTATATTTATGGAGTGGACCAAAGGTGAGTACAATCAATCCAATTATTAAGAGCAGTGAACTTCAGAGCACTGCTTTTAATGCAATAAAGTGATAGGACCTACCAAATAATCCAAATATTTTTTTGGTATTTTTGTTGTTTCAGGAAGTAGAAAAAGCCCCGAATACACTGAGAAGTTATTTTGATGAAGCACGAGAAGGGGGTTACAGGATGACATGGTGCAATCTGCAGTCATTCATGCCAGAAACTGGCGGGGCGAAGGTGCACTGCCACGTATCTATTGGCTGAAGACGTCTAAAATTATCCACAGAAACAGAAGCCGGCAAGAAGTTTTCCAGTACTTCATAACGATAACAATAATTATAACACAAATAACTTGTCTGATAGGGCTACGATCTAACACGTTAAACATGCTTCCACCGCAGTAACCTGAAGTTGAACTGCGCATTACTGTAGTGCTGTTGTATGTTGGACTTGTGGTTGGCAATGTGTCAGGCTCCAAAAAGAATGTAGTAGAAGAAACTGGAATTGATTTCACAGTTTGTTAGACACCATTATGTCCGACATGGACCATTATGTCTGAGAAGAAAATTTTCATCCGTTATGTCCGACCTATTATGTCCGACAAACCATTATGTCCGACCTATTGTATCCGACGAACCATTGAATCTGACCCATTGTGTCCGACAAACTATTATGTCCGACCCATTGTATCCGACGGGCCATTATGTCCGACCCATTGTGTCCGACAAACTAGTATGTCCGACCCATTGTGTCCGACAAACTATTATGTCCGACCCATTGTGTCCGACAAACTATTATATTTGACCCATTGTGTCCGACAAACCATTATGTCTGACCGGACCCAATGTATCCGACAAACCATTATGTCCGACTCATTATGTCCGTGGACACAAGGGGTCGGGCATAGTCGTTAGTCGGACACAATAAACCATTTTGAGATTATGGTAGGCCCATTATAATTACACTATTTGGATTGGGTAAATCTGTCTGTAAAGACCCAAACCAAACGGTGTATGAAGTTCACCATTATCTCAAAAAGGCTAATGAGTGGGACATAATGGTTCCAAATTGTCGTCGGACATAATTGTCCATGTCAGACACAATGGTGGGTAACACACGCTCACGACTTGTACATTGGAATTGGGCCACATGCCTAAAAGTGTGAAATTCATACAATGCTTTTGAATTGTTTTCTTACCACAAGGAATCCTTTTTGAGATCATGTAAATTGAAATGTAGCCCTTCTCTGTGGTTTGAGTAATGGACCGATCCATTAAGCTCCACCCCCTAACATATTGACCAATCACAGCATTGGCTACATCAGCACTGTTAGACGTGGACAGCACAATGCGCGGCTTTCCAATGCCACACTGCAGGACACGAACGCGCCCTATGTAAGTACGCGCACGCATGTTTACATTTTCCAATAGGATTTTATCGTGTCGGACTTTTGTCCAACTTTCGGTGGCGTAGCTTAATGGATCGGTCTATAAGCCCTTTTGTAGTGTAGTTCCTTTCTTTAGTTCACGGAACGTGCCCCCTAGCCTAAGATAGGGCGTTCTCTAGACAGTGTTGTAATCAATAAGGACTTAGAATGTAGATAACCCCATGGCATTTGAAACAATTCCTTTTTTCAAATAAACTAAGACTTTAATACTTTCAAAAACATTGACAAAACTAAAACGGCACGTAGGTATAACCAAATATTTAACTGCTAAGTGGTTCTAAGAACTTTTCTTTTCCGGTCGTTATATAGAACCTTAATTGAATTCTTGAAAAGTTCTCTATGGTGGATAATACTTAAAGCAATTCTCTTCATTCTTGTGCTTTTCCATTTAGTCTTTAAACTAAAAGACGCAGGTGGTCAGACGTTGCCGAAGATATTGTCAAAATGCACAATGCCATAGAAGAGTGTATGAATATAATTGAAGAATAGACTTAAAGCTTTTTCCGGATTGATTTATAAAAAGTATTTCCGTCTTGGATTTGAATTGGTGCAGAAAACAAAGAAACAGGTTTCTGCCGATAATGGTAGCTGCATATAACGTAATTCCAAGTTTTCTATAATATGTAGCTTAAATTTATTTTTCTTAATACTGTTGAGTAAAACTCTTAATACGCTGAGTAAAACTTCTTTAAAGGGGGGTGGTCAAACCATGAAAATAATTATAATAATCAAGCTGACATATACAATTGATATTGTATAGATTTTTCAACTTAATGCGCATTATTAATTCATTCAATTTACCAGACAATCAACTTCATGCACATATTTTTATGATCAATTCGGGGTTTCATAATATTTGCTCTCATTGCTCACAATCGGTCCAGACCTTCTTTCTTTAATAAACTGTCAATATTTTACTTTATTTTACATTTTGAAAATTCAGTCCGTCGTCTAAGTATAACCATCAATCCCCACAGGTATTGACAATCTCCCAGCAGAATTACTGAAAGCCACATGTTTAGCAGGAATTTGATCAGCTTCGGTTACTTTGTAACAAAATCTGGAAATCAGGAGAATGGCCTGAGCATTGGGTTTCCTCAGTCTTCATAGCAATACCCAAAGAAAGGGGACTTGACAAACTGTGACAACCATAGAACTATAGCTCTGATATCACATGCCAGCAAAACACTTCTGTCAATAATTTTGAACCGTGTTGAAAACAAGCTCAACTTGGAAATCCCTGGAGAACAGGCAGGATTTAGGAAAGGCAGGGAATAGGAGACCAGATCTTCAACTTAAAACTGCTTTTACCGTAAAAGGTCGCAGCTAATACTCCTATCTATATCGCTTTCATCGACTTCAGGAAAGCGTTTGACTCCATAAGCGTCAAAAGAAGACACCATCACTCGCTGAGATGGGCTTTTCACAACACATCATTGCCCTCATACAGTCTACTCCTATACAGATGCCAAAAAGCAGCTGTCCAAGTAGATGGTGAACTCACACAATGGTTTGGAGTGGGTAAAGGGTGCATATCAAGGATGCATCCTCGTTCTCCCCAGCCCGAGATGATTTTTCGCCACCCAAGGTACTACAGTGGTGGTCGCCAAATATCAAATCTCCGCTATGCTGATGATTATGCTGCTCTTGTCACTAAGGACAAACCTGGATTCTAAGAACGGCTCCAGACACCAGTAGACTCAACAATACAATCCACATTGACAGCCAACTAAATGGCGCTCCTATTGAACAGGTTGACAACTTCACGGGGAGCCGCCTTGAACAGCACAGTGGATGGTTCAAACGTAATCAAGAGAAGGCTAGGCTAACATCCTAAAAACAGATTGGTTGAAATAACCGATAATTGGTCAAATTCAACAGATGTGGTTGGTAGATAATGTGTCCAAGCAATCTATTGGTTAAAATAAAATCGTTTTACTTTTTCAACCAATCCATTTGGTTAGAATACTAACCAACATGTTGGTTGTTTATTTAAACGATGTAGATTACTTAATCTACCAATCAACCAATAATTTTGATTGGTTAAATCTTCAACCAACCCACATAGGTTATAGAATACTAACCATCACATATTGATATCATATGGGTTAATGGTTACCATATACTCATTTGAACATGTAATTCATTTAATAAACATAAAGCAGTCCAGTTGAGAAAAGTCACCCGTAGATTACCTCTTGTACATCGTATGAGTGTGCGCTTTTTGCTCAAGTTCCATCAACTTTTCAGTCATGGGTTACAGATTTCCATTGAAGTTTTTCTATTTTGTCACATTTTCCAATTAAATGTAACGTTTTGTTTACTAATTTAATAATTATGTATATTCCTTTGATGGTTACTACAGGAAAATGCAAAACAATTTAACTTCATTCGATGAAATCCTTCAGATTGTTACAACTTTACCTCTGATATAGCACACATTTATTTCCCTGCCTAAAATATACATATGGCTTCCTATTGGTCACTATTCCAATTTCAACTATTGAAGATTGATTGAATTGTTGACCCAATGTGATTGGTTGCTTGAAAACCAATCACATTGGTCACTAAGGATTAGTTTATTGTTCAACTACTATGATGGTTGGTGGACAACCAACGTATTGGCCACTAGTTAACCAATATGGGGTCAACCAATTCGATTGGTATAGTTTTTTCAACCAATCCGTTGTTTAGGGTGTGGCAATAACAAAACTCGCAAAAATCTATACCTCTCTGAAGATGAAATCACTCAAAACTCAAACCCAGGCTTCTCCAATCACTTGTTTTCCCTGAGGCAACAGACGAATGTGAGACTTGGACAATAATGAGCAGATGGTGAGCAGATAAGCAAAGGATAAGAGCCTTTGGAATGTGGTGTTACCACCGGATACCTTGTGTGACCTGGGGGTCAATTTCACAAAGAGTTGAGACTGATCTTAAGTGCAAATCAATCTTTATTGCAGGCAAAGTGTGATGTCACAATACAAATCACTATGGTAATACTGACAACCCAACTTAAGATGAATCTTAATGCTTTGTGAAATCGACCCCTGGATGGACAGAAGAACAAATGACTCAATTCTAGCTGAGATCGCACCAAGCAATACGCTTTAGGAAACACTCCTGCTTTGGTCATGTTGCACAGAGAAGCGCGGGGGAAGCACATGGTCAACAATACTACAGGGAAAAGTTGAGGGAAAGATATCACGAGGAAGACCAAAGGCAACCTGTGGCAACAACGTTCAAGATTGGACTGGACTCTTTATTCACCGCGCAATGCAGGGTGCACTTGATCGCCTTGCCTGGAGACATTCGTCAACGATGGCTGCCGCCCACACTCTATCAGAGGATGATGGCAGCAGATGATGATGACTTTATTTGTAGCATTTTTCTCAGCAAATTTACAATTTGTTCTGCAATGAAACTCAGAACTATCGAAGCACAAATGAGTTGCCATCTGTTTTTTCTGCTTTGTTTATTGACTGTTCAATTTCAATATCGATGTGAATAATTGTGAGAGTTGTCCTTTTGTGGTAAATCCCACTGTTTGTTCAATACCACATTTCTGTATTTCTTTATAAATGATAATTATTCAATGTATTTCGTACAATGCTAATATAAACAGCTGATATTGCCACGAGATAGACCAATCCATTAAGCCTCGCCCCTAATCATATTGACCATTCACAACATTGGCTGCATCACCACAGTACACGTGGGCTTCAACATGTGCGTCTCTATAATGCCACGCTGCAAATACGCGCGCGCATGTTTACATTTTCCAGTAGGATTTTATCGTTTCGGACTTTTGTCGGGCTTTCGGTGGCGTACCCAAGGCTGTGATTGGTCATCAACACGTTTAAAGGATCGGTCTATTGCAGACCAATTTCATGTTTTTGTTCCATGGTCGGACCGCGTCAAATTGACAATTATTAAAGCTGTTGTTGATCTCATACCAAGGTGTTGCCGAGACGCAAATAATCAAACCATCCTTTACCAAAATAATAACAATCATACATTTTATGCAATAAAAGTTTGTGTTGATTGTACTGCATCCCTTTTTTGTTTGTTTAGCCCAAGTATCAATCGCCTATGTTGTCATCCACTATGCTAATTACCATCATTATCATAATTACATTAACACAAACTCCTTGAAAAATTATACCTTACACTACTCTAATCAAGGTCGTCCTAAGTATTTTTTTTTAAACTAGGCCTGCTTGGTTTATCCTCGTGCTTTCATCCAAACCTAGTTTGACCGAGAGACAAATTAAAAGTGGTCCAATTTGATTAGGGTTAGGTTCTTATTGTATCTTCAAGATTCAATACTTACATTGTGCAAACTTATGGACTTGGCTCTATGTTCCTAATAAGTCTAACATAGATGAAGAACATGAAGGTCTCTTTGCCATTGACAGAAAGGACCTAATTTAATATGTTTGAGTGTTATATTTTAATGTTGTATTAATATTTACCTCGTCGGGCTCGATGCAATCCATACAAACCGTGCAAATTGATCTAAATTAGTACTGAACGTAGAGACATGAAAATTAAATTTAGTCCAAGTTAGCCTATTTTTTTATACTAATTTCCCTCCCACGAACAAATATGGTGGGGCCAGTTTGTCTATCAGCCCATGTCATTAGCATAATTGAACTATATTTGATTATAGATCTAATTCAAGCGCAGACATCTAATTTGTGTTCTTCGTATTTCGTTTTTCTTCTTCCATTGCAGTCAATTTCACTAAACTGAGGATGGATGGAAAGTTTCCTGGTTAATTTTTTTGTATGAGATTCCAGTTAGATTTATCATTACTATACGTATAATATATTATGTGGAGCTATATATGAATGTTTATCTTCAAGTACGCGCTAATCCTCCAATCAGATTGCTCAACGGGAGTGTAATAATAATATCATACTCCCAGTAATCGTGCGTCACGCTCCTTATACGGACTAGAAAAATGACGTTCTAAAATTTGCGCGTTGCACGTTTTGCACTACCTGAAATATTGCTCAAAGTTGTACTATCTTCCAGTTGACTGGAAGATAAATTCATTACCACACTCGCGCTCGTGGAATACAGGAAAATTTAGGGCGATATGGGACACAGAAGCGCTACATTTTCTCGTGTTCCACTCGCGCTAGTGTGATAACTTGTAAATACCTCATGCATATTCATGAACAAGAGCCGATTTTTCACTGGTCCATTCGCCATAACGTGCCAGATGCTATTGTTTGCTGTTTACCTAGCACACGCTTGCCAGTATTAACGCACAGGGTAAATACGCATGCGTTGCAGACTATCACGTGGGTCATTCTGTGCGCCTCGAACGCACAAGGTAAATACGCATGCGTAGTAGACTATCGCATTTGTGATAGTCTACTACACACGCACATGCGATAGTCTACTACGCACGCGCTTTACAAAGCTTTCACAGAACTGTCGCACCGGTAGGTAGTGCTCACGCGTAAACACTGCGTCTAGCTAGCTAGCTTGTATACTACGAAAATATGGCGGCTTACACGCAAATGTAAATCCGCGATGTCGAACTAGAAGCTCAATGATGTCGAACTAGAAGTTATGAGGTATAGTCAAACAAATATAACATGGTTTATTTCGGGGTGGACAGTCGATATTAGCCCCCCTCGGTATTGGAAGTTGACAAACTAGTTCCCTCGGCTTCGGCTGTCAACTTCCAATGTCTCGGGGAGCTAACATCGACTGTCCGACCCCAAACCGTGTTATATTATAGTATCACCCAGGGAAACCAGCAGATCGTTCACCACCTTTTAACAGCTAAAATTGTCATAAACCATAAACAATTCAAAGTGTCAATTCCTATATCCATTATCTCTCATTATTTCACCATTCATATCAATTTCCTTTTTCCTGAATGTGTAATGTGACTTTACCATCAATCACTTAACGTTGGCACTCCAAAGGGCAATAACAAACTTGATATGGACGCGAAGTCAACTGCCAACTGACACGCTATGACGATCTATACGGTTCAGTTTATTCGCTGTCGTGGCCGAGTGCCAGTGCGAGTGTCATGGCCGAGAGGTTTTACAGTGCAACGGACTCAAGGGGGAGAGAGGGGGGGGGGGAGTGGAGGGGAGCGGGAGGGCGAGAGATGGGGGGGGGGGGGGGGGGGGGGGGGGGAAAAGAGAAAAAGATACACACGATAAAGTATCCCCATGTTTCCCCCCATCCACTCATCAGCTCCCCTTAGGGAACTGTACGACCAGGGCCGTACCAATATTATGTTTGGGTGTTGTTGTTTTTTTACCAGTCGCATTTCTAGCTTTAATTTGCTTGAGCCCACAAATTCTCTGAACTTAAAAAAGAATGAAGTGGTCTTTATTAGAAGATGTTTGTGCCCCAAAGGCATGTCCTGAAGAAAAATGTCCAGTGATAGCTCCCCTATTTTGCGAGATGGAAATGTGAGTACATAAGGAACTTTATGAGACCGCAAGAGTGAACCAATCAAATGGAATTCTCGTTTTACTCCTTCACATTTTTTCCCAAAATCGAGGGGGAAATTGGCCTGGAATCACCTCAGATTGCACCAAAGAGCACTCAGAATCAAATATTTTCCGGGGCCCTTAAGCGGGTCCTGATTGTGTAAGATGGTTTTCAACTCTTTGATTATTTCATTGTAACTTGTAGCATGTGACAAACGAGGAAGTCTCGAGGAAGGTAGGAGCTAAAAGGAAACTGCTGGTAACAATCAGAAAGAGACAGTTGCAATTTCTTGGACACGTGACGAGGAAAGAAGGTCTTGAGAACTTAACAATCACGGTGCGCATCGAGGGGAAGAGAAGCAGGGGAGGCAACGGTTAACATACTTGATAAGTCTAAGTCAATGGATGGCGGACAGGGTACCAGAAAGTGAAAGAGTACACGTATAGGAGCAGGAGTTGCTGAAAACAACAAGAGACAGGAAACTGCGGAGAGCCATGATCACCGACGTCCTGAAGGGAACATGGTACCTGTAGAAGAAGAAGAACATCGTTTTGGGTTCTCAGCCCCACCTGCTAAAAACATTTCTGGATCCGCCCCACGACAGCGCTTTAATTTATCATAAACTATAACTGCTCCGGCCCGCTTAATAATTTTAAAATTATCACAAACTGAGACATAGACTTGACATGATGTGTGCATACAAAAATACAATAAGGCCAGTGTAGAGTTTTGAGCTTTTAAAGGAACACAGGTAAACAAAATCTCCGTTCGAACGAAAAACATCTGCGTTCGCACGAAAAAAAAGCCTTCTTTCGAACGCAGGTTTGTTTTACTTCGTACAACGAAGATTGTTTTTGTTCGAATGAAGATTAATCTTAATAAACCCGCCGCGCGCATGGGTGTGCACGAAAAAAAGTCTTCTTTTGAACGCAGATTTGTTTTACTTCGAACGAAGATTGTTTTTGTTCGAACGAAGATTAATCTTAATATTTAGTGTTACCCGCATGATATGCCACCATAGACACACACAGACGCCATTGTTGACGTGGAGGTACGCCAGCATTAGCATTCACGTCTCCACAGATCCAAAAACCTCAGGTGTGTTCATATTTTCGTTTAAACGCAGATTTTTTTTCTGTTCGTTCTAACAAAGATTAACCTTTGGTCGAACGAAGATTATTTTCCTTCGATTTTTCGTTCGAACGCAGATTTTTTTTCCCTTTCAAACGGTGATTTGTTTTTACCCATGTCCATTGAAGAGGCTGTGTCGTCTTGATTATAGCAGGCCTGTGGCTGTGCCATAGAGCTATAACATATCTCTCTCTGAGCTGTGCACGGTAAGATAAACTCTCACTAAGCGAGGGAGATACGGACTGTAGCACACGCCCAAACATTGTCAAACTGTGATGTGACCACCGGCGCGCACGCGCCCGTAGTAATTGGGTCATGGCGAAGTGTGGTTGATTAGGATGAAGCAATGTTTCGGAATCACGAGTACAAATTCAACTGTTACTGTGATGGCGTTGACAACATAAGTAGTTGTCCTGGTGGTGCGTCTAGCTAATCAAGATTACTTTCCCCCTTTATCTTAGTCTTCCTTCATGTACAGAGTAAAATGGAAACGTAAAGGAAGGTGATATCTATTAAAGGCGCTGTGTCGTCATGATTATAGTAGAAAATTGAATAACCCGCGTGCCCGCGTAGTCACATCACAGTTTGAAAAAGACGGCACATGACGTCATTTAAGTAGGGCGCCCTCGCCTAGAGGTCAAAAGGAGGCTGTTCATTGGCCAAGCCTGTGCGAGGCGCGTAAAAAATCTGTGCGTTTCCATTGTTTCGTCATCATTTTACCTCTAAGATGGCGGCTGGATGACGTCAATGCATAAGGTGTATTGAGATTTGACCAAAGAGTTATATATAATGACTAGAGTGCTAACTCTACATTGTATATGCACAACCGTTTTTAAGTCGCACTGCATGCACACATGTCTAGTCATTGCGCTCATTGAAGAAAGATTTTAACTTTCAAAGAGCATTATTTTGCCCGGGAGTATTCTGCATGTCTTGCATGACGCAGCTCAAGCACGCTTCACACTGCGGCTTATACATAGCTCTATGGATTTGACAGCAAGCGGGCGTGTGAAAGTATCTTGGGGGAGTTCATCAAGTTTCCATGCACAGCCACAGGCCTGTTATAATCATGAAGACACAGCCCCTTTAAGCTACGCCCGATTCGGTTTTCCTGCTCGACCTAATTAAAAGTCCCTAGCGTGCGGAATTATAAACGCGTGACATACTGCTTTACAAAAAGATTGCAAAGCTTATTGCTTAATAAGGTTTAGAATATTTCTACAGACCTGTCCTAAAGAATGATCAGCTTGTAATATGCTTATTTCAGTCTAGTGTTTCTTCACCATCACAAAACATTTAGGGAGCTATTTGGGTGTTGGGGTGTTTGGGGGTTGGAGTGTGTTTGCAGGTAAAATGTTTCACTTAAAAACAAAAGGTATTAAAAAAAGAAGAGGAAGAAGAAGAAAAAGAAAAAAAAAACTTACGAACAAAAACCGACACAAAACATGGAACCCTTACCTTATTTGTTAAACTTTTTTTTCTCAAATATTTTGCAGGTTAGATTCATGGTGTGTCAATTTAAAACCGAAGGATAAAATACATCTGCACAAATGCATGACGTTCAATGCGATTCAATTCAATTCAAATTGTAAGTGGTCATTAATCTCGTTTATCAGGCACAAGCTGTTGCTTTTTACGTTTGACATTAGACTTATGCATACCTAAAGCTCTTTTTTGTTACCCAAGTTACCCTTTGCCCTTAATTTGCTGTCGTTTTTTTAAGTTGTTGCTAGGTTTCATGTCCATTGCGAAATGCATCGGCAATTAATGTTTATTGAACGGAACTGAAGTGAACATAACGTTTTCAAGCCAGACATCGTTCATTTTAGCTCTGTGCTTCCCTTTTTGCAAATCATTTGCTTGACGTGGTTGGTGGTTGCCTCTTTGCTGAAATCGTTGACAACAATTTGTGTAATTAGTGCCGTAATAATTTAATTGAGCATTTGCAAATTGGGTTTGACTTTAATGTTCAAAATTGGTACGGGAATTTAATCAAGATTTTACTTCAACAACCAGGGCCATGTAACGATTATATCGAATGATCGCCCTAAACAAGTGTCAAGAATGAGTAATGATATCATTAACTGAAAAGCGACTATGGGCCTTCTCGAAACCAAAGCCTTGGTTTCAGCTCCGGCTTAGGCTCCGTTATAAAACGTGTGATTTCGGTACGGGGCTTCAAACAGGCGGACGAGGCCTAAGCCAAGGCTCGAGCCCCAAACTGTGGTTTCGAAAAGAACGTGTGGGCTCGTTTAGGTCTAGAAAACGCACAGGTATTGGACAAAAAAAAGTGGAGACTGTTAATTTGAAAGCTTTTAAAAACTGGTGGTAAAAATATCTATTGGACAAACGTTTCTGACTATCTGAAACCATGTTGTAGAATTCCAGGGTAGTTTTGTTCTTGCTTTTTAAGTTTAGAAGAGAAAGAAATAAATTAAAACGTGGCATGTGCGCGGTAAGATTTTAAAACTATTTTATTGAGACTTACCATTTTATTCAATTTAGTAATTATGCACGTGTTTAAATGCATAAAAAATCTTAATACAATTTAAGGTGATTTCGTATTTTAAGAATTGTGTAATTTTGCTAAGCAGCAAAACTAGGGTAAAATTAAGGGGGCGCACAAGGGGGGTGAAAAGGCCCTTTTAGCGCTCTTGTTCTGCCCTTTACTATTTCTTTTTAATTATCTGACATAGTGGTAAAACAAATACACTGTCTGCCTGTAGCAAACTATTCGTTTTAAAGACATTGAACTTACTACATAAAAGTTGATGAAATGTAACATTTTATTTTTGTAATTTTTAATTTAAAAAGTCCAGATTTCAAATGGGAAGAGGGGCACATACAACAGTTGGAATGGCGGGGGGGGGGGGGCACGTGCCCCTTTGGTTACGCCACTGATTTTGCCTCTTGCTCCCAAGATGTACGCCAATAAAATTCAAAATAATTCCGGGAAGATATTCACACTATCGGTATCATATCAAAGGACCAAGTATGCGCAGAACGAAGGCAATAGCAGCGGTTATTTAGTGAGCATAATGTATCGTCGCGCAAGATTTCGTTCAAAGTCAATTAAAAGATTAACGAAAATTGTGTTATAAAGAATTTTTGAAATCCAAATCACTGTAAAAAGAAGAAGAAGAAGAAGAAGAAGAAGATGGAAGAAGAAGAAGAAGAAGAAGAAGAAGAAGAAGAAGAAGAAGAAGAAGAAGAAGAAGGAGGAGGAGGAGGAGGAGGAGGAGGAGGAGGAGGAGGAGGAGGAGGAGGAGAAGAAGAAGAAGAAGAAGAAGAAGAAGAAGAAGAAGAAGAAGAAGAAGAAGAAGAAGAAGAAGAAGAAGAAGAAGAAGAAGAAGAAGAAGAAGAAGAAGAAGAAGAAGAAGAAGAAGAAGAAGAAGAAGAAGAAGAAGAAGAAGAAGAAGAAGAAGAAGAAGAAGAAGAAGAAGAAGAAGAAGAAGAAGACTTGTATATGCTACGTCCTTGCAAAGTCCAAATAAACTTCTTAAAGACATACCTGATTCTCCCACATGGTGAATCTTGAAATCCCCTCAGAGTAGGACAAACCACATCTCATAGAACGAGAAGTTAAATGGTTCTTTAGATTCACCAGAAAGATCAAAGACAGAACGACCGATGACAAACAACGGCGATGCGAGAGGACGTCTGACTGGCTCAGCGTCCTTTAAACCAATGCAGAAACGTTCTGGTACCAAGCCAATAAGGACTATCAATTCATACCGACGTCATAACAACGTAGTCTGGTGACTACTCAATTAATAATTTATGATTTGATCTAATCGCAAGCTCTTTTAAATGTTTGTGTTATGCGTCATACAAAATGGACAACGGTGTATGTTAATTTATGTTTGTGATAAATGGTAAAGGGCATTAAACACTCGATTGTGTCCTTGCTCTCGGATTCAACCATCCAACAAAACCGAACATTTATACAGCAAATAAATCATAGTTCTCTTTATATATATTTACATAGAGCTTACATCCTCTATGATCCATTCTGAGCAAGGACAAGGTTTGCGTATACCAAATTAGCAAACCAACGGATCATTCCCGCTTTGGAATTTTCTGTCAAGACGGGACTTTCATTAATTGAACAGCCAAAATTTGAAGCCCAGACATTGTTGAACTCATATGTTCGTGTCGTAGGGTGACCTCTGTTTGAAAGAGTTACCAATTACGAGTACGCCTTGCACGCAATTAGACTGTACTCGAAACAGCGTGCTGGAATGACCACGGGTACCAGATCTGCACGAACGAACCACGGCCACTTCTAGTAACTGTTCTCTTTTTTTAAACCAGTTACCGCCTGGATTCCTTTATAGGTTCAATCTTTACATTTAGACCAAACATAAACATCATCATAATATAGACATGGACGTGACGGGAAAGTCTGCCAGACGCCGGGCCACTTTCAGCTTTTTCAGCATTCATTTAAGTCGTACTAATTGATTATAGACAGTGCAGGACCCAATTGACATTTTCATAAAGCAGCTTAACGGTTGATTTTGTGCTTACTGTGCGATATCCATTTCATAGCGCTGCTAACCGTAATCACATGAAAAGGCATGCTAACCTTCCGGTGCGAACTGTAGGAAAATGAATGACGTCACAATGCAAATCCTTGGTGCCAACGCCTAATTTTCTTGCTAACCTG